>JAFMSR010000008.1:15169294-15403738 GCA_022818135.1 Saxidomus purpurata
TAATTCTTTTCGAATATCTAAGCATGTATGGCTCTTTTATGTGCCAGTTTTGTCCGTTTCTTAATATAACGCGTTTTATTCTATCCTGTAATTTACTTAATCTATTTGTGATACTGGATCTATTACTCCAAACAACGGCACAGTAATCCATGATAGGTAAAATGTATGATTGGTAGAACATAAATTTCATTTCATCAGAAAGATAATAGTTAATTCTTCTGAATAGGGCAAATTTTGAATTTATACTAGCGATATAAACGGGGTTTACTGTATTTGAATTTGTTGTTTATATCAGAAGCTTGTTATATCCATACGGTATTTTCATATTGAATAAAGAATGAAAACTTGGGGTCCAGAAAATTTGTTCCTTAAATCCAGAATTTGCTATATCCGGAGTCGTTATATACGGAGTTTGCTGTATATCTTTTTGCTCGGAAATTTTATAAAATTACGCTTCTTTCGTTAGTCTTTTATAGACTGTATTTTATCAATAGTAGATAGACCAACGCCCCTATGACGGTTCAGTTACTTTAGGTTTCGTTGGGGCGGGGGGGGGGGGAGTAAGATACAGAACGCGTCCGTTCCAGAGACACCACATTGGGAACAGCACCGATACAGCGGACCTCGGTTTTAGGTCCCTTCCGAAATACCATTCGCAATGTCAGTGGAGGAGCGGGGGATCGATCCTGCGATCCCAGGATTACACGTTTAGCGCATAAAACACTACACCACTGATCAATCCACATCGATTGTGAACAGTCACGGTAATTTATACTGCCACGTCGAACGACTATTTGCATACGTCAGTATTCTGTCGTCAGTCAACGTTAACGTTAATAACATGACGTCACCGTCATAGCAACTTAATATAGCGCAAAGACAAGTTGGACATACATTTTAAACAGCTTTTAAAAATAATTATGGCGACACGAGACCAATGGTATAAGCCGAATCTCTTATACAACATACACTACAGTAAGTGTTGCTTTTGTTTAACAAGTGAAAAGATGTTTCAATTGCTTCTACAAAGAATCTAGACTTATTTCAAAATTCATACTAAAAGAAAATTTAGATGCGATATTTACACAGATCACGGACCTGTATACAGACCCGTGATCAGATGGACAAATGCACTTATTTGATACGGATCAGTGTAAATCACGCAATTCAAACTGATTATCGGTTGCAATAGAACTCTTCACATTCATTTTACTTTTAAATATCAATTTATTGAAGATGACAACAGTCAGTTTGGCAGAGGAAGCACAACAATGATAACCTCTCTGTAGCCCATCGTGGTGAAGTAATTTGAGCCGGTACCGGATTTGATCCCTGGCCAGATCACTAGGGATGTTTCCTTGGGAAAGACACGTGGTGCCACATGATCCACAAGCTTCATAATGAGTGCTAGTAAAGAAAACTACTGTCTTGTAACCTCTTTGATATGCGACTAGTTTAATCACGGATGCAGATCGACACAGCAATGTCTTTCAAATATTGAAAGACCTTGTTCACAGTCAAGCTGCAAAAATAAAATTATAATACCGTCTAATAAGAATTCGTTGTATCACATGGCATGTATTAAGAAACTATGATCACTTTTGATAAACATTCCATGACATTTTCCAGTCATTAAAGTGAATAAAACAATACAATCATTACAGACATATTACATTTCAGGACCTCCCAAAAAGGTGGAACCACCGAAGTTGATCGTTGAAACAACCCTTTTCAATCAGAGCGTTTGCACGTGTGGGGAACATGGTTGTGAACCAAAATACAGAATGGAGAGAAAAGTTTTATGGAGTGCAAAAGAAAGGGACGCAGTTAAACAAGAAGAAAAGACATGCAAAGTGCAAAACACTGTAAAAGGCGCAGATCTTGAAGATGAAGAGAGAAAACGAAGTGGTCAAGACATTGGAGATGTAGAATGTGGTGGTAATAATGATGAGGAGGAACATAGAGAAGGGATGAAATATGATATTTACAGAAGTTTACAAAGTTTTGTTGGTGTTCAAGAAGGTGGTGTTAGAGGTGATTGGAAGATTAAAACAGATGATTTTGGAAGAAGGAGCAGTAATATAGATAGTGTTAGAGGTATTAGTAGAGTTAGCTTTAGTGACGGGAAGATTAAAACAGGTGATATTGAAAGAAGAAGCAGCGATAGCGTTAGTGTCGGAGATGATAGTGGAGTTGACTTTGGAAATCGTAAGACTAAAACAGATGATGTCGATATTAAGGGCAATTATAATGATGTATTTAGTAATGAGAGTGAATTTGGCCTTCGTAACGAGAAGTTAAGTATAGCAGGATTCGCTAATCAGGGAAAGGATGATGGTAGTTATAGTGGAGACGAGAGAAATGGTGTTGATGATAAAGAGATTCACAGAGATGATGTGGGAAGTCCATACAATGATGTAAGAATCAGAAGTGATGACAAAGGTGTTAGTGGTAATGGAAAGAGAAACACAGATAGTATTGGAATGCAATGTAATGATGTAAGGGTCAGAGTCTACGACGAAGGTGTCACTGGTAATGGAAATATTAGCAGAGTTAGTGTCAGAAGTCAGTGCATGGATGATGGTAGCGTCAGTGGTGATGGCTGTGTCGGCGGTGCTAATCAGAAGCATAACACAGAAAGTGTTGAAAGCAATTGCAACGATGATGACGGAACTACGAGAAATGCAGGCGTTTGTCAGAATGTAGATGTAGACACAGAAAAGCCAGATGAAGAAATCTCTTCCGCCTTTGGAATAATGTCAGTCTACTGCAACAGTGAATTACACAGCTGGTAAGTAAGTTAATGTTATGTAAATACATGTATGCATTTAATTGCAAATAATCTTAACATACTGCATATTAATACTTGAAAATAACTCCAAGTTTGAGTACGCATTGTTTAAAAAGATATATTAGGATCGACGTTGATGTTTGTCCTAACACAGTCATGTGGTGGTAAAATATGAAAGTTGATACCAAGGAAAATAAGATCAAATTTTGTGAGTTTGATTCTTACGTTTACGTAAAAGAAATGTAAAAAGTCGAATATTGCTCAATCGCGATTGCCAGCTCGTCTGATTATCTTTTTCCTTTTTCTTTTTCAGGAGGCTGGGTAAAAGAGAAGACAATGTAGAGTAGAGGATGAAGGATTTAAATTACATTTTTAAAATGACATTACATAGAGAATATAACTAAATGTTTCTGAGACTAAAAAGAAAGTATGTCTGTGAAAAAGAGTTACTTTTGATTTCTATACCGGTATAGGGTGGCTTTTCGAAATTACCAGCATGTCACAGCTAATAATCTGAGTTATGGTCTCCTTAGTTCGCCATGCCGTCCACAATAGTTACAGACTGATCCATTACATTCTCGGGTTATTAATCAGAAATTGATTTACAGTTCGTTGTCATTACGACCTTGACCTTTGACCTACTGACCTCAAAAGTAATAGGGACCATCAACTGGTGATGAGCAAAACTTTCTTACTTAATGGTCGCAAACTGTTTTGTCTACTAACGTACTGACAAAGATGCAATAAGCAATATACAGCCTCTTCTTCGAATATGGAATAAAAGAGTTCCAAGCATGATCAAGAGGGAATCAAGATGATCACAATTGATATACATGTACATTATTTCAGTAACAATTAGAATCCTCATATTTTCATGTGAATAATTAGTGTGCTAGAATTCAAATGCACAAAACAGGCGGGACAGGCTGTAGCACATTTTTTTTTGTATTAAATCAAAGCTCTGAGAGAGCTGATGGAGCGACTTGTTTGAAGTACATTTGTATTAGGAGAGATGCACAAAAATCAGTCATCTTCTCCCAAGGTCACTGTCACACTTAGGGCATAAATACAGCTACATGTAATTTTGTTTCCGGTCTGTATCTTCCACAACCATGGGCTGATTTAGATATAACTTGTTAATCATACACTAAAAGTATGCCATGCACAACAACTAGCCACCTACTCTCAAGGTCAAGGTTACATTTAGGACTCAAATATTACATTGTGGTATTTAGCGATATTTCATGTCCTCTTCGAGTGTAGCTTCTTATCGCCGGCATAAGGAGGTGTCACAAATAACATCCAGCCACCAAATCCCAAGGTCAAGGTCACACTTGGGCCTTATAATTTGGTTGTACACCCTTCTTTATAGACTGCTCCAAACCGGTGGAGAACTTCATATTGCATGGCAGTAAGCCAGTAACTCGTCAAATTGTTATTTTATGAACCATTGCAGAAGCGTAAAAATACTTTGATACTAATCGAATCAATTTAATCGGTCATCGTTACCTAGACCTACTGAATCATCTACTTTTATGTGAAATTTGAGAAATATCACTGTATCCCCAACAGTTTCTATTCATAAAACTTTTTTAGTACTTACGGCCAGATGATAATGACCTTTGACATAAACAAAATTAACTGTTATTCAATTTTCATGGTCGATCTACACCCAAGATTACATGTATCATAACCTTTAACTATGGAACTATTGTCACCTTCACAGGGAGACTGTCTCATTTTGAAGGTGACAATAATATCCTGTTAAGAACGTACTAAGTAACTGTGTTGTCATGTAAAATAGGAAAGTTGTCATGTTCAACGATGTATTTTTTGGTTACATTGTTCTGTCATCTTGTTCAAATAATGTATTATTATGTGTTGATTTGATATCATCTTGTGTAGAGAGTATGTTGTTTTGTCAAACCTGTATGTTGTCTTGTTTAGAAAGAATGTTGTTATGTCAAAGTGGTATAATGTCCTGTTAAGGGAGGATGTTGTTCGATCAAAACAATATAGTGTCTTGTTCAGAGAAGATGTTTTTCTGTCATACCGTTATACTGTCAAAGTGTTATGTTGTCCTGTTGAGGGACAATGTTGTTTGGTAAAATTAATATGCTGTTTTGCTCAGAGAGGATGTTGTTCTGTAAAATAAGTATGGTGTCCAGTTCAGCGACGA
Organism: Saxidomus purpurata; assembly: GCA_022818135.1. Lineage (NCBI taxonomy): Eukaryota > Metazoa > Mollusca > Bivalvia > Venerida > Veneridae > Saxidomus > Saxidomus purpurata. Next base: position 15,174,265 of record JAFMSR010000008.1, read on the forward strand.
TGTTGTTCGGTCAAATTGTTATGTTGTCTTGTTCAGAGGGGATATGTTCTGTCAAAGTGGTATGTTGTGCTATTCAGGAAGAATGTTGTTCGGTCTAATTGATATGTTATCTTGTTCAGAGGGGATATGTTCTGTCAAAGTGATATGTTGTGCTATTCAGGAAGAATGTTGTTCGGTCTAATTGATATCTTATCTTGTTCAGAGGGGATATGTTCTGTCAAAGTGGTATGTTGTCCTGTTCAGGGAGAATGTTATTCGGTCAAATTGATATGTTGTTGTGTATAAGTAGGATGTTGTTCTGTCAAAGTGGTATGTTGTCCTATTCAAGGAGGATGTTGTTCGGTCAAATTGTTATGTTGTCTTATTCAGAGACGATGTTGTTCTGTCAAAGTGATATGCTGTCCTGTCAAGAGAGGATATTGTTCTGTCAAAGTGGCATGTTGTCAATTTGAAAAAAGAATGTTGTTCTGCCAAATTGGTATATTTTCCTGTTCGGGGACGATGTTGTTCTGTCAAATTGTTATGTTGTCTTGTTCAGAGGAGACGTTGTTCTGTCAAATTGTTATGTTGTCTTGTTCAGAGAGGACGTTGTTCTGTCAAAGTGGTAGTTGTTCTGTTCAGGGAGGATGCTAATCTGTACAAGTGGTGTGTTGTCCTGTTCAAGGATGATGTTGTTCGGTATAATTGATATGTCGTCTTGAACAGGTAGGATGGTGTCAAATCCGCTTGTTATCTTGTTCAGAGAGTATACTGTCTTTTTAAGAAAGGCTGCCATACCGTTATACTGCCAAAGTGTTATGTTGTCCGGTCGAGGGACAATGTTGTTCGGTAAAATCGATATGCCGTCTTGCTCAGAGAGGATGTTGTTCTGTAAAATAGGTATGGTATCCTGTTCAGCGACGATGTTTTTCGGTCAAACCGATATGTTGGCATGTTCAGGCAGGATGTCCGGTTCAGCGAAGATGTTGTTCTGCCACATCGTTATGTTGTCCTGTCTAATCGAAGTTGTGTTGTTCATTTCGAATCCTTCTGACACATCAGCCATACTATATATTTGGATTCGTGACACGTAAAACGTTAAAGTACGTGGACCGAATACTTTAAGTTGATATAACAATTTATAAGTTAAAACAATAATACTCATATCCGACAATATATCGGTTCTACAGAACAACAACCTGTCTTTACAAGACAACAGACACTCTGAACAAGACAACATATCGGTTTGCAGAACAACAACCTATCTACACAAAGAAACATACACTCTGAACAAGACGACATATCAATTTGACTGAAAAACATCCTCTCTAAACAAGACAATTATACTCTCTGAACAAGACAATATATGCGTTTTGCAGAACAACAACCTGTCTTAACAAGACAACATACACTCTGAACAAGACGACATATCAATTTGACAGAACAACATCCTGTCTGTACAAGACAGTATACTCTCTGAACAAGACAATATACTCACTGAACAAGACAATATATGCGTTTTGCAGAACAACAACCTGTCTTAACAAGACAACATACACTCTGAACAAGACGAAATATCAGTTTGTCAGAACAACATCCTGTCTGTACAAGACAATATACTCTCTGAACAAGACAATATATGGGTTTTGCAGAACAACATACTGTCTTAACAAGACAACATACACTCTGAACAAGACAACATATCAGTTTGACAGAACAACATCCTCATTGTACCAAACAACATATCAGTTTGACAGAACAACATCATTTCTGTACAAGACAACATATCAGTTTGACAGAACAACATATTCTCTGTACAAGACAATATACTTTGAACATGACAATATATCCGTTTTGCAGAACAACAACCTGTCTTAACAAGACAACATACACTCTGAACAAGACAACATATCGGTTTGATAGAACAACATTCTCTTATACAGGACAACACACTCTCTGTGAAACACAACATAACCGTCTGGCAGAATAGCAACCTGTCAAGACAACATACTCCCTGAATAAGGCAAAATATCAGTTTGACAGAACAACATCTTCTCTGTACAAGACAACATACATGTTTGACAGAACAAGACTTTATGAGAGCAGAACGACATATTGGTGTCACAGAACAACATCGTCTCTGAAGAAAACAATAAACAAGTTTTACATGATAGCATTATCTCTGAACACGACAACATACCGTTTTGACAGAGCAACAACCTTTCTTAACAAGACAACATGTCGGTTTAACAGAAAACATCTTGTCTGTACAAGACATCATGCCGGTTTGACAAAATAACATCCTCTCTGAACAAGACAACTTTTCGGTCTGACAGAACAACATCCTTAATGAACAAAATGATATGCTTTTTTAACAGGATATTATTTCCATTATCAACATGAGTCAGTCAGTGCATTTCATATTATGTATATAATTTTGATCATCTTTTTCATAAGGCAGTAAAAGTGCAAAATCCCTGGTTATAAAATGGTCTGCAATATTCTTCAAAATCGGCGAGTCTTAAGAAGGATTTCATTGAGGTAACCGTGTTGGATTTTTATAATTGGAAAAAAGGTTTATTCCATTAATGGTTTATTGGCACGAACGTTTTAACAACCGACAGAATAGTTATAAATCACTCTATTCTTGGATTGATTCATTGGTTGAAGAATTTCTTTGAATGCGTTAGCTGCGTATTTAACGCACCCCTTCACTATTTGAATTTGTTGTTTATATCAGAAGTTTGTTATATCCATACAGTATTTTCATATTGAATAAAGAATGAAAACTTGGGATGCAGAAAATGTGTTCCCTAAATCCAGAGTTTTGCTATATCCGGAGTCGTTATATACAGTAAACTCCGTATATGTCGACTCCGGATATAACGTTAGTTCGGATATAACGAACATATTTTTGGCCCGATTTTCCCCTTCTTTATTTAATGTAAAAATATTCGGTTATATCGTACTCCAGTTATAAGGAAACTTCGGATATAAGGAACAATATTTTCTGGCCTAACAATGTACAGTAAAGATATTGTATATATCGAACTGAAAATATGTTCCGAAGAGTTAAAAATATCTATTGATTTTGCATTTTTCTTTTGTCGTCTGCATTGTAATTTTCATAGCGCACTTGTAGCTATTATTCGTAAAGGTAAATCATTACACATGTGTAACCTTTTGGTAAACTAGTTAAATGAGAATATTGTTCGACAATATTTACCTGGCACTCATTAATCTTCGCCAGTATCTTCGGTTATGTTCGGGTGTGTTTTCGTTGTTTCAATTGATTATCATATCGAACAAATACATTTCACCGATGAAGTTCACACCGCAGAGACAGTGGCGTATTGGTAAGATGCCTTATTTGTATACAAGGTTTCATGTGTTCGAATCCTGCACATATATTTTTTTTAAAGAGAATGGCTATTTCTATTAAATTTGTGACACTGTCTAATGCACCATTTTTGCTTTTATATATTCCGTGAGTGTTGGTTAACTTTGCTTTTTTTCTGTGTTTTGTTTTTTATGTACTTATATACTATTGATATTCATGGCATTTTCTTCGAAGTTCTTCGATATATTAGCCGAGGCTATCTTATCTTTAGAGCTCATCTATTTTTCAAGATGATTTGCTCGTCGGCATTTTCAGTTCTAAATACAAATGTATGCAGGACGACGGAGAAAGAATGCTCAAATAGACATTAAAAAATCTTGAAACCCCGTGCTGAACAAAGACAAAAGTGAATACATTTAATGCAACGAAACTATTAAAAAAGGCTAATACAAAAATTCAAGCAAGACTCGAACCTGCATACGCTGGAATGGTAGTCAAATGCCTTATCCACTACACCATTGCGGAATGCGATATGTAGTACACTACGAAATTGATATTTTATATCAATCGCTTGTTATATTTTTATCCGAAGATTACCGACCACATACCGACCACATACGAAATATTCATGAGTGCCAGTTCAATATTGGCGCATAATACAAACATATCATCATGTGATAACATTTTACGTAAATAATTGTAGTTTTTTAAAAGCATGCATACGGGATGAACTCCCATACTGGGAAAAAGTACCTTGTTAAATATTCAAGTTATGGCAAGTGAGCGAAAATAAGCTTCATTCAACTGAACTTGTTCAAGTTTTGCCAATTAAAACATGAACCGTCTTTTTTCTGTTTTATTAATCCTTGCTATTATTTCAATTATTTCAAATAGGTTTACGGATATAGAAAAGGATAACAGTTATAAATTTTTATAACTCTTCAAAAGGGGGTAGGAAAATCAAAAGCAACTTTAAGTTGATGGTTCGGAGTTTATTACATTTGACTATAAAAATACTTGTTCGGTATATAATTTACTTCGGTATATATACATCGCATATAAGGAACTTGTTCGATATACGGATATATGGAACTCCGGATATCAGGAACAAATTTGATAGGTCCCGATTAGTTCGTTATAAGCGGAGTTTACTGTACAGAGTTTGCTGTATATCGTTGTCTTCGGAAATTGGATGAAAATACGCTTTTTCTTTCGTTAATCTTTTATAGACTGTATTTTATCGATAGTATGACCAACGCCCCCATAAGGGTTTAGTAACTTTAGGTTTCGGGGGAGAGTGCAAGATACAGAACGCGTCCGTTCCAGAGACACCACATTAGGTACAACACCGATACAGCAGACGTCTGTTTTATGTCTCTTTCGAAATACCATTAGCAATGTTAGTGGAGGAGCGGGAGATCGAACCTGCGATCCTTGGATTACAAGTCCAGCTCTTTAAACACTACACCACTGATCAATCCGCATCGATTGTGAACAGTCACGGTAATTTATTCTGACACGTCGAATGACTATTTGCATACGTCAGTATTCTGTCGTCAGTCAACGTTAACGTTACCAACATGACGTCACCGTCGTCACCGTCATAGCAACTTAATATAGCGCAAAGACAAGTTGGACATACATTTTAAAGAGCTCTTAAAAATAATTATGGCGACACGAGACCAATGGTATAAGCCGAATCTCTTATACAACATACATTACAGTAAGTGTTGCTTTTATTTAACAAGTGAAACGATGTTTCAATTGCTTCTACAAAGAATAGTCTTATTTCAAAATTTATACTAAAAGAAAATTTAGATGCGATATTTACACAGATCACGGACTTGTATACAGGCCCGTGATCAGATGGACAAATGCACTTTTTTGATACGGATCAGTGTAAATCACGCAATTCAAACTGATTATCGGTTGCAATAGAATTCTTTACATTCATTTTACTTTTAAATATCAATTTATTGAAGATGACAACAATCAGTTTGGCAGAGGAAGCACAACAATGATAACCTCTCTGTAGCCCATCGTGGTGAAGTAATTTGAGCCGGTATCGGATTTGATCCCTGGCAAGATCACTTGGGATGTTTCCTTGGGAAAGACACGTGGTGCCACATGATCCACAAGCTTCAGAATGAGTGCTAGTAAAGAAAACTACTGTCTTGTAACCTCTTTGATATGTGACTAGTTTAATCACGGATGCAGATCGACACAGCAATGTCTTTCAAATATTGAAAGACCTTGTTCACAGTCAAGCTGAAAAAATAAAATTATACTACCGTCTAATAAGAATTCGTTGTATCACATGGCATGTATTAAGAAACTATGATCACCTTTGATAAACATTCCATGACATTTTCCAGTCATTAAGTTGAATAAAACAATACAATCATTACATACATATTACATTTCAGGACCTCCCAAAAAGGTGGAACCACCGAAGTTGATCGTTGAAACAACCCTTTTCAATTCGAGCGTTTGCACGTGTGGGGAACATGGTTGTGAACCAAAATACAGAATGGAGAGAAGAGTTTTATGGAGTGAAAAAGAAAGGGACGCAGTTAAACAAGAAGAAAAGACATGCAAAGTGCAAAACACTGTAAAAGGCGCAGATCTTGAAGATGAAGAGAGAAAACGAAGTGGTCAAGACATTGGAGATGTAGAATGTGGTGGTAATAATGATGAGGAGGAACATAGAGAAGGGATTAAATATGATATTTACAGAAGTTTACAAAGTTTTGTTGGTGTTGAAGAAGGTGGTGTTAGAGGTGATTGGAAGATTAAAACAGATGATTTTGGAAGAAGGAGCAGTGATATAGATAGTGTTAGAGGTAATAGTAGAGTTAGCTTTAGTGACGGGAAGTTTAAAACAGATGATATTGAAAGAAGAAGCAGCGGTGGAGTTAGTGTCGGAGGTGATAGTGGAGTTGACTATGGAAATCGTAAGACTAAAACAGATGATGTCGATATTAAGGGCAATTATGATGATGTATTTAGTAATGAAAGTGAATTTGGCCTTCGTAACGAGAAGTTAAGTATAGCAGGATTCGCTAATCAGAGAAAGGGTGATGGTAGTTATAGTGGAGACGAGAGAAATGGTGTTGCTGATAAAAAGATTCACAGAGATGATCTGGGAAGTTCATACAATGATGTAAGAATCAGAAGTGATGACAAAGGTGTCAGTGGTAATGGAAAGAGAAACACAGATAGTGTTGGAATGCAATGTAATGATGTAAGGGTCAGAGTCTATGAAGGAGGTGTCACTGGTGATGGAAATATTCGCAGAGTTAGTGTCAGAAGTCAGTCCATGGATGATGGTAGCGTCAGTGGTGATGGCTGTGTCGGCGGTGCTAATAAGAAGCATAACACAGAGAGTGTTGAAAGCAATTGCAACGATGATGACGGAACTACGAGAAATGCAGGCGTTTGTCAGAATGCAGATGTAGACACAGAAAAGCCAGATGAAGAAATCTCTTCCGCCTTTGGAATAATGTCAGTCTACTGCAACAGTGAATTACACAGCCGGTAAGTAAGTTAATGTTATGTAAATACATGTATGCATTTAATTGCAAATAATCTTAAGATACTGCATATTAATACTTGAAAATAGCTCCAAGTTTGAGTACGCATTGTTTAAAAAGATATATTAGGATCGACGTTGATGTTTGTCCTAACACAGACATGTGGTGGTAAAATATGTAAGTTGATACCAGGGAAAATAATATCAAATTTTGTGAGTTTGATTCTTACGTTAACGTAAAAGAAATGTAAAAAGTCGAATATTGCTCAATCCCGATTGCCAGCTCGTCTGATTATCTTTTTCCTTTTTCTTTTTCAGGAGGCTGGGTAAAAGAGAAGACAATGTAGAGTAGAGGATGAAGGATTTAAAATGACATTTCATAGAGAATATAACTAAATGTTTCTGAGACTAAAAAGAAAGTATTTCTGTGAAAAAGAGTTACTTTTGATTTATATACCGGTGTAGGGTAGCTTTTCGAAATTACCAGCATGTCACAGCTAATAATCTCAGTTATGGTCTCCTTAGTTCGCCATGCCGTCCACAATAGTTACAGACTGATCCATTACATTCTCGGGTTATAAATCAGAAATTGATTTACAGTTCGTTGTCATTACGACCTTGACCTTTGACCTACTGACCTCAAAAGTAATAGGGACCATCAACTGGTGATGAGCAAAACTTTCTTACTTAATGGTCGCAAACTGTTTTGTCTACTGACGTACCGACAAAGATGTAATAAGCAATATACAGCCTATTCTTCGAATATGGAATAAAAGAGTTCCAAGCATGATCAAGAGGGAATCAAGATAATCACAATTGATATACATGTACATTATTTCAATAACAATTAGAATCCTCATATTTTCATGTGAATAATTAGTGTGCTAGACATTCAAATGCACAAAACAGGCGGGACAGGCTGTAGCACATTTTTTGTATTTAATCAAAGCTCTGAGAGAGCTGATGGAGCGATTGGTTTGAAGTACATTTGTATTAGGAGAGATGCACAAAAATCAGTTATCTACTCCCAAGGTCACTGTCACACTTAGGGCATAAATACAGCTACATGCAACTTTGTTTCCGGTCTGTATCTTCCACAACCATGGGCTGATTTAGATATAACTTGTTAATCATACACTAAAAGTATGCCATGCACAACAACTAGCCACCTACTCTCAAGGTCAAGGTTACATTTAGGACTCAAATATTACATTTTGGTATTTAGCGATATTTCATGTCCTCTCCGAGTGTAGCTTCTTATCGCCGGCATAAGGAGGTGTCACAAATAATATCCAGCCACCAAATCCCAAGGTCAAGGTCACACTTGGGCCTTATAATTTGGTTTCATGAAAATGTATGTGTACCCTTAATGTGTACACCCTTCTTTATAGATTGCTCCAAACCGGTAGAGAACTTCATATTGCATGGCAGTAAGCCAGTAACTCGTCAAATTGTTATTTTATGAACCATTGCATAAGCGTAAAAATACTTAGATACTAATCGAATCAATTTAATCGGTCATCGTAACCTAGACCTACTGAATCATCTACTTTCATGTGAAATTTTAGAAATATCACTGTATCCCCAACAGTTTCTAGTCATAAAAACTTTTTTAGTACTTACGGCCAGATGATAATGACCTTTGACATAAACAAAATTAACTGTTATTCAATTTTCATGGTCGATCTACACCCAAGATTACATGTATCATAACCTTTAACTATGGAACTATTGTCACCTTCAAAATAAGACAGTCAGGGAGACTGTCTTATTTTGAAGGTGACAATAATATCCTGTTAAGAACGTACTAAGTAACTATGTTGTCATGTAAAATAGGAAAGTTGTCATGTTCAACGATGTATTTTTTGGTTACATTGTTATGTCATCTTGTTCAAATAATGTATTATTATGTGTTGATTTGATATCATCTTGTGTAGAGAGTATGTTGTTTTGTCAAACCTGTATGTTGTCTTGTTTAGAAAGAATGTTGTTATGTCAAAGTGGTATAATGTCCTGTTAAGGGAGGATGTTGTTCGATCAAAACAATATAGTGTCTTGTTCAGAGAAGATGTTTTTCTGTCATACCGTTATACTGTCAAAGTGTTATGTTGTCATGTTGAGGGACAATGTTGTTTGGTAAAATAAATATGCTGTCTTGCTCAGAGAGGATGTTGTTCTGTAAAATAAGTATGGTGTCCAGTTCAGCGACGATGTTGTTCGGTCAAATTGTTATGTTGTCTTGTGTCTTGTTCAGAGGGTTCTGTCAAAGTGGTATGTTGTGCTATTCAGGAAGAATGTTGTTCGGTCTAATTGATATGTTATCTTGTTCAGAGAGAATGTTTTTTCTGTCAAAGTGTTATGTTGTTCTGTTCACAGAGGATGTTTTTTGGTCAAAGTGGTATGTTGTCCTGTTCAGGGAGAATGTTGTTCGGTCAAATTGATATGTTGTTGTGTATAAGTTATGGAACAGTTTTGATGCAAAAATTACATTGAGCCTTCTGACATCCCATCTTGCATTGTTACGTGTGTACTTGTCCATCTGATATTACATGTTTCTTTTTTATATGTTCTATGATTAAAACTGGAGAAATGATTACACCTCTCTGAGAGATGAATTGTTGTATTCTACATTATTTCATATATCAGTGTTCTGTAGTTGCTGTTAAACTGAACTTATATTTAAAGATGATTGAGTAAACGGTCGAAATTAAGTTGAACAACCTGACTGCGTCGTTTGGCTGTCATTCATACCCTCATCATAACATTGGATCGAAATGTAATAACTGGGTTTGTCATACTTGAAATGTATGATTTTAACGTCTTTTAACATATTAGCCAACTGCTAATATAGACCAATATATCTACGTTATACTGAAATAGGCATAATATATCTAAGCTAAACAACGCATGTCAGTTGGACGAACAATGCATGTCATAACGCACTATTGAAACGTGCACTCGCATTATTACACCAGATGGCGCGCTTGCATAATCATCCACAATTTTCGGAACCTACGTAATAATCCGTTCTTTAAGGAGAATAATGTCTTGGGGAGATATTTTGTTTTTGCCATGTCTGTCTGTCCGTCCGTCCGTCTGTCTGTCCGGCAAAATAGTGTCCGCTCCATATCTCCTAAACCCCTCGAAGGATTTTCATGAAACTTGGGTCATATGTTAAGCTCAATTATGCGATGTGCAGAGCTTGTTAACAAAATGTGCCGGCTCAAGGTCAAGGTCACAGTTCGAGATCAAAGGTCATATGACTATATTCAGTGTCCACTCCATATCTCTTGAACATTTTATAGGATTTAAGAATAACTCAACACAAATCTTCACCAGACTGACACGATGTGCAGAGCGCATGTAACAACCACCTTGGTTCAAGGTCAAGGTCACTGTTACTAAAAATAGAAAAAATGGTGCCATGGGGGAGACATGTTTTCATGACAAAAACAAACATCTAGTTCGGGACTGCGACTGATATTAGTTTAATGACATTAAATTAGTGTAGGTTGTATGTTATTTATTGAACTCGCCATTTGTCAGGCATTTACAAGAAACGTCGTTTGAAAACGTCATTTTCACTGTTTGGGGGAGGAAGTCTTCATATATAAACCAAGTTCGATTTCTACGACCCGTTCTGGTAGCCTTTTCCCTAGATGGTTGTTTTTGTCACAAAACATTTGTCTCCCCCATGGCAGTTTGTCAATAATCATGCTGAAACATGCTAAAATAACACAAACATCTATTTTTAGTAATGATACATAAGTTACCCCAAGCTTCCTTTCCATGTAAGCTACACACAGACCAAGTTTCATTGCAATTGGTGACTCCTAACTGGAGTTATTAAGCAGAAACAATTTTTCTATTTTTAGTAACAGTGACCTTGACCTTGAACTAATATGTTTGTTACATGCGCTTTGCCAACGTGTCAATATGGTGACGATTTGTATTGAGTTATTCTTAAATCCTACAAGGGATTCAAGAGATATGGAGTGGACACGAAATATAGTCATATGACCTTTGATCTCTGTGACCTTGACCTTGAGCCGGCGCAGTTAGTTCATGGGTTCTGCACATCGCGTAGTTGATGTTAACATCTAACTCAAGTTTAATAAAAAACCTTCGAGGGGTTAAGGAGATACAGAGCGGACACGAAATACAAGGCTCAAACCTTTGACCTTGAACTGTTACCTTGAGCAGGTGTCATGGGTTCTGCACATCGTCTAGTTGAGGTCAACATCTGACCCAAGTTTCATGAAAATCCTTCGAGGAGTTTCGGAGATATGGAGCGGACACTATTTTGCCGGACAGACGGACGTACGGACGGACGGACACCCATACGAAGGTGTTATTAGGTGGTATTTCCATCGTTCTCGAACAATAGAGTGACCACTTAAGTAACAAAATAATGACCACCTAAGGGACAAAAGACGGAATGAAGACCATAGATTTCTATTGTCTTAGGCCACACCTCCTACCACCCAAGGTACCCATCATGTGTGCGGACGGACGGACGGACAGACAGACATGGCAAAAACAATATATCTCCACAAGACATGATTCTCCTAAAAGTACGGATTATTACGTAGGTGCCGAAAACTGTCGATGATTATGCAAGCGCGCCATCTGGTGTAATAATGCGAGTGCACGTTTCAATAGTGCGTTATGACATGCATTGTTCGTCCAACTGACATGCGTTGTTTAGCTTAGATATATTATGCCTATTTCAGTATAACGTAGATATATTGGTCTATATTAGCAGTTGGCTAATATGTTAAAAGACGTTAAAATCATACATTTCAAGTATGACAAACGCAGTTATTACATTTCGATCCAGTATAATTTATAGAATGTTATGATGAGGGTATGAATGACAGTCAAACAATGCAGTCAGGTTGTTCAACTTAATTTCGACCGTTTACTCAATCATCTTTAAATATAAGTTCAGTTTAATAGCAAATACAGAACACTGATATATGAAATAATGTAGAATACAACAATTCATCTCTCAGAAAGGTGTAATCATTTCTCCAGTTTTAAGCATAGAACATATAAAAAAGAAGCATGTAATATCAGATGGACAAGTACACACGTAACAATGCAAGATGGGATGTCAGAAGGCTCAATGTAATTTTTGCATCAAAACTGTTCCATAATAAGTAGGATGTTGTTCTGTCAAAGTGGTATGTTGTCCTATTCAAGGAGGATGTTGTTCGGTCAAATTGTTATGTTGTCTTATTCAGAGACGATGTTGTTCTGTCAAAGTCATATGCTGTCCTGTCCAGAGAGGATATTGTTCTGTCAAAGTGGCATGTTGTCAATTTGAAAAAAGAATGTTGTTCTGTTAAATTGGTATATTTTCCTGTTCGGGGACGATGTTGTTCGGTCAAATTGTAATGTTGTCTTGTTCAGAGGAGACGTTGTTCTGTCAAATTGTTATGTTGATTTGTTCAGAGAGGACGTTGTTCTGTCAAAGCGGTAGTTGTTCTGTTCAGGGAGGATGCTAATCTGTCCAAGTGGTGTGTTGTCCTGTTCAGGGATGATGTTGTTCGGTATAATTGATATGTCATCTTGAACAGGTAGGATGGTGTCAAATCCGCTTGTTATCTTGTTCAGAGAGTATACTGTCTTTTTAAGAAAGGCTGCCATACCGTTACACTGCCAAAGTGTTATGTTGTCCAGTTGAGGGACAATGTTGTTCGGTAAAATTGATATGCTGTCTTGCTCAGAGAGGATGTTGTTCTGTAAAATAGGTATGGTATCCTGTTCAGCGACGATGTTGTCCGGTCAAACCGATATGTTGGCATGTTCAGGCAGGATGTCCGGTTCAGCGAAGATGTTGTTCTGTCACATCGTTATGTTGTCCTGTCTAATCGAAGTTGTGTTGTTCATTTCGAATCCTTCTGACACATCAGCCTTACTATATATTTGGATTCGTGACACGTAAAACGTTAAAGTACTATATCCGACGTCGTTATATACAGTAAACTCCGTATATATCGACTCCGGATATAACGTTAGTTCGGATATAACGAACATATTTTTGGCCCGATTTTCCCCTTCTTTATTTAATGTAAAAATAGTCGGTTATATCGTACTCCAGTTATAAGGAAACTTCGGATATAAGGAACAATATTTTCTGGCCCAACAATGTACAGTAAAGATATTGTATATATCGAACTGAAAATATGTTCCGAAGAGTTAAAAATCTATTGATTTTGCATTTTTCTTTTGTCGTCTGCATTGTAATTTTCATAGCGCACTTGTAGCTATTATTCATAAAGGTAAATCATTACACATGTGTAACCTTTTGGTAAACTAGTTAAATGAGAATACAAACATATCATCATGTGATAACATTTTACGTAAATAATTGTAGTTTTTTAAAAGCATGCATACGGGATGAACTCCCATACTGGGAAAAAGTACCTTGTTAAATATTCAAGTTATGGCAAGTGAGCGAAAATAAGCTTCATTCAATTGAACTTGTTCAAGTTTTGCCAATTAAAACATGAACCGTCTTTTTTCTGTTTTATTAATCCTTGCTATTATTTCAAATAGGTTTACGGATATAGAAAAGGATAACAGTTATAAATTTTTATAACTCTTCAAAAAGGGGTAGGAAAATCAAAAGCAACTTTAAGTTGATGGTTCGGAGTTTATTACATTTGACTATAAAAATACTTGTTCGGTATATAATTTACTTCGGTATATATACATCGCATATAAGGAACTTGTTCGATATACGGATATATGGAACTCCGGATATCAGGAACAAATTTGATAGGTCCCGATTAGTTCGTTATAAGCGGAGTTTACTGTACAGAGTTTGCTGTATATCGTTGTCTTCGGAAATTGGATGAAAATACGCTTTTTCTTTCGTTAATCTTTTATAGACTGTATTTTATCGATAGTCGATGACCAACGCCCCCATAAGGGTTTAGTAACTTTAGGTTTCGGGGGGGGGGGAGAGTGCAAGATACAGAACGCGTCCGTTCCAGAGACACCACATTAGGTACAACACCGATACAGCAGACGTCTGTTTTATGTCTCTTTCGAAATACCATTAGCAATGTTAGTGGAGGAGCGGGAGATCGAACCTGCGATCCTTGGATTACAAGTCCAGCGCTTTAAACACTACACCACTGATCAATCCGCATCGATTGTGAACAGTCGCGGTAATTTATACTGCCACGTCGAACGACTATTTGCATACGTCAGTATTCTGTCGTCAGTCAACGTTAACGTTACCAACATGACGTCACCGCCGTCACCGTCATAGCAACTTAATATAGCGCAAAGACAAGTTGGACATACATTTTAAAGAGCTCTTAAAAATAATTATGGCGACACGAGACCAATGGTATAAGCCGAATCTCTTATACAACATACATTACAGTAAGTGTTGCTTTTATTTAACAAGTGAAACGATGTTTCAATTGCTTCTACAAAGAATAGTCTTATTTCAAAATTTATACTAAAAGAAAATTTAGATGCGATATTTACACAGATCACGGACCTGTATACAGGCCCGTGATCAGATGGACAAATGCACTTATTTGATACGAATCGGTGTAAATCGCGCGTTTCAAACTAATAAACGGTAAAATAGAATTCTTCACATACATTTTACTTTTAGATATTAATTTATTGAGATGAAAACAATAATTTAGCAAAGGAAAGCACAACAATGATAACCTCTCTGTACCCCATAATGGTGAAGTAGTTTGAGCCGGATTTGATCACTGGCCAGATCACTTGGGATGTTACCTTGGGAAAGACACGTGGTGCCACATGATCCACAAGCTTCAGAATGAGTGCTAGTAAAGAAAATTACTGTCTTGTAATCTCTTTGATATGTGACTTGTTTAATCACGGATGCAGAGCAACACAGCAATGTCTTTCAAATATTGAAAGACCTTGTTCACAGTTAAGCTGAACAAAAAAAAATTATGTTACCGTCTAATAAGAATTCGTTGTATCACATGGCATGTATTAAGAAACTATGATCACTTATGATAAACATTACATTTTCCAGTCTTTAATTTGAATAAAACAATACAAACATAATAAAGACATAAAGACATATTACATTTCAGGACCTCCCCAAAAGGTAGAACCACCGAAGTTGATCGTTGAAACAACCCTTTTCAATCCGAGCGTTTGCACGTGTGGGGAACATGGTTGTGAACCAAAATACAGAATGGAGAGAAGAGTTTTATGGAGTGAAAAAGAAAGGGGCGCAGATAAACAAGAAGAAAAGACATGCAAAGTGCAAAGCACTGTAAAAGGCGCAGATATTGAAGATGAAGAGAGAAAACGAAGTGGTCAAGACATTGGAGATGTAGAATGTGGTGGTACTAATGATGAGGAGGAACATAGAGAAGGGATGAAATATAATATTTACAGAAGTTTACAAGGTTTTGTTGGTGTTCAAGAAGGTGGTGTTAGAGGTGATTGGAAGATTGATACAGATGATTTTGGAAGAAGGAGCAGTGATATAGATACTGTTAGAGGTAAAAGTAGAGTTAGCTTTAGTGACGGGAAGATTAAAACGGGTGATAGTGAAAGAAGAAGCAGCGATGGCGTTAGTGTCGGAGGTGATAGTGGAGTTGACTTTCGAAATCGTAGGATTAAAACAGATGATGTAGATATTAGGGACAACTATGGCGATGCATTTAGTAATGAGAGTGAATTTGGCCTTCGTAACGAGAAGTTAAGTATAGCAGGATTCGCTAATCAGGGAAAGGATGATGGTAGTTATAGTGGAGACGAGAGAAATGGTGTTGATGATAAAAAGATTCACAGAGATGATGTGGGAAGTTCGTGCAAGGATGTAAGAATCAGAAGTGATGACAAAGGTGTTAGTGGTAATGGAAAGAGAAACACAGATAGTATTGGAATGCAATGTAATGCTGTAAGGGTCAGAGTCTACGACGAAGGTGTCACTGGTAATGGAAATATTCGCACAGTTAGTGTCACAAGTCAGTCCATGGATGATGGTAGCGTCAGTGGTGATGGCTGTGTCGGCGGTGCTAATGAGAAGCATAACACAGATAGTGTAGAAAGCAAGTGCAACGATGATGACGGAACTACGAGAAATGCAGGCGTTTGTCAGAATGCAGATGAAGACACAGAAAAGCCAGATGAAGAAATCTCTTCCGCCTTTGGAATAATGTCAGTCTACTGCAACAGTGAATTACACAGCTGGTAAGTAAGTTAGTGTTATGTAAATACATGTATGCATTTAATTGCAAAGAATCTTAAGATACTGCGTATTAATACTTGAAAATAACTTCAAATTTGAGTACGCATTGTTTAAAAAGATATATTAGGATCAACGGTGGATGTTTGTCCTAACACAGTCATGTGGTGGTAAAATATGAAAGTTGATACCCGGGAAAATAAGATCAAATTTTGTAAGTTTGATTCTTACGTTAACGTAAAAGAAATGTAAAAAGTCGAATATTGCTCAATCCCGATTGCCAGCTCGTCTGATTATCTTTTTTTCTTTTTCAGGAGGCTGGTTAAAGGAGAAGACAATGTAGAGTAGAGGATGAAGGATTTAAAATACATTTTTAAAATGACATTACATAGAGAATATAACTAAATGTTTCTGAGACTAAAAAGAAAGTATTTCTGTGAATAAGAGTTTCTTTTGATTTATATACCGGTATAGGGTGGCTTTTCGAAATTACCAGCATATCACAGCTATTAATCTGAGTTATGGTCGTCTTAGTTCGCCATGCCGTCCACAATAGTTACAGACTGATCCATTACCCAGACGTTCTCGGGTTATTAATCAGAAATTGATTTACAGTTCGTTGTCAATACGACTTTGACCTACTGACCTCAAAAGTAATAGGGACCATCAACTGGTGATGAGCAATCCAATATCTTAAGTCAAAACTTTCTCTACTTAATGGTCGCAAACAGTTTTGTCTACTGACGTACCGACAAAGATGTAATAAGCAATATACAGCCTATTCTTCGAATATGGAATAAAAGAGATCAAAGCATGATCAAGAGGGAATCAAGATGATCACAATTGATATACATGTACATTATTTTAAGAACAATTAGAATCCTCATATTTTCATGTGAATAATTAGTGTGCTAGAAATTTAAATGCACAAAACAGGCGGGACAGGCTGTAGCACATTCTTTTTTGTATTTAATCAAAACTCTGAGAGAGCTGATGGAGCGACTGGTTTGAAGTACATTTGTATTAGGAGAGATGCACAAAAATCAGTCATCTACTCCCAAGGTCACTGTCACACTTAGGGCATAAGTACAGCTACATGCAATTTTGTTTCCGGTCTGTATCTTCCAAATGCATGGGCCAATTTTTATATAACTTGTTAATCATACCTATAAGTGGGTCATGCACAACAACTAGCCACTTACTCCAATGTCAAGATCACTTTTAGGACTCAAATATCACAATGTGGTATATAGCGATTTTTCATGTCCTCTCCAAGTGTAGCTTCTTATCGCCGGCATAAGGATGTTTCACAAACAACATCCAGCCACCTAATCCCAAGGTCAAGGTCACACTTGGGCTTTATACTTTGGTTTTATAAAAATGTATATATATCCTAAATGTGTACACCCTTCTTTATAGACTGCTCCAAACCGGTAGAGAACTTCATATTGCATATCAGTAAGCCAGTAACTCGTCAAATTGTTATGTTATGAACCATGGCCAAAGCGTAAAAATAAAAAATGAAAATAAATTGAATCAATTTATTAGATCATCATAACCTAGACATACTGAGGTCATCTACCTCCATGTGAAATTTGAGATATATCCCCAACAGTTTCTAGTCATAAAACCTTTTTAGTACTGATGATAATGACCTTTGACATAAACAAAATTAACTGTTATCCAATTTTCATGGTCGATCTAGACCCAAGGTTATCATGACCTTTAACTATGGAACGCCCTGCCTGTCTTATTTTGAAGGTGAGAATGATATCCTGTTAATAATGTACTAAGTATGTTGTCATGTAAAATAGGTAAGTTGTCATGTTCATCGATGTATTTTTTGGTTACATTGTTATGTCATCTTATTCAAATAATGTATTATTATGTGATGCTTTGATATCATCTTGTGCAGAGAGTATGTTGATTTGTCAAACCTGTATGTTGTATTGTTTAGAGAGAATGCTGTTCTGTCAAAATGGTATGTTGTCCTGTTTAGGAAGGATGTTGTTCGATCAAAATGATATATTGTCTTGTTCAGAGAAGATGTTATTCTGTTATACCATTATACTGTCAAAGTGTTATGTTGTCCGGTTGAGGGACAATGTTGTTCGGTCCAATTAATATGCTGTCTTGGTCAGAGAGGATGTTGTTCTGTAAAAGTGGTATGGTGTCCTGTTCAGCGACGATGTTGTTCGGTCAAATTGTTATGTTGTCTTGTTCAGAGGGGATATGTTCTGTCAAAGTGGTATGTTGTGCTATTCAGGGAAAATGTTGTTCGTGGTCAAATTGATATGTGGTCTTATTCAGAGACGATGTTGTTCTGTCAAAGTGATATGCTGTCCTGTTCAGAGAGGATATTGTTCGGTCAAATGGTATGCTGTCAATTTCAAAAAGAATGTTGTTCTGTCAAAGTGGTATATTGTCCTGTTCGGGGATGATGTTGCTCGGTCAAATTTACATGTTGTCTTGTTCAGTGGTATATTGTCCTGTTCAGGGAGGATGCTAATCTGGCAAAGTGGTATATTGTCCTGTTCAGGGATGATGTTGTTCGGTATAATTGATATGTCGTCTTGTACAGGTTGGATGATGTCAAATCCGCATGTTATCTTGTTCAGAGAGTATACTATCTTGTTAAGAAAGGCTGTTGTTCTGTCAAAGCGATATGTTGGCATGTTCAGACAGGATGTCCGGTTCAGCGAAAATGTTGTTCTGTCACATCGTTATGTTGTCCTGTCTAATTGAAGTTGTGTTGTTCATTTCGAATCCTTCGGACACATCAGCCATACTATATATATGGATTCGTGACACGTAAAACGTTAAAGTACGTGGACCGAATACTTTAAGTTGATAAGTTAAATTTATAAGTTAAAAACAATAACACTCATATCTGACAATATATCGGTTCTACAGAACAACAACCTGTCTTAACAAGACAAAATACACTCTGAACAAGACAACATATCAGTTTGACAGAACAACATTCTCTCTGAACAGGACAACACACTCTCTAAACAAGACAATATATTCGTTTTGCAGAACAACAAACTGTCTTAACAAGACAACATATAATCTCAACAAGACGACATATCAGTTTGACAGAACAACATCCTCTCTGTATAAGACAATATACTCTTGAACAGATCTTGACAAACTACATTCTCTCTTAAGGACAATATACTCTCTGAAAAACACAACATAACCGTTTGGCAGAACAGCAACCTGTCTTAACAAGACAACATACTCCCTGAATAAGGCAAAATATCAGTTTGACAGAACAACATCTTTTCTGTACAAGACAACATACATGTTTGACAGAACAAGACTTTATGAGAGCAGAACGACATATTGGTGTCACAGAACAACATCTTCTCTGAAGAAAACAATAAACAAGTTTTACATGATAGCATTATCTCTGAACACGACAACATACCGTTTTGACAGAGCAACACGCTTTCTTAACAAGACAACATGTCGGTTTAACAGAAAACATCTTGTCTGTACAAGACATCATGCCGGTTTGACAAAATATCATCCTCTCTGAATAAGACAACATTTCGGTCTGACAGAACGACATCCTTTATGAACAAAACGATAATGCTTTCTTTACAGGATATTATTTCCATTATCAACATGAGACAGTCAGTGCGTTCCATATTATGTACATCATTTTTATCATCTATTTCATAAGGCAGTAAAAGTGCAAAATCCTGGGTTATAAAATGGACTGTAATATACGTCAAATTGGCAAGAGTTTTAAGAAGGGTTTCATTGAGGTAACCGCGTTGGATTTTTTATAAATGAAAAAAGTTTATTCCACTAATGGCTTATTAGCACGAAATCATTAATGACTTTCTTTATAAGTTTCACCAACTGAGATCATTAAAAATCATTCTATTCCGGTGGACTTAGCCATTGGTTGAAAAGAACTTTCTTGGAATGTGTTAACCAGTGAAATTAACGTGACCCCTTGACACTTTTTTCGTTATACCAGAAGTTTTTTTATTATATACCTATTAATGGTTGCCAAAAACTCAACCTTATATACGGCCTGCAGAAAAAAATCCGTATTGTATGTTCGTATAAAGGGATATTCGAAAATCTTTGGCCGGAAACGTCATCAGTAATAACATAGCGTTTAAATGACGTCATTTGCTATTTAATTATACGCGTCATCGCGTCGCAACTACGTTTTTGACGCTAAAAGGGGTTTTTCTTCAAAGCTAGCAGGCTTTAATGTAGTTTATTTACGCAAGACCAGTGTAAAAGTATAAAAATGGTAATTTGTATCACTGTGATTCATAAGCGGATTGGATTTCGGTTCAAACTCGTTTACGCTTTCGTTTGATCCGACAAAACTCTAAATCCGTCATGGAACACATTACTATAATAAAAACTTTATATCCATTAATGGCTTTATATTGAATCACGAATAAATTAATTACTTGAGGGTCTTTATAATGTGTTCCTTAACAACCGAAGATTCGTTAAATATCTGGACTCTTTTCTACGGAGTTTACTGTTCATCTTGTTCTCGAAGAATTTTTTAAAATTACGCTTCTTAACTCCGTCTTTATATCGTACCCTTATGACGTCGAGCGCTATTTAAGTATTTCTTAGTATTATGTCATCACTAGACGTTTAACGTTAAATCCATACGCAGCGTCATAGTTACTTAACATATCGAAAGACTAGAATGAACAAGCATTTTACAGAGCTCTCAAGATAATAATTATGGCGACACGAGACCAGTGGTATAAACCAAATCTCTTATACAACATACACTACAGTAAGTGTTTTTTTTTTTAACTTATGTGAAACGATTACTTATTTGCGTATAGTGCTTACATATTTCTGAAGTTTAAAAATAGAAAATTTTGATGCGATTGGGATATGGTGAAATACACCTATTTTATAAGGATATGTGCAAGTCATGCGTTACGAATTTGATAAATATAAAATAAAATTCCTTTAATAGAATCTACGGTAAAATATTATTAATTGGAAATTATTTAACAATTTAATAAGGATTGTAGTTTCCATAGGTTATGCTGTATTAGCAATTGAGGCGTTTGCACCCCAAAACTCCTGAAAGAAATCTGATTCAATCCTTGGTTATTCTCTGGTTAAGCAACTGAAGGTGTTTTCTTGCGCAAGACACCTCGGTGCACCCAAACAATGCAAATTCTCTCTCTCTCCTCTCTCTCTCTCTCTCTCTCTCCCTCTCTCCCTCTCTCTCTCTCTCTCTCTCTCTCTCTCTCCTAAAGCAAACATTTCTAGGGATACTTTACCTTCATTTACTTTATTTTTCAGGACCTCCCAAAAAGGTAGAACCACCGAAGTTGATCGTTCAGACAAGCATTTTCAACCCGAGTGTCTGTACGTGCGGGGAACATGGTTGTGAACCAAAATACAGAATGGAGAGAAAAGTTTTATGGAGTGAAAAAGAAAAGAACGCGGTGAAACAATCAGGGAAGACATGCGAAGAGCAAAAGATTGTTAAAAGTAAAGATCTTGAAGATAAAAAGACAACAAGAGTTGGTCAAGACAGTGGAGATGTGCAATATAATGCTGAGAGAAGTCAGTCCAATGATGGTGGTAGCGTCAGAGCAGATAATGGAATTGATTTTGGTGATCGAAAGATTCAAACAGATGGTAGAAAGAGCATTGATGGCGGTAATGTCAGAGGTGATAGTGGAGTATGCTTTGGTGATGAGAAGATTAAAACAGACGGTGTTGGAGGAAGGAACAATGGTGATGGTAATGTCGGAGGTTATAGTGGAGGCGAGTTTTGTGATAGGAAGATAAATACAAATGATGTAGGAAGTTTGAGCAATGTTGATGTTAGATTCAGAAATGAGAGTGAATATGGTCTTGGAAATGAGAAGATAAATGAGGCTGGAAATGTTAATCAGAGCATAGTCAATGATATTAACAAGGGGGACGACAGACGTAGTGCTCTTGGTGAGAAGATTCACACAGATGATGTAAGAAGTCAGTGCATAGATATAAGAGTCGAATGTGATGGCGGAAGTGTCAATGGTAAAAGAAAGTTTCAAATAGAATATGGAGGAAGTCAGTTCAAAGACGGAAGAGTCGGAAGTGATGGCAGAAGTGACAACAGTAAAAGAAAGTATAACACAGATGATGCAGACAGTCAGTGCAAAAATATAATAGTCGGACGTGATGGCGTTGGTGTCAATGGTAAAGGAAAGGTTCACATACACGAGGTAGGAAGTCAGTGCAAAGATATTAGAATCGGATGTGGTGGCAAAGGTCTCATTGTCAGAAGTGATGGCTATGATGGCGAGGCTGGGAAAATTCACATAGATGGTGTAACAAGTCAAAGGAACAGTGATGTAGCAATTATTGTGAATGGTGATGGTAATGTGACAGCTGAGGATGTATGTCGGAATGAAGAAGTCAAAACACAAGAGTCAGATGAAGAAATCTCTTCCGCCTTTGGAATCATGTCAGTCTACTGCAACAGTGAATTACACAGCTGGTAAGTAAGTTTAATGTTATAGAAATATTGACAGTTCTAATAATATAAATTTCAGATACTATATATTTAAGAACAGTTTCATTTGTTATCCTATGAATTCGTGGTATTTCTGGTTTATCCTTCATTTCAAATATCTTAGAATGTCTATAAACCTGTTCTATGTTTAAACCAGTTCATAGAATTAGAACATATATATTAATACAAGTAGCTCTTTCTATTTTTCACAAAACGGTACAGATAAACACAGACATATACAAATGTATTTTAAATTCCTTCGAGTCTGTTAAAAGTGTTTTAAAGTGAGATATTAGAATCAATGATAACGTAAATACAGTTTACAAACGGAGTACCCGGTGGGCTTGAGTGATAAAATATAAAAGTGAAAATACATATATGTTTAATTTCTTTTCTTTTCCAGGAGAATGGTTAAAGGAGAGAACGAAACCGAGTAGAAGATCATGACATTAGTGATATTTCAAAATGACATTATAAAGATCATGACTAAATGCTTTTGAAATTAAAAAAAAAGTTTTCTGTCAAAAGAGTTACTTTTGAATTGTATATATATGTAGTCTTTCCTACATTACCGGCATATAGCAGGTCCTTTAAAGTTAAGTTATGTAGTACGTTGTTCGCGGTAGTCAAGTTTAAGCACACTTTATCAAACTTTGCCGGATATCAATGACCACGTGACCATTCCGTTAGCTCAAAAATTAAGGCCCTTAATTTATCAAAATATCACGAAGCACCTTAATTTAGTCACTTACCAAAACTGTTTGAACATGAAATATATAATATCTTAAGTTTGTTTTATTAAGGGACTGTTCGCTATCATATCTTTATTGTTAGGTCCTCATGGGCGTTTCAGCCTAAAGGAATTTTCAGAAATAAATTTGAAACTCTTCTGATCCATACTTAATTGCATCTTCTTTTTTATACTCATCTATTGATTAGTTCTCGTCAAAAATACCCTTAACTAAAAACATATCGGCACAAGCGCCCATACGTGCCCACACAACAAAATTATAACACCCGAAAAGCCATAAATTGTTTTCAATTGAAATTTACATCAGTTGTCACAAAAAGATCATCAACTGATTTAGATGAAATTGTATCGCCATGTAGATTTAAAATGCATACAAAGTCATTTACCAGTCCGTAAAACGGTAATAAAACATTTTACAAATACTTCAACACATAAACAAAAGAAAGTAAAGTATTTGTCATTTACAATGACTAAAGTTTCGAGTATAGTGTATCAGATACCAGTAATGTACAGAGTAATCGTCTGTTTAACTAGTTCTACTATATACTTTAAAGGCGATAAAACACGTTAAATGTTGTGTTGCATTATTTAATGTCATATATGTGACAAAATTTGTGAATAAAAGACTTTATGACTGCAACGCAAGTATTAAATTAGAGATTCCGTGACGTCATCCAGGTAAATATAGGTTTCACGTGACACGCTTACCTGTGAAACGGCCAGTGTACGATTATGTCGATAAATCGCATTCGCGATAGAGAAAGCGCTGTGTCTAGTCAGTTTGAGTTATCTGTGGATTTATTAACTGAAAATCATCATTGTTATATACCAACCGCGCCCAAAGTGAATCAATACCAGCTGAGGAAATTTAAATTGTACTAACACATGTTTCACTTCTACTAAATGACAATGATTTGAAATAACTGTCGTTCATTAAAAGGATATATCTAAATACGGAAGTATTTGATATTCTATGATGAGAGATTCAAACGAGACTGTGCACGATGATTGCGAGCTTGATACAGCGTCGGAAGCACGTGCACACCAGAGTCCAGGTGCCTTTAAGAGAAGCGCCTCGGAGCGGACGTTTTATCACCTACAAAAAATGGAGAAAAATTATTCAAAATTGGGTGATCGTTTAACAAAAGTAAAGGAAAATCCCAAAACTAATGGGATAGTGAGGGTTGCGTCCTTAAGCTCCATCAATTTTCATGAAAACAATGGCAATGACCTTGACACGGAACATTTTGTGGGTCGGAGGGATGTGTCGAATCCCAACACAATAAATGAAAAACGAATAGTGAGTTCTCGAGGTAGTATCAGGGGCTTTAAAAATAGGGTCAGGGCTGGAATAGCAACTTTCATCGAACAAAACGGATTCTCCGTAAGTATACATGTAGTGCATAATTTCTACTTGAACTTTAAAAATCGCAGGGTAACTAAAGTATGCATTTTGTACAAAAGTAAAGAAATGTTTTAAACTGAACATGCACTATTTATTATATAGGATTATGCTATTTCGTTGTGTTATACTTCAAATAATTGGATATAGTTCAAATAACTTTAATTGAACTTACGGTTTTCTCACCCTATATATTTTTTCGTACTCGATAAATAGCAGAAAAAAGCGCATTAGCCCTGGCTATATACAATAGATTTATAACAATGACTGTCAGTTAATATTTACTTTACGAGTGTAGAAAATATTATACAATGTACCTGAACAAAAAGTTCGGTTGTGAAAAGAAAAGACAACATTGCCTGCGTACCTGTACTGTAGGTGGGACTAATTAACATTACATAGTGATTTTCACTTCTTTTAAACTAAACGTGTAACACCTATTGTCATATCACATTTTAAGACATAAAATTTACAGGTACCTAACTTTAAAAAATGCACATATATTGATGATGAAAGTGTCCAATTTATTTGCATTTTAACCTTTACAATATGTATATATACATGCATACTAGTAACGAAACTAACGAAATTAAATATTGTGGTAAATGTATATATTGGGTGTCAAGTCAGGTATTCTCTTACCCAATTAAGCTACCAGTAAATTATTTATAACCTCAAATTATACATCTGATTGAAACAACAATGACCGAATGGTCTCGGGTACTTGCGTTTTTCGCATAGAACCTAGAATGTACGAGAGTGCGGAATGAAAAATTCATCTGTCAATCGATTTTCTAGACCAACTATTTTTGTGTTTCACAAGTTTACAATATTTGTAATAAATTAATAACCGCCTTAAAGGTCAGATACTTCAAATCTATTTATGACCCCTTTAATATTGTTGCACACGAAGACAAACCATCAAACACTGACGTTTGTAAAAGAGGTCGTATAGGACGCTCTTAAGATACAGAAAATAAATATCAGTAAGGTATTAAGACCAATAAATCAATTCAGTGTTTCGTGAACGGAGACAGAAAGTTTTCCATATACATGCAAAGGTTTTTATAGAGAATCACACACTGTGCAATACTATCAAAATATTGTATACTCGATGCTACGGAACATGGTTTTATTGCATTGCACCGAGTATCTCGACGTCAGACGACACTCAAAAACAAAAATTGAATATTGCATATGAAGAGTATGGCACGGATATAAACAGTGTAGGTCGTTCGACTCAAGGTTTTAGAATATGTTCGAGTCTCACCGTAGCAAACGCCCTTAAAAAATGGGGAAACGTTAGAATTCGCAGCTTTTCAGCTCAAATTTAGTAATGCGAATTTATATTAGTCGTATTACGAAGAAATCTTCCGAAGCTCTGTAGTTAGAGGCAGCGAGTTTTTCATGACTGCAAACCATTCTCAGCCGGGTAGACTGAGGCACGTATGGCATCAGTATCCTTGCCCGAAGTCACATCTCGTGCTGCGGCTTGGATCCAAACCTCCCGTTCCGCAGGCGAACGCCCTAATCACTGAGCTGTTGAGGCCCACATTTCAATCTTAATATAGGGAAGTATTGTAAAATATTTTGTAAAATCGTGTAATTTGAAAACATTCTGAGATACCCTTTTTCTTCTCTTTTTTTTTGTTGAGCAGTGAACAATATTTAATGTTCTGCTTTAGGTAAGGAAATGTACATGATGCAAGACATAAAATTATGCACTTGGCATAAACATATACATCATACTTGTTAATTAAAAATTTTAATGGCTCTGACAGA
This sequence comes from Saxidomus purpurata, assembly GCA_022818135.1. NCBI lineage: Eukaryota > Metazoa > Mollusca > Bivalvia > Venerida > Veneridae > Saxidomus > Saxidomus purpurata. Next base: position 15,200,779 of record JAFMSR010000008.1, read on the forward strand.
CTCCTACATACAAAAATGAATGTGAGAGAGCAAGAATAGATAAAGGTTCATAATCGTGACTTTTCATATAAGTGTAAAAAAATCTAACGTGCAATGTTTTAATTGAATGTCTTTGTTTATAAAGAACAATAGCACACTGTTTTGGGATAGGTTACATAAAAAATGTAACAGGCCATGAAAAAATATGAACGTTTTTACATTTACCTGTAATTTTATTTAATGTCATATGAAAACATTTATTGACATAGCTCAGTATTGTAGTACTTTTGAGATTTTAGGGCATGATTCGCTGTCAGATAAAGTCAGAACATAGTTCGGTAAGTTTTTTCTTTTAAAATTTATCCCGGAATAAGAAACTTGTTTTAGGTGGCATTAGAGGTCGTTGCTCAAGATTATTAGATATATATAACAGTCATTGTAAATTATGCGTGTGTAATAAAATGAAACTCGAGTTGTAAAAAAAATTCACTGAATTTACATCTCTTAAATATCTGGCCTCTGATTAGTCACATATAAAGCTTTTCTAGCTGGAACTAGCCAATCAAATGCCACTCTCAACATGGCCATTCAAAAGCCATGCTCATTATAGCCAATCCGAGAATGATTTTGCACATGTGGCCTTACGAAGAGAAAGTTCCTGGACCGCTCGCAAATTTGATACTCTAACTGTAAAGGAAAGCGATGCTCTTAATCCATTTCTGGCACGTACCGAATATACATGTCTTAAAATATGAAAACAACCTAACGTAAACAGTCTATGTGGATCATTCATTGTTTATACATACTGCATTAGTTTTGCATAGTCCTGCGATTTCGTGACAATACAGAAAGAGTGCTGACTTCGCCCCTAAGAAACCACATGTAACAGGTTTTCCAATGATCATACAAGATTGCCATTAAAACAAACGAAGTCTGTGTATGTAGATTCACTGAAGTCAATTAATTATTCAAAATGATATGTCAACTAAACAGATGACGACAGTGTGTTTTTTTCTACACGACAAATACCTGCTATAAACTGATCGATACCGTTTCAGTGTCACTTAAGCTTTGAGAGCATCAATTATGATACATGATTCCATAATATTTACATTGTACAGATATGGAGAGCTTTCTTGAGACATGTATACTGTTTTAATGCACCCGAAGAAAGGCATATGGTTATCGAATTGTCCGCTCGTTCTGTGAGTGTTTCCGCAATAACTTCATTACTATTTGAGGGATTTCAATAAAACTTATGGAAATTTTTTTACCGCTCAACCCGAAGGTCAATGCTACACTTAGTGTAAAAAGTTCAAGCATTCCCAACATAAAATAGTGCGTGTCTCGGTCATTACTTCGTTGGTGTTGTTGTATGTTTGATTTAAAAAATGCATCATCAAAGGAAGTTGTGTCGTACACAGCACTCATGTCCCGAGTCAAAGGTCAAGGTCACGCTAATGTTTCAGCTCTTTGGAGACATATGACAATGACAACTTTTATTCCTTCAGAAATATCGTGAAAGTTGTGCAGTCTACGTAGAAGAAATAAATTAAAACATCCGTACCTGGCACTTTTTAACCGCAACGCAAAATATGTATGTAAATCATAAAAGACCTTTTTTTGTCAAAATATACGATGGTAACTGTACTTATTTGTTTCTTAACTTTCAGTAGTCAACTGTTTTAATTGCGTGTGTGGTAATTAAATCGTACAATGTATTTGTAAAGTAATTATAAAAGATGAATGGAAATTCATTAGAGTAATCATACAAAATGTTTAAGGGTGGGGGAGAGGGGGTATTCCGAATGCATTCTGTTATTAAAAGCTTCTTCAGAGATACTTTGTGTGGTGGCGGGGAGAGGGGCCCAAAGGGGCGTTTCGCCAGTTGATCATTGGTCGCCACGTTTCCTTCGTCAGCCGCTCGTCACTCAGTTGATAGGTCACAGGGCAGATGGCTTTGTTAATTTTGTGTTCAAAATATTATTCCTAGTCAAAAGTAGGTGAAACCGACAGGAATTGAATTGTGAAAAAAATAATTTACGATAAGCTTACGCCGGAAGACATAAGGTATGAGGTACCTTCAAATAAAGACCGACCTGTGTCAAAGTAAATAAACGGACCTACTGGGAGAAAACAGAACATTCATCTATAATAGAAATATTTATTATGAATACAGGTGTCCACTAGACACCTCTCCTAATAACAATAACAGTTTCAGCTTCCGATATTCGAAATGTATTTTTTCGTTCACAAGTTTTACTGTATACGGCACATCAAAACTGTGAACACAAACCATGTGCTTATAAATTTGATTTACCTGCTTAAGAACTTGACAAGGAAGTAAGGTATAAGTGGATCGTTTCAAATTACACATATATATTTTCCTGATGTCAAGTGCATAATAAAATATAACAAAAAATCCAAAATTATCTACGCAACAGAATTTGACAAAAAAAAAAATGAATATAGGTTGCAATAACTAGGAAGTGCAAGTTTGAGATTCCTTCATATAAATTATAATTATATTTTCGTACAGACATTGAAGGGCTATATTGAAACAAAATATCTTGTGAAACACCGATGCTGCAATATATCACTTAAAATTAAAATTGAAATGATATTATAATAATGGAAGCATGTCTGTCATGAACGAAAGTGCAAAAAAAATCTTATTTGCATCCACGAGTCAAGACAAGATGCATCTGATCGGTCAACCAGAGGGTCGTAGGTTTGAGCCAAGGAAGAGGTAGTCAAGTGGTACTGTTAAGTTTAACTTAAAGTTTTAAACTTAAAGTTTAAAGTTATAATACTTTAAGCCTTCATACCTTTTAACTCAACTTAATTCACGTAAAATGTGTGTCTTATGTTAAAGTTTTAATTCTGACATTGTTTCTAACATTTCACATAACGACGCCCATGGGAATGGTGTGTTATTAAATCGTAATTTTACATCAAGAAGATAGTAATCTGCTGGCGTTGTCCGATCGAGCCCACAGGGCACAGACTAAATACACAACTGAAAAGTCGTGACTTTTAAAGTGGTAAATATCAGCAGTTGACTTAGTGTGAAATAAAACTCCTGAAAACATTGGTGATATAATATTTAAAAAAACTCGTGTTTGCACTCATTGTACGAAGGTAGTTTTATATTAAGAAGATGTGTTCTTAATTAAGTTATTGTGAAGTAACATTTATATCTGGGCTAAAACTAAACTATGATTTGCCTATTTAGCGGATGAATAGGAGTTAAACCTATACTAAGTCCTGCTTTATACCACTGTCGCGTGGGTCTGTGACCTTGAGTCAATCGTCTGTGAATTCCTGAACGAGCAGTAATTGGGTCAGCTTCTTGCACCCCAACCTGTTAGCTGTGGCACCTGTACAGTTGCACAGCCCATGTAGGGTAGGTAAAGCATCCGAAACGGTCTCATTTCCAAAGAGAAAGGTACAACCCTCCCTCCCCCCCCCCCCTCCCCTCCCCCCTCCCCATAGACGATTACTTGAGAAAGACTGACAGAAATTTGTCAACTGGCCCTTCAGAGTGTTGGTCCAGTAGTTTACTGAGGGCCATGTGACCAAGGCGTCTAATAGACAGAAGAGCTTTTTACATGTATGCATTAGTAGCTTTCACATCGGCAATAAAAAAAATGAAAGTGGACCACAATAAGACCAAGTGGCAAAGTTATCTGATGTAAGCCTATCAATTCAATGGCATGTGTAGTATCACTTAAAGTAGATAAATCCTTGTCTATATACGTAATAAAAGTTATAACAATTCATTTATCTGTGAGATGTTTCAAAATAGAGAGATAACGATTAATATTGTTGACAGAAATTCAAATCACATCGTAAATTTTCATATGTCTAACAATACATGTTTTTACGAAGAAAGGGTTAGGATGTACTAAAAATAATTTGACGTCAGACCGAAGAGGAAAACCCAAAGACAGACGGACAGACACAATAAATTTACAGATCATGTCCTTGGTTGCAGGTCCCAACACTACACACCACCTTGAACTTTATTTCTTTTTATAATAATGGGGTATAGTTGTACATTGTATTATTAATCATTATAATATTTCCCCCAGACAGTCAAGAACGTCTGCATTACATCGGATAATCGTTCTCTGGTAAGGTTTCCTTGACAATACATGTATACAACATCAGCATACAACAGGAATCAAGGTTATAGTTCTCATGTTTTACATATCGATTCCAAAATTGATATAATATTGTTAATAGTAATGTTCGTCACGTGTAATTAAGAAAATAACCGTAAGACTAGTGCTGCTATAGTTTTCCGTAATAGTATACAAGGTTCGATTTCAGAACAATGTCGGCATAACTGGGTTCGATACTCAACTTGGCAACAGCTTCCCTGGCAATTCGATCCTAAAAACTGTATCATACGTTTTGTACTTGACTTTGAAAATCTGCTTCAAGAAGACTTACCAGTATTTTTTTCATCCTTTAAGTTATATCACGATATAAACAAAGCAGATATAAAATTTTGAAGTAAGTGGCGCTTTCAGGGCTCAGAGTTTTGCATTACATCAGGGTTCTAGCGTACATAGACCTTCGCACATTTAAAGAAGAAGCTCTTAAAATGGTGTATAGGCTTTTTTGTTCCTTTGAATCTCATTAACAAGTATGAAAATATTGCAAGGCGAAATTCAAATTAAAGTACTTGTACACTGCCCACTCCATTCCTGGGGTACAAGCGACGTGACGTGTTGGATGATGATGATGATGATGATGTTGTTGTTGATGATGATGATGATGATGATGATGATGATGATGATGTACCGTACTGTACCGTGCTAATAGCAGTTTCAGAAACAACAGCAAGAATTTGCTGACAAAGTAAGAGGGCTCCGTCAACCGTTAGTGGTAACACCAGCAGACCATATTTTATATACATGTATTTGTGACACAAGCAGACGACACTGACCTCTCTTAAGTTTCTTAGTGTCATATCTCTTGAGATTGGGAATCATTGTAACATATGAATCATGTATTGAGATAAAATGAAATTGAACAGCCATTTATAGCATTCAGCCACTTGTTTGAAGATTTTTACATTGATAGCAAAGACCACCGGGGTCAAAATCAATTGAAAGATTGCATGTTTTGCCAAAAACTTCCTGCACGTGAGAAAAAGACATTTAAGCTACATTGTATTGCTTTTTTGCATGACATTGTATTTTGCTTTTATAGGTGACACAACTTCGACTAGAGTATTTAGAAACGAGAAACATTCAATTCACAATATCGTGACTTAATCTTCTCTTAAATTGCATTAGCAGTTGATCATTGAGATTAAATAGGGAATACACAGTTTTCCTGGAGAGTCACACTCCTTATTCGGGCCCGAACCGTTAACAAAGGGAGAACCTGTTTCCCCCTATGATTTAAAGACCGAGGATCTCTTTGAATCTACTGATATTGTAAAATAAATACACTGATAGGATAATGATAGAACCATGTTCTATTCATTCTAAAACAATATTGACATATTCATTTCTTTTGCATTCAAGTTTTTTTTTTGCGAAAAAGAGTTGCCAGGAAGCCTTTTTTATTTTTTGCAATAAAAAATACTGCTCTATGTTACTTACATGTTCATCTATTTAAAAAGTAAAGTTATGGATGTTTTTTGTACAAATAAAGGTCATTTCTGCCAGTAAGACACTTTTCTTGGTAAAATAAGAGCTACTTGTCAATGTGGTCCCGGGACTTTAAACTAGAAACTGTGGCACAAAAAAAAGAAAGGACAAACTCCTTGGTGTTATATGATTAGGATCAAGTTAAACCAACATTATTTCATTCAACAGAAAAAGTGAAAAATTAACCAGCCCGAGGCGAAGTTACTCATTTGTTTCACCGTACAGTAATGTATTTGCAAATGGACAGTGAAACAAAGGTGCAACTATGTTTTCTTCAGAGCCTAACCGTGTATTTATTAATGTACAAGGACACAAAACTACGGCTGAAGCAAGACCTTGTCAGAAAAAACGACACACTACATAATTTTACTTGGATAAATGCCGTGACACTTGTGTGCATGTCACTTTAAATGTTTCAACATTACTCAAACATTAAAACGGAAATGAAACACCGTATAGAAACAATGTAAAAGCTCACAAAACGCTTTTCTGGATACTTGATATACATGTACGATTCCGCATCTTCCGTTTTCTCCTCGGTACGTTGCTTGAAATTAGAGGCTTGTTTAACCATCCTGTGCAAGTCACACTACCTCTAGCCAAGACTTACAACATTACTATCTCTAACTAGTATTTATATCAAAGTAAGTTTCGTTGTTTTCTTTTACAAAAATCAGAGTAATTATTGCATCGCGCAAAAATACGCACTTGCTCTCGCAGCGAGCGAGTTGTTGTTGTATTTTTCAGTACCAAGAACCAAAGAAACCCCAAAAAAAAAAAGCTTATTATTGACTTTTTTTTTTAAATAAAAAAAAAAAAAAAAATAAAAAAAACAAATAAAAAAAAACCCCAAATACCAGACCCTAGCTCTTTTACGAATAGACCCATTTGTTCTTTTACATGCCCGATGTATAACACCGATACACGCGAGACTACCTCTGGGTTTCAAACCAGTTCATCTCAGACAGGCGGGAAACACTGAAAAGCGTTTCTGAAAGTTCCAGTAACTCGGCCAAGAATCGAACCGAGGACCTCCGGAAGGTACCAGGCGTACCCGCCTGCGGTTATTAACTGCAGTTTTAACAAGTATCGGGCCCTCGGAAAACTTTTGGAACGACTTGTTGAAACGGCCTGCCATAATCAAGGGTACTTCTTTTAACCGTGTAATGGAAGTACATGGTAAATTTTGTCTTCGCAATTTCAATAGTGCTATTTATAATCAGATATTAAAACTGAAACATTAACCATCTTTTTCATCACAGCACGGAAATACGTCATCAGACGCGACAAAACTCGCCTTGATAAACGGTAGCTGTAGTTTGGTTTGCAGACAGTGATATCACTGGACTTCAAAACACCGGAAAGACGCTCAAAACACGGTAAAACTGGGTCCCCGGTGTCTTGATAATGGACATTCGACACAGTATCTTGTGATAAACTAGTGCGGCTAATCATTAAAAAGTACGCGTCTCAAAAATACTTTCGCACACGGCATTTTCCATTATTTTCGGAATACTGTTACTTATGAGTTAGTCAAGACTAATCATTAATGTTGCCAAGCTCAAAGACGTGTGGACGACATTCAGTGGTGTCTATGATTGCTGTTTAGAGACAATAAACGATAAGATCAAAGGATTCCTACTGATCATTTGGTCTAACTTACACTTCAGGCTGACAAGGCAGTTACGTTGTTGAATACTTTCGTCCCCAGATGCATTTCCCAACCCAAACACCATTTTTCTTATGGTGAAGTTTAAATATACTGAAAATAAAATTTAGTATTTTCTTCGTGTGTATTTGATTTGTGTTAACATGCTGGTTTAATACCATTTAAAGAGGTTCTCAAGCTTCCCGAGAAGTCAATGTCTGTTTTATAAATCTTAGAAAGCATGTACTAGACAAAATGTATGTGATATGTACTTTGAATTACCCTTACAAAATTTGATACATCGGTTACCGGTAATGTTCCATATAAGCCGATAGTTTTACTTTCATCATAACTTGGTACATGTATAGACACGTCAACAAATGTTCAACACTTCCTGAATCCGAATGCATGAGACCATAGTCTAAATGTTTCCATTCTTTGCACGGTGTCGAGTTACGTCCTTAAAATTCTTTTTCCAAAAATAAAAAAAAACCCAGATGTTTACTGTGACATATGGACCCGGATGATGGGAAAAAAAACAGGATCGTTTGCACAAAAACTCCAATCAAAATACCTTAATACATAAAAATGGTATAAAAGAATCGTATTTCAAAAAAAAGATCATGTTTAAGGCACACCCACGGCAGATGTAACATATTTCAGTTGACTCAGTTTCATCAAGCAGAAGGTAATGTTACCATTGTAACAACTAAATGCCTTCGCATTTGGATAGATACAGTTTGCATTGATAAGGCTGTAGGGAAACAAAGTAATAAAAAATAACATTCTTTGAAATAATGTGTACGTATACAGTACAGTATTGAAAATATTCTGGTTTCTTACATTACCGGGATACTAAGTTTTGACTGACTTGCAACACAACAGCCATTTGATATCGACCCAATATTGATTTTAGTCCGATAATGCGTAAAGTGTGTACTTTATCGAAGGGAAACAATCCAGTAAGACATCGGTAACCGATTATCAAGGGAAACTATCATGCTAAAAAGTCTTTAAAGTCTGGCAATGCTGAGGTCACATGAAGTGTTGATTGTTCAGCGGATTTGACAGCGACTTCCGCAATTCCGAAGTTTGCGCGAGTAATAATCAGAAATACAGACAAGGTCTAACTTAAAATACTATGATATAAATTATTTCAACTAAGCATTGTATATGCCTGCTCAACTACACGTTAAAATGGAAGTGAAATTTGACAACATCTGATGCAAATTAATGAATCACACTCAGTTAATTTTAATTTGCAAAACGTTTGAATTATTCATGAATGGTAAATACCATTTGTTATTAACCATGTAACGTGAAACAATGAATGAATAACCAAAGCAATTCTGTGTTGAAATGTATTTCATGTATGTCCCACCCGTCGCATTTCTTTTTGGTATAATCTTTGTTTGAACATGTTAAACCTTTTTTTTTCAAAGCAGGAGACTTTCCGGCGCATAGATTGAAATACACTAAATGCATTCTTTATCGAAGTTATTAAATCTAAATAAGGTCAAATATGCTATAAAAAGCATACCGAAGTTTTCCCTATCTCTTTTTTGTTGAAAACAAATGATAAGAAATTTTGCGTATCAAAAATTATTACTTGTTCTTCTTTATTGTTTCGAAACCTAAGGCGTATGTTTGTCATTTTCAGTAGAAATGAAGTACATGTACATAATTTTCCAACAGTCTCATTTCAAGTTGTCTAACTGAGCCCTCTTTTTTGAATATTGTATATTGGTACAAGTACAGCGCGATAAAGTTGAATGCAGTTGTTATTGAAGCCTTTTCATTGTTTTTCAAGTGTTAACTCACGTAGTGCACACCTCATGCATTCATAGCTCAGATATTTTTGTATTAAAGTGATTGGTGAGGGCTTATCGAAAACAATTTATTAAGATTTATCAGGCATATTGAAATTATCTTTTTAACACGATATTGGTATTTACAGGGAAGTGATGAAGAGATATATATAAAGGTGAGATCTATTGTGACCTCGTTGTCGATCATGTCGTCACACAATACATTTTTTTTCAAAAAGTTTGAAACTGTGCAATATTGTGGTTCATGTTGTATGTCCATAGATGTTTTTGTTGTTTGTGATACGAAGTTCAGTGATATATATGCAAACAAACTAACATTATTAGTTTTCAAAATCAACTAGGTCTCGGTAAAGTCTAAAAGTACTACAAACCGTAGTACTCAGCTTCGACTCAAGGACACCTTGTTCTCGCACCTTGGTCCTCCGCACCTCCTCCCCATTATTGTTAATAGACTGGCACCCGACATAAATAGACGGTGTTTTAATATCTCCATATCAGACCATACGCTGTTGCTCCAGTAAAATGACCCGAAATAACTTGCACTTCCATCCACGTCTTGTGGCAGTTCGTTAGTTTTGGCTCTCTTTTTTCGACCTTAGACCACGTTACTAAGTGTGTTAGTGTATCTGCATTGGTTTTATGATGTAAGAAAGCCATGGTATACGTAAAGGCATTCAAAGTTTGAAACACTGTGTCAGTAAACGGAAGAAATCACAGGTGGAAGGAACATACCTTTGACTTTTTTCTTAGCTATGTCTTTTCCCTATGCTTTTTAAAATTGATATCAGAATAAATAATAAAAAAGAAAAATTTTTTTTCTTATAGACTATAGTAAAGAGCTAGAAGAAAAGCATTCAATTTTTTTTTTTATTTATTCTTCGATATCATTTTAAAATGCAGAAAAAGACATTTAGCGTAAGTAAAACCCCGGGAAGAAATATAATATGTTGTGACATACCAATTGGTGAAGTGATATCTAAATGTATTTGTCGCATGTTTTTATCATGATGAATTAATGTCCATATCGTAAACTAGGATTTTATTATTGTTTTGTCGCTTATCTAACCAAATGCTTGAAAATTACAAAATCAATTACCAAATGTCTAATAATATCCGTGTTGTTCTTTTGAATGTTTGCATGTCGTATTTGAAAGAATCACGCACGTAAGCTGTGACCTGTATTTAGCAGTCACTGGTATCCCCTGATGATTGGTCAATTCATGAACTAAGATTCACAGAATTTTAGGATAGTTTTCGATTCTAATTGTCTGCTTTCTTCAGTTCAATGTTATGTTATATTGTGCGTAGTGTAAACGACCGCTCCCTTAATATAGTATATCTAACTAATTTATATAGGTAATACAAGTAAATTTATAACTTTTGTGTTTTCGTATACCCACATATTTACACGGTTGCAGTGTAACAATACGTATGCATGTATCCAGGTATAACAATGATGTTGGATTTTACCTTCATTAGTGTATACGTAAATCAAAATTCGTTCCTTTTATCATCTTTCACGGTATGATTTTATTTTGAATTTTGAGGCGTAAAAGTGTTTGACATTCTGAGGAAATATCCTATACAAATGCACCTTCTTGAAGAAAATATCTAAAGGCTTGCTTCTGTATATTTCTTGCCTTCTTACGTAAAGTAATCAAATGTAACCCGAGTATGAAAATACATGGTTTATTTTTGTCTCTTCATTTAAGACTCTGGTCAGAAGCCTACTTATCATCAACCAATTCATGCTGTTAAAGAATGAATTGAGTCGCATGCTAGTAGAAAGAACTAAACTTACAGTTTAACGAAACGACACGTTATAATGAAACGACATTTTAAGTCCTTGTATCATATCCGCTTCGATAATTTACAGTACTGTGTCATATCCGCTTCGATTATTTTTACAGTACTCTCAGTACTTTGATTTTTTTTCAGCGCAATTATAAACAGGAAGAAAAGGCGAAGATTATTGTGTATACTACAAGCATGACAGTGGTAAGAGGGGCGGCGGATAAATGTAAAGCCATCAGAAATATCTTACAGACACATATGGTCCGTTATGAGGAAAGAGACATGTTTATGAGTGTTGAAAATCAAAAAGAACTCAAAGAACGATTAGGTGATAGTGCAATACGTGTGCCTCAAGTTTTCGCAGACGGTGTTCATATAGGGGTAAGTCATTTTGGCGCCATATTCTTCTACCTCCACACACTCCCAACCACCGAAACATGCGGGCGGGGTTTTGGTACTTTAATGAAATCTTGAATCGTCGGTAACGATTGTATACAGTCAACCCTCTGTAAGTCGGTCATGTGTATCAAGCACTCGCCTAAGTCAAGCAACAAGTCAGTGCAGATAAACTTGTATTCCGAAATCGAAATTGAAAATTATAACCACCTCTATTTTCAACCACTTGCCGCAAGATTAATGATCTACTTTTTTGTGCAGCCCATTTTAGGCTAACGAACACAGGTTGATCTGTTGTTGTTAATCAATAAAAATTTTACTTTTGAGAAAACTGTTGGTAGTCTCAAAGATTAAAACCATGTAAAAATCTTTAGTACGTCTTTATTGTTATCTAATCAAAAGCAGAAATCCCCCTGGATCTGACTGAATTAATGTATAATGTACAATGCATTTTACAAAATTTATAATTAAGACTTATGCAGCTTAAAATGATTTTCAACAAGAGAGCCAAACTGTCATAAAATATGCCCATTGGGGGGGCAGGACTCAGTATGTGGCAGTTCTTAAGTTTTCTAAAACATGTTTAAACTATAAAGCGGACAAGGCTAATTCCATCATTTTTCGACATGTTGAGGGCCATAATCCAATGGTGTCTACTAGGGCGATTTGGCTGGTTACAAGTAGACAGTATGCCCACAAACGTGTTTCACAAGTTTGCTGAAGATCGAATGAAAACTGGTCGACGTATAGAGAGGTACAAGGTTAATTTGACCAATTTTGGATAATTGAAGGATCATAATCAAAAAGCGCCTTGGGCGATTTGGCAAGTGTTATCGAAAATAACCTAGACATTATACCCACAAATATGTTCACCAAGTTTGGTGAAGATCAGATGCAAACTGTTCGACGTATAGAGCAGGCAATGCTAATTTGGCCAATTTAGGATAATTGAAGGGCCATATTCCAAAAATGCCTAGGACAGTTTTACTGGTTATCGAACATGGCCCAGACATTATGCTCAAAAACGTGTTCAGCAAGTTTGGTCAAAATCAGATGAAAACTGTTTGACGTAGAGAGCGGGTAGCATGCGTTCCCATAATACGTCCCTACGGTCGTATAAAAAGTGGGCACAAGTATTGCAATGGCAAACACTTTTCATTCTAATTACGGAAAAACATTTGATTTGTTTAAATCAATCGCTTTGGTTAAAAAAATACCATGGGTGACAGTACATCTTGTACTTACGTTGCAAGCGATCAGTTCAGTTATGCAATTCTAAAACGCAGTGAACTTAAGCAATCACTGGTGAAAGCGCCACATCGGTAAACAATGTAAGTGGCAATACCCATTAACCTGACCTCTTCTATAAATAATTGATGAACTAGTCTACTATATCGGAGATAATTCGTTCAATCAACGTTCAATCTTTGTAATTTATTAGCACGCGATTGTTTTGCGCAAGTTAGCATTCTGCATTAATTTTGATTTTCTTTTTTTAATGTAACAGAATGCAAATAACGAAAAAACATGATTTATGATTATGCAGAATCTCTGTTTGGTTCCCTGTCAGATGTATTCACTATATAAGTTAGACGCAATCCGGGAAAAATGCAATTAACATTTTTATAGACCTCATTGATTCACGAAAGCAAAGTCCTGGGAACTTATCTTATGCGATAATATAATCACCAAATGAATCTACGAGAAAGTAATCTGGGAAATATGTGTAAAATACGCTTCTCAGTTTTTGTCAATTTTGTCAAAAGCTTCCAAACAGTCTAAGAAAACAGCTGAGGCAAGATTGTTGCAGCCGGATGTGACTGTAGCTAACTTCATCCTTGCAATGCTGGCGGCAAATGTTCTGTTATATGACCAGTCTACACATAAATCCATGCATGTACTGTTCGTTATTCAAGCAGAAAATTTAAAATGAACAAAAATTAATGGTACTGTCCAGTATTGAATATGAACTCGTCCATTTGGTTAATATAGTCTGAGTGTTGGCAATAAGGATAGAACTTAAAGCTACCTTAAGATGACAGGTTCGAATCCGTTAATGGCGGAGTAAGGTCGCCATAATCACCACCACCCGATATTCACGAAACACGAATGATTTGTCAGTGAGATTGTACGTAGTAGGCCTACAAGTTACATGGAGGATACATTGTTCTGCGTACAAGTCTGACTGTTGATGAGGGCTATGTTTCATGGTGTTTAGGAATTACTTAATATGTATCTTTGAAATGTGTCAACACAGTTTTCAAAATATGTTGCTTTCCTTTCAGGACTACGATGACATACACAGACTAAATGACACTGGAGAATTGAGATCCATGTTTAAGAATTTCACGGTAGGTTTTCATCCAATAATACCTTTGATCTCTTACCTTCTGAGATACAGGTTCCTTGATAATTTTTGGCGTTTTTGCCTATTTTTGTACGATATTTTTGCATATGCAACCGCCCCCATTCATAATTTTCCAAGGAACTTCTAAAATGTACCTTACGCCGTTCATATTTTTAAATAGATATTTCTTGTTTAAACTTCTCATTTTAACTACATGAATCGAGTATTACTGCTTCGGTTTTATGACGATGTAAATGGCAGAAATATACCCAGTCAACAAGACATGTACTTATTACCAGAGGTGAACAACATGTTACGCCCGGCTCGAAAATTCTTATTTAAGTATTATGTGCCAGTATGATATGAAATTTATGGCCATTTGTTTGTAAGCTATAGTAATTAGGGGCACAATACATAGACTCTTCAAAGAGAATAATTTATATCTAGAAATTACTTGCTACTTACTAATTTTTGTCAGTCCATTCTCTTGTTTTAATAAGTAATGAGAAACGTTGTGTGAGATTCCGAAGGTACGAATAGTTCACTTCTTCGGTTACTGGTGTCTTGGCGCATGAATGATTATGAAACTGACTTTTACTTAGTATTGCATAATAGAAAAGTTTAGGGAATACTAGTGTATGCGTGCGCACATGCGTGTAGTACAACTGAAAATCGATTTAAAGCATGGATTCTGCACGTGCGCGGTAAAAAATGCGCTTGCTAAATGTCTAAGTTTATTTCCCTGTACTGTATACGTGCAAATCCGTAACTCCAATTCCTTAACAACCTCCCCACGGATGTTATTTACCAAAGAGCTTGCATCCGGAATTGTTTATGACTATAACTCAAACCTTAAAAAAACATACTAGGAATCTCAGTAGATTTCTTTTGAAACTTTATAAACCACTGTAAGGTATAAAATTTTTGTGCACAACTTATTTTTGCTGTATTCGCGAAAGGCAGTTTCCGCGAATTTTAGAATACACAAGTAATTTTTTACCATCATTTCAAAAACTAGATATTCGCGTCCGAATTCCGATGACTGTTAGGTTGTTAAAAAAAATCGAAATTAAAAATTATCCACGAGTCATCCCGACATCGGCAAAACGCGAACATCAATTAGCTCGAAAATTAATTCGTTTACAATCCACTTACTTTTTTTTCCAGAAAATACAAGTCCGGTCATCATGTGATAAATGTGGCGGCTACCGTTACCTCCCTTGTACATTTTGCCATGGTTCTAAAAAGTCTCTGCATAGAAATGAGTTTACGGAAGAGTTCTGTGCCTTACGCTGCATGCAATGTGACGAAAACGGTCTAGTACGCTGTGATGAATGTATTGATCAACAGGAATAATCCCATGTGTTGTGATGTGATGAAGGAATAAATTCACGTGATGTGATGTCATTATAAAGGAACAAATTCTCGTGTTGTGGTGTGATGAACGAATCGTGTGGATAGATGGAAAATGGAGAAAGAACCTGTATATATTTTTACATGTATACATTTTGCTAAAAGCACTTTCAACCAAAAAAGTATGCATGTCCATATCTGTGTACGTATTCATGTCTTAATATTAAGTTGATCACGATGCCTTATAAAATATTTGGAGTATAAGATTGCCTGACGTAAGATTCGGTTATGTTTAGCCAAGTGTTGCAGGTTCAAACCCCGATTTTTTAATCGTACTGCTTTGCCTTACAGAAAACTAGTAAACACGTTGTTATTGTAAAGTACAACGGAAAATAAAATTCAAGTGCTTTATTTAAGCATGAAAATGGTAATAAAATCTGCTGTTAAAGTTCGTATACAGTAAACTCCTCGTATACGACGACTTTTTCCCTCTTAATTTAATTTGAAAATGCTTTATGGATATAACATACTACGGATATAGGGAACAAGACATTCTTTATGTACAGAGTTTACTGTACGTTGTATAACGAATAAAAACTATCGTGTAAATTACAGAAATTATTCGAGATAATAGGATTCGAGATAATAGGACTTTGAGTTTCACATACCAAGTTTAACACATTATCTTGGTTAATGTACTAGTTTCCTGTATTGCTGAATTCGAGTTGTTCAGCTGAATCATGTTGGAACTACATGTATATAGGATTCCATGCCAGTTCATTCATTCAGAAAATGTCTTCAAATTTCAGGATTTAAAGTCTCTTGATCAATTCATACGTTATAATAAATTACTAGTAGCACTTATGTTACCAGTTAAGATATCTTACTGGCGAAATTAACCGTTATTTTATACAACAAAAATCACAAAGTCGAAAGTTGTGATAATTATTGCAAAAAAAAGACTCTTTCTGACACCATTTTGTCATGAAGAAAGGAACTGAATACGAAAGAAAGCCATACATCAACAACATTTTAATAAAATACAGCTATAATCAATCTATCAGTAAGTTCATTATTCTATCCGATAAAATTCAAAGCGATCGTGGAGCTTTAAGCTCGGACCGGACTTTGATATATATATATATATATATAGCTAGATCTACATGTATTTAGATATATAGAATTATCTCCCCGTTTCATCAAATTTCAACATTGAAAGCGGAAATAAAAGTAATAAAAATACAGAGGCAATGATAACATTAGTAGATAAAACTTCAAAGTTATCACTGAAAGTCAAAGTCTGCTGTTATCAACCATCGACAGATAGATTTGTCAACCTTCATAAATGTTACGATCAAAACTATGGGACGTGGCTACCCTGTAATATTAAAGTTGAAATAAATCAAAATTAAATTAAATCATTCCTTGACAAGCAAGATCACATACAAACGATACATGTCTGCCAGAGTTACTTACAGAACATTAGATCGCAAATCACGCGTAACTCGTAATTCACGCGTAACTTTAACCATTGTCCAATTTTTATGAAAAAGATCTTTGCTCATTTCTGTATTTCAGGGACTAGACGATATGTATTGCACACGTATAAAGTTTTATACAGCATCTTAAAATCAAACTCGTGAAAATGAGCGAGTTGTTTCTGTTTAAAAAGCGTTTTGCTGAAAGAAAATACTTTATACTATCGTGACAAATTATGTTTATGCTGATGTGCTTTGTGTTTGTGTGACACTGTATAACATTAAAACAAGTTTTCAAGACGAACATTTTAATTACGAGGTTACTAGCGAAAAACAAAACTTGACTTGTTTGAAACACACTAACGACTTCAAGTTACATAGGACAGTCATAAAAAGCGGTCATTAAAAGTTTCATGTTGTTTTGACATTAGTGTTACCATTCATGTCACTTTTTGCTAAATCAGTTATATATCATCACATTTCATTAATGTGTTTTTGGTTTGCAGTTAATGGCGCAATATGGTTATAAATAAGTCATTCAGTTTAACATTTACGCAACATTTGTTTTACTTTGCTTTTCGGCTCACTTGTGCACGTTGCTACTAGGGTCGGTGGTTATTCGTCGTCCGTATCCTGTCGCCCATCTGTGGCCCACAGTCAGTCTGTTTATACACTACAAGAGCATCCACATTTGGACAATTAATTATGTATATATATATGGCCACACTATCTTGACCATTTTTGGCTCATTGACCAAAATCAGGTCACAGTGTCAATGATACTTAATTTATCGGAGAATGCCATATTTAAATACATTTATATTCTTCGACCTTCAATTGTGTAGCTTTTTACTTGCCTTTTTACATAAATGAGTGTATAGATTTCAACGAAACTTGATAAAAGCCTTGTTGAGAATGTCATGTGGAAATATCACTCGTACTCGGAAAGTCTATGTCGCACTGATTAGCAAGCAGACTTCCATGTCAGTGCTTTGTATGTTTATTGAATGATCAAATTTCACTAAAGATAAGTGCAAAGCTTAATTGCGCATGTTGTCAAGAATTTCGCGTTGGTCAAGTTCAAGGTAACTGTTACTAAAAAGGGATTATCTTGTCTATACTGAACTTAGTTTACTATGACTTCATGTCAGATGTTTTAGTTTGGTGTACTTGAGTTGGATGACATAAACATAATTATAAAGATCATTGGTACTAAGGTAGCGATAAAGGGTCATCATGACCGTCTTATATCATGTAATATTTTAATTTCGTTTAATATTGTTTTCGACTGACCTTAAAAATGAGTTAATTTACTGTGACACCATTTGTTATGTCGTACAGTTTAACCGTACGGTAGCACAGTTTTAAAGTCACCAGAAGCCCTCTAACCCTGTTCTGAATTTTGTTTTACACATGAAGGCCAAATTTCAAGCTGTTTACAAAATTCGCTCTGTGTAATCAATGGCCTGTCGATATAGCAAGATCCTTTTTACACCAAATTACCCCATCCCAACCCCCTCTCAAAACAAACTTTTGTCCTCGCCCATTTTGATGTATTAGGGCGAAAGTAACATTGTTGTATTTACCTTTAGTTTACAAAAAATACATGTAGCTCCACTTTGCACAGAATTGCACTTTTCGGCATAATTTCTCAGGTGAGCAACATAGACTAATTCCATTTTGATTCAATTTAAATACAAATTCGATTGTGCTCATGTACAAATTGCACGTACATTTTTACGGTAAAAAGATCACTAAAAATAAGTTAAATGACTTAAGTTAGATTGTGTATTTTATCTGTTCCCCTAGCTTAATGAGGTTTTGCTCGAAATTTCCCTCTCTATTTCGAACTGAGGTGCTGGCACCTCACTAGTTCAAGGGAGACAATCGAAATACAAACGACACTTCAAACATTCCTACTGTACATTGTATAAATTGCATGTTAGAATTACAATAATAATGTACTGTTAAGGCGTTATTTATGTCATAATTGTGTGATGCTTGGCCTTAAATGTCTTGATGTTATAATACATGTAATGCATTTGTTGTTATTAATTGTGAATTTGTTATTAATGCTACTAACGTATTAATTAATGTTCGTTTCTAGATTTGATAAAGTTCTATAATATATATACATGTATATCGAAAATGTTCTTGCCTATGTTTCCGTCGCAGTTGATAAAATATATTTCTGATGATTCAAAGTATTTACCTTATTTTTGTTTCACCTTGTGCAAATTGGTAGTGGCTAGGGAACCGGATTCGGTTCTCTAGACGACGACATTAATGAACCGGATGTCCAATGCCGATATGTACATACCACTGATGTAAAATGTGTTTCTTAATATTTCTTTACTTCGTAAACTAAAATTTAAAAGTCAAATATTGATTACCATTTTCCCCGTAGATACAGCATCTCGATCTCCTGTACATGTAGCAACGGCATCGGCGTTATCCACAACTGATTTTGGTATCGTAGAAAATGGTGGACAGTTCGAAAAATAGAAATAACGATTGAACAAACATTTAAACCAGTGTTTGGCTTTTGGATTTCAGTTAACAAAGTAAAGAAGTATTAAAAGCATATTTTTACTCCATAAGTATCTATATATCGGCAAATGTAAATAAGAATAGGAAAAAGAATTTACAAATATCTGTGTGAAGTTCTGTCCACATAAGCCTGTGTAAAATCAAACGATCCCCGGTCAGAGTCAATTTTGGCCCAGGGATCATAATTTGAACAATCTTGGTAGAGGTCCACTAGGCAATCCTACATGCTAAATATCTAAGCTCTATGCCTTGTGCTTTCAGAGATTTTAAAGTTTTCCCTATACAAGCATATGTAGTCAAGTGACCCCCAGGGCAGGGTCATTTTTTACTCGTGGGTCATAATTTAAACCATCTTGGTAGAGATATCCAGCAAGCAATGCTACATGCAAAATATCTAAGCTGTAGGTCTTGTCCCATCCGGTCTTGTGGTTTCAGAGAATTTTTAAAAAGAAGTTTTCTTATGACGGCTCGCCTGTATCACGACAGGATTTTTACAACCTATTGTGGTCTGCGCAGCTGTATTTCTGTGGTGACTGCTGAATTACAGCTGCACTGTCCACAGTGACCGAAAACCCTGATCAACGATGAATAGATTCCTCTGACCGGAGTATTATCAAAATACCTAGTTTTAGTTAATATTTAGTTTTAGTTTGCCAATGATTTCACCAATGCATACCGACTACGTTTTGCAATGGCAACGAAGGAGCATAAATTAACATACATAAATATTCAATGGCACGGAAGGTCTTGTGGTTTGTACTTTTTCTATATGAAGCAAATGGAAAACGTAGTTTGTGTGTAAAAGCACGTGTTATTCAGTTACCAGCTAGAAAATTCGAGGGTTGTTACTGTTGCCTAATTTGGTGAAAAGTTCACATTTGTTACTTTTGGTTTGACCTCATCTTGAAATCTTTGAAAATGCATGTAGTAATTGGGGGCATTGATATAAAACTGACGTTGGTCTTGCTTAATCTATCCGACAGTTTCTTACTAAAAACCAAGCGAGCCGCTTTCTAGCTTTTTAAAAAGCTATCCGTCATGCCAAGGGAGTGAAGGGAGACAACTCCAAACTTTACAAGTATCAGAAATTTGCATTAGTCTCTCTTAGTGTTACTTAATGCTGCAACAGGAACACTATAACGTTATAGACGGTTCCTGGTTAAAAGATCAATTTAAGCATTGACATGATCTCTTTGGGTCATAATTTGAACAATATTGGTTGAGGTCCACTAAGCAATGCCACGTGCTAAATATCTAAACTCTAGGCCTTGTGGTTTCAGAGAAGTTTCCTGTATAAGCTTATATTAAACCAAATGAACTCCCAGGTGGAGTCAATTTTGACCCGAGGGTCATAATTTGAACAATCTTGGTAGAGGTCCACTAGGCAATGCCACATGTCAAATATCTTAACTCTGGGCCTTCCTGTTCTTGAAAAGATTTTTAAAGTTTTTCCTTTCTGTTGCCATGAAAACCAGAGTTATGCATGAAATGGAATTATCTGCTCTTGCTTTGGCATTTATATGAACCTTAAACTCTTGCCCTTCCTGTGGCAAGTGATTCTGTCTTCATGACCAACCTAGATCATCATAATCAGCATGGTTTGCTACTGAAGTCTGGGAAGTCTTTGCAACAAGTACTTGTTCTTTCCTAGGTCATAATGACACAGGTCTGTCAAAGATTAAGACTCATTTCTGTCCACATTGAAAGACGAAATTTAGCAGGATAAGGGAAAATAACAGTGAAGCCAGAACACACACTGGACATGGTAAAAGAGATAAACAAATACTTGGTAAGATCAGCATAATATTTTAATATGTGAAATATATTCATAATGGTAAATACGGTATCATTTGTGTCGTAAATTACAGGTCAATAACAAAAAAATAAAACACAAAAACCACTGATAAAATCTACAAGAAAACAACCAAATCATGTCTCAAAGATAAAAACAAACTTTGTAATAAAAAATACACAGGGCAAGGAGAGAAGAGTGGCTAAGTTTATAAGGCTACTGTACAAACACCTGAACTATTTAAAAAATAGATTAATTATATACTTAAAGTAAACTCATTCTTACTTGTTAGTATGCATTTTATTGTGTGCAAAAAATCAAAGAATAAAAGACTGACACTTCGAGAAAAATGAAACTATGCACATAAAACAATTAATTTTTCTGAAAATTCTTTGATTAAAACTAATCGCAATTGGATGAAACTGAAACTGATACATTGTTCCCACCATTTTTGGAATGTTCTTCAAATAAACTCTTGAACTAACAAGACAGTGTGCTCTACTATTCAAATCACTTCAATAAAGACATCTAAGCAGTTCTAATTATTATCAATTGGGGTGCATGGTTTTGTGGAATATGGGACTTGCTCCTTTTGAGCTTTATTAATTGCAAGCAACATTTAAACCCGGGTTTTGTAATTCCAAAGATGGGGCTTAATTGCACCAAATAGAATTCAAAACAATGGGTCAAATTACAAGCAAAAATTTAAAGCTAGATTTTGTAAGTTCAATTAAAAAAGGGCTTAAAGCGACTGCACTCCAGATGGACAAGTTACGATAAAAAAAGAAAATTTTCAATTTCAAGAAAACAATTGTCATTACTGTATCAGGGGCATTGTATTATGATAGTGACAGTTTTCTAACAAAGAAACAATTTAAATGTGTTGTTTTGCTTTTTTTATTGTAGAAAATATCACCCCGTGACTAACGGGGTGGGCTCTTTGGTATATAAATATTTTTAACTCGCATCAAATCAGCTGACTCCGTAGTGTGTAGGTTAAGCCCCTGTAAATTTTTGTAGCGCAAAGATCCGAGTTCAAAACCTGGCTGCGCCCGTAAATATTTTTTTCTACCTTTATTTTTAGCTCTTACACAAAGAAAATAATCTTGTGCTGACAAATTGAATTTATTGTTTTACCAAAAATTAAATTTCTAGAATTTGGAGTGCAGTCGCTTTAATGGGACCAAGTCCAAAAGAGGCATAATTTTGTAAATATTAATGTAAGAGTTATGGTACTTCATGCTATGCCCTAGTCTGCCAACCCAGAAAGCCCATGCAAAGTCAATCCAAGTTTAGTGTTCACAAAAAAGAAAGGTAAACATTGCAAGTCAAGATCAGCTAGGTCACACTTAAAGGTCACACTCCGCCCTCCTCACACCCTGATCTACATGAACTTGTGTACAAAAAATATCCTTCTCGACAAAATATATTTGGCACAGCTCTGTTGGATATGACACTGTGATAGTACTCTCTAAGTTGACGGGCAATAATTGATAAATCATTTTCTTTAAATCTTTTTTTCTTTAAATTTTGCACCCATTTCAACAGCAATTCAATTTTGTACAGGTTAGCAGATTACCTGACCAATGTACTAGACTTCAATTCCCCTGTAAGAAACTGTTAATTCTCGTGTATTGAGGTTAAATCTGCACCTAGGGCTCGCACTCATGACTCTCAGTGAGAGCTGACAAGTCAGCAACTTGAACTAACGGTACTCAACCATGGAGTTTTATTTGTCTTATTTGTTTTTCTTATTAATGTTAGTGTACTTTCAAACTGTGTAAAACACCAACATTTTCTCTGTCTACATAACAGTCTACATAACAGTCGAGTTTTAACCTTACAATGTGACCTGGCTGTTTTAGTAGAAGAATTTAGTAAAGACAAAAACAGTTATCACAATGAAAAACAACAGCTGACAGGGAAAAGTGTTTATAATATAGACACAAAAACCCATTGCACATTTGTGTGGTGTGTATTCAATAATATAAAAAATATGTCTGTACATAATGCCAGCTCAAAAGGAAAAACAAACTTGTCTTGTTCTATATTACAAACAATAAATCTGGTACATGTAAATGAATATAAAACAAAAAAGAAAAAGACTTTGGTTAGATAAACGATGGCATCAGAGAATATTTTCTTTCAGTCCGGCAAAGCAATTCCAGACATGATCACATCTTAGGTAATGTGTTTAATTTCTATTTCACCCCAGATGTTAATTATGATATTAGTTTAAATTTGTTTAAGCAAGACTCAGTAAGAACTTTGCAAATCCAGAGCCTCAAAGACATACAAGTCTTGACTTTTCACTGTCAAAACCACCTTATTTTCAAAAGTCAAATCCCAGCCAAAAATGTTTTCAATGAAAAGAAGCTAGCAAAAATATTACATATATACAATGCATATATTCTGGTTTACATACATAATGCTAAAGTAAATAAATTTTTGGCAGTTGAATGCTTGACTCTCTCATGTCACACTGTACAGAATCAAAGCGTCAATTAGTTTATTTAAAACTCACACAATCTTACGTCAATACAGTGAATCTGTTGTTGTTAAAATGCTCTAAAGTACGTGTTTCCTAAGTGAGTTTGTGTGTGTTTTGAATGCATTTCACATACTTATGGTTTTACTTTCATATTGCTTAATGTTTCTAACTAATAGTAGGGGTTGTAGTGTATTACCTTTTGGAGAATGCTTTTTAAACTTGATATCATTGGCACATATTCTTACAGGACAATTAAGCAGAAAAGTGTGACTGATGTATATAATGTAATTGTCCTTAAATGTTTCACTTAATAAACTGTAATGCTCAGCTCTGAATCCCACTGGTATAAAATGCTTCACATTTGTATCTGAACGCCTAATCAAACTAGATGAAAAAAAGTAAAAAGACCTGTCCAAAAAAATTGACTAATAAAAGATATTTAAGTATAGATAAACCCTGTGTAGAAATTCTATACAACCTACTGTTCACTTTTACGTGAATTTATTTCACAAAATATCCAAGCGTTTTTAAAAAAATCACTAAATAACCTTATGTGCATAAACATGTAAATAACAACGCTAGTTAAACCACAAGCATTATATACCGCTTTATGATACATATTTGTACATTATTCAACGTAAAAACACAAGTGTAACAGACCATTTAACATTGTATGTACATTTATTTACACAGCAAAATCCTATATACATGTCTCATTCATTTTTACATATATTTACACTGTTCTATGTACGCAGTACATTTAAATATAATATGTGTGCAAAAGCTATGATCATATGTTTTGTTCTGAAAATACACTAGCTTTAGATGCTTTAAATTTACACCAAGTACACAAAAATATATAAAACATTCTATTCAGATTTATTGTTTTCTTATACAGGTTATTTTTTAAATAGATATATTTTTATCTTTTTTTTATACTTTAATTATGCACTTTTTAATCATATATATTACCAGTACTGCATTACCTTTATAATATAGGGAACCCTTTGAATAGACTGTCTGCACAAGACTGTTCTGGCTGGTAAGCAACATTGAACATGTAGGACTTACTGTAATAGAGATCTGTAAAAATCCTTCAATACATTTTTAGTAACTGTTACATCTCTCTCTACTGACCCTTTTCTAAATCCTACCCCCTCAAATAAATAAGTGCATGTATAAATACATATAATGCCCATTATAAAAATGTGTGGCAAAAGAAAGTAACGAGATCAAAATATGCAAAAGTTTCTCAATACATTTTGCTCCGAGAAAGGTTTCAAACATAAATCATGGTACATTTGAAGTTACTTCCCTTGCATTATCAGGTTTTCAAACACAAACTTTCAAGCATTTCAAATATATTAGTAGTTATTTCCCTTGCATTACAAAATATCCAGTACATCTGCTGCACATTCAGCAGATTTCTTTTTTTACACATTAGTAGTTAGCTCCCTTTATTAACAAAAATATTAGCTAGACTGCATCGAGTACTAACAATCTATTCAAAGGGCAAATGCAGCAAACTTAAGTGTAGTTAATTTTTTTATAACAATTCTGATACTTTGTTTCTATATCATATTTGGTACTATTTACTGTAAAGCTAAGAAAAATTATCACAGAAACTTCAAAAGAAAAGCTGCTTTAAGTGAAATGTTTCTACTGGCACATAATCATACACATTGATGTGCTGTTTAATGGTGTCCTGAAAACCTAGCACTCCCTACCAAGAATCTTAGGATCCGTATAATACATGTAAGTCTCAATACATTTCAATTCATATGAACACACCAATTTTTCAATATCAGAAAACATCTACATCCTTATGCTTAATTTGCATCCAACTTTCCTTTTTCTTTGCAAGTTAAGAAATTGTTGATAGACCAAGTTAAAGCCATGATCTTTTTTATTCATTTTCAAGGCAAGACTTCCCACATAAAAAAAAACGTTCCAGTTAAAATAAATGCACCTTTGTTAGAAAAATTTGTAAAGACACTGTCATGGCAATTGGGATAAATCTTTCTTAAGAGCAAAACTTAACTATCCTTTTTTCCAGTAAAAAACAGCCTGATCAAAATTCCATGTTTATATACCTATTCTACCCCAGATTAAATTAGATTCATTTGAAAGTCGAATAACTGGTATGAAAAGTTAAGAATTCAAGGATCTAATGCAAAGCTGTGATCTCATACATGAATCAAAGAAGAACCTATAAGCTTTTACATTTTATGGTTATTTACCATCTAAAACTTATATTATGCCATTGTTTTGGCCAAAGCTATAATGCTTTATAAAAGATACAGCGAACAAATAAAATATTACACTAAAATACTGTGTGTGTATATATATTCTCTTTATAAAATCAATGAACTGTAATTCCACTGGTCCCCTTGTCAATCATTGGTCAAATTTAGTCATGTGATCCAATAAATCATGGTCATGTGACAAAATCATGTGACCTGAAGTTTCTGGAAGCTTTTCACCATGTCAAGCACCTTGGATGGTCTACTAGCAGAAACATCTGAACATTTCTCTGGTTTTTCTCGAAACTGTACTGAAGCTGGTTTCTGAAATAAACAAAAACTTCAACTATCACTAAAGGTGACTGGTAAGTCCCACAAATGTGTCTTAAAACTCACTGACTTATGAACTTTAGTGTATTACAGTTGCACCTGACAAAAGCTAGTATTGCTTGATTTAAGTAGAGATTGCGAAGACCTATCCAAAAATGTATAGATTTACATGCTTTCTAATCACAAAAAAATGATATTTATGTTTAAAGATTTCGGCCAATGAATTTCTAGGTTTTGTCAGCCACTACCTTAATTTAGGGGATGTAGTTTTTAATAAATCCCCTACAGTTAGGCACCTTGACAAACTAATTGGTGCAATGATTATGAACACATGTCACGGTATTTAATGAGACCGAACAAATAATTAGATTTACGATGTGATGGGACAAGATGCTACAGGGGGGTACACGGATAGCTCTGAATCCCTAACTGGACTGGGGTTTAACAAAACTGAATGTCTGATAGCTTTTTTGCTGTTTTGTTTTCTTGTGTTCTAAATTTCCAATGATTTGATAAGAATAGGTTAGCTTTGCCACAATTGCCTATGAAATAAACTTTATTGAGATATTTATTTTTTTACAGAAATTGCAACAAGTTTGAAATATCTACGTTCTGATTTTTGGAATGAACCTTTAGAATGTTGGCGGCAAAAGTCTCTACCTTTGTGGCCAGTGTAGATCATGATCAGCCTGCACATCAAGGCAGTCTAATCATGACCTGCACTGTTCATCATTCAGTTACTTTCGAGTAAGCACCCCTTTTGAACAGTTGATGGTATAGTCGAAATAGTAAAATGGACAAGTCCATTTTAGAAATTTAGCTGGAGTGAACTTGAAATTTTGTTTGTAATGGGAGTCAGAAGCTAGTCCCCCAGCTTACAATACAAAACATACAGTAAGATATCATAGATATAAAACATCATGCATGCCCACATAAAGAACAGTAGAATGTTTATACTATATGGTAATATATTGCCATACCATGAAAAGCAGCAGGTAAGTTTGGCATTGCTTATTTGATTCCTAGCAAGTTCCGACTACATTTTTTACATCAAAATGTTTCTGAAGTTGACTTGCTAGAACACGGACATATTGACCTAAATAAGCGTCAATTTTCAAACTCGAGTGATTTATGGTGATTTAAGTACATTACTATAAAAAATATAAATCCAAAGTCTGTACTGGTGCAGCTTTTCAAAACAGAGAGAAAACAATGTCACTATAAATAAATCCTGCCTTGTAGAGCTATTAAAGACACACTGGTTGCATAAAAGACATTTTCAGCCAGTGTATAATATTCTACTCATAATTTTTTTCTCTACACAGTAAAACCTGTATTAAAGACCATCTCTGAATAAAGACCACCCTGCAAATAAAGATCAGCAGGGGAAAAAAGCTTGCACTGTTCAAGTATTGTGGAAACACGTGAATAAAGACCACCTGTCAACAAAGATCGCCACATCTTCCAGTCAGTGGCCTTTGTTAACTAGTTTGACTGTACTTCTCTGTATTGCTGCATGAATGGTCATCTAGTTTTGTACATTTGTATTTTTCAATTGAATTCACCTATCTTATAACTTATTGTATGATATCTTGGTGGTGAGTATAGCCCTGTTGAAGATGGAAAAGTCTACTGCATGCAAAACATTTTCTCAAAGTAACAACAAGAGAGCCACGATGGCTCATATCACTCACCTAAATTTAACTGCCCAAAATGACAAAGTCAGTCAATGTGAAACATAAACAAAATATATTATTTCAACCCTTTTGGGGTCAATTCAAGCCCACGGAGTATGCTTTGACCAAACTTGGAAGAAGACCACTACACTAAGCTGCAAAACAAAATATCTAAATCTCAAATCTACAATCTTTCATCTGAAAAAAATGGTGGACAGACAGATGGGGGACGCCAAACAATGAGTGGTCACAATACCTCAATCTGGCATTTTGTGTCAGGTGAGCTAAAAATGAATCATACAGAAAGGTAGTTCTGACACAGACAATAGCTTTGACTAGGCACATTCTCAAAGACTGGGCACATTCTCAAAGAAGACTGGGCACATTCTCAAAGATCACTGGGTACATTCTCAAAGAAGACTTGGCACATTCTCAAAGATCACTGGGTACATTCTCAAAGATCACTGGGAGCATTCTCAAAGAAGACAGGGTACATTCTCAAAGAAGACTGGGTACATTCTCAAAGAAGACTGGGCACATTCTCAAAGAAGACTGGGTACATTCTCAATGAAATCTGGGCACATCCTTAAAGGAAGACTGGTAAAATTCTCAAGGATCACTGGGCACATTCTCAAAGATTACTGGGTACATTCTCAAAGAAGACTGGGCACATTCTCAAAAATTACTGGGCATATTCTCAAAGATCACTGGGTACATTCTCAAAGCAAAGAAGACTGGGCACATTCTCAAAGAAGACTGGGCACATTCTCAAAGAAGACTGAATACATTCTCAAAGATCACTGGGTACATTCTCAAAGATCACTGGGTACATTCTCAAAAATCACTGGGTACATTCTCAAAAAAGATTGGGCACATTCTCAAAGATCACTGGGCATATTCTCAAAGATCACTGGGTACATTCTCAAAGAAGACTGGGCACATTCTCAAAGAAGATTGGGCACATTCTCAAAGAAGACTGGGTACATTCTCAAAGAAGACTTGGTGCATTCTCAAAGGAGACTGGGTACATTCCCAAAGATCACTGGGTACATTTTCAAAGATCACTGGGTACATTCTCAAAGAAGACTGGGCACATTCTCAAAGAAGAGATCCAAATATAGATGACATAGTTAATTAAGACAGGAAGAAAGTTGATACAGAAACATTGCAATCACATTTACAACAGGAGGCGAGAAGAGGTAATAATTAAATATTTACCAGGTTTTGAATTTGTTTCTCAACTGTAAAGTCAATAAAAAGTCATTTACCAAAGCTTCTGTTTTTCTTTTCACAAAACTATACTAAACATTTAAGTTTATTGAAAATTAATATTTTCTGTTGTAGTTGTGTAAACTGAAGTTTATGTGGCTAATGTTTTGTATGAACTGACAAAAATATTTGAAAGAAAAACAAACGTGCCATTTATGACAAAATTTTCATGTCAGGTTTGGGGTTAAAGTTATCTTAATCAGAACAGTCATGGGTTTGAGCCCTTATGCAAAAAGTTTGCAGTTTTTAAGGATAATAAGTTTCAAGAACTGGTTCTTTCAAGGAAAAATGGTAAGGATAGCTGCCTGCCTGTTGAAATAACCAAAATGTGGTTGAAAATTGCATTAAACTCAAAGAAATGGAACAAAGGTGACAAAATAGCATAATTATAACTATTGGGTTGATCCAACAGATTACTGAACATGGCAAAGACAATGACTTTGTATGTTTATCCACATTTGGACTCGGTTTGGTTCTGAATTGACAGAGTTTACCATACACAGACA
The DNA here is from genome assembly GCA_022818135.1 of Saxidomus purpurata. NCBI lineage: Eukaryota > Metazoa > Mollusca > Bivalvia > Venerida > Veneridae > Saxidomus > Saxidomus purpurata. The sequence continues at coordinate 15,230,128 of JAFMSR010000008.1, forward strand.
GGGGGTAGTGTGAATTTGGGAAAACTTTGTCAATTAAAGCTCCAGAACTCCAGATTGTCTGGACCTATCAGTTTATCAAATTTAACCAAGATATTTTGCCTTTAAAGATCAGTCTAGATTTGTTCTTGATTTGATTAAACTAAGTCAGAGAACAGTCTACGTTTGTTGATGCTACCCACCCCAGGGCAGGTGTTCAAGTAATAAATCCTGCCTACGACGGGCATTTAATAACAGCCGGTAAATAGCCTTTCCATGATGTAATTTATTCATGCTCACACAATAAAGGGATTCTATACCACTGTCCTTACCTCTTCCACTTTTTTCTGTTGTGACTTCTCCTTGTCTTTATCAATGATTTCTATCTTCACTTGCTGGGATCCAGCCGAATTCTTCCTCAGTGCTTGTTTCCATGGTGGCAATGCTGCGCTGGTTTCTGGCTTTGTGCTGCTGCCTAATGTAGATTTTGATTTATCGGAAGAGCTGCTCGACTTAACCGTGGAAGTTGCAGTGTTTGCATTTTTCAAATCATTGTCAGCCTTTTTGTTGTCCAAACCAGATGATTTGCTAATGCTACTAACAGAAATTGGTTTATTTGAGGAATCTTTTGAATCAGTTTTTGAAACACTTAGTGGTTTAACAGTAGATTGTGTTGATGGTTTCACATCTTGTACAGTCTTTTGACCAACAGTTCCAGTTTTTGTAGTAAAAGACCTTGAAAAATTATTTGAGGCTGATGAAACACCGGTATATCCTGACTGTTTTCCATCTAACTTAACACTTTGTGAAAAACGTTTATCGGCACTTAATGTTCCAGACCCTGAAAATGTGGGCTTTGAACTCTGGAATGTTGATTTATCAGCATTAGAAGCAGAGGTGACAGTTACTGCTGGCTTTGAAGCTGGTGTTGCAGATGGTTTATTGAAGCCGGAAACAGCTGGTTTAGAAGCAACTGAAAATGCTGGTTTAGAGGCAGATGTAAATGTTGTTTTAGATGCTGCTGTTGAAACTGTTGGCTTAGAAATAGCAGATGTCATAGCTGGCTGAGAAGCAGTTGAAACAGCTGGCTTTGTAAAGGATGCAGCTACTGGTTTGGGATTTGCAGAACTGACTAAATTAGCGCTAGCTGCCACAATTGGTGCTGAGCTAACTGAACCAGCTGATTTAGTCTGTTCTGAAGTTGCTGGAACTGAAGATTTTACTGAATGAAAACCAGATTTATCTGTAGAAGATTTAACCATTCCTACACTTGGTTTGGATGTTACAGGGACTGCTGGCTTCTCATATGGTTTAGCACTGTATGAATGAGCCCATGACTTTACTCCACCTGTTTGCACTGTGCCCTTTGGAATATCAGTCTTTTGTTCACTTGATAACTTATTAACAGTTTTAACTTGGGTATCTGAATCAGTTTTTTCATTTTTATTCGCACTGCTCTGAACTGTTGCTTTAACTTCTGCTTTCATTTCTTTGCCAGCATCAACCTTATCTTCAGATGTTTTCTTTTCTTGCTCCATTTGCTTAAGTCTTGCTCTTACCACCCAAGCTGGTTCAGAGGAACTTGCTGTAGTTGCACTAGGGGGCGCCCATGATGACCTTTTAGACTGAATACTTACAGATTTTACACCAATTTCTACATTTTCATAGTCCTTAACTTTCCTACTTCCTAGTGGTGGACTTCCTAATCTGCTACTTGCCACTTTCTTTTCAGCTTCTTCAGTCCTATCCAAAACGTCCTTAGAAACAGGCAGTGTTTTACTTCTTGCTGCTCTTTTGAGTTTATATTCTTCCCTTGGGGAAGCAAGTTTTTCTGGAGATCCCAGCTTCACACTTTCTGGTTTTGTGTCTACTCCCTTTAAAACTACTTCATTATCTTTAGATTTTTCATTACTAGTTGTAGTACTGATAGTAACAGAAGCTGAAGTTTCTGTTATTGTTACTTTTGGCTCTGCCGCTGCAGCTTTTGGAATGTCTTTTGAATCATTACTAGTGGTCCTTGAACTTTCAGTTTTGTTTCCAGGGCGTAATGGCTCTTTTTTCAATACAAAACTAACTCCTGATACAGGAGAGCTTACTTGAGGAGTAACTGAAGAGTCTTTGACAGGTGAAGTACTTGCTTCAGTTTTTAATTCATATGCAGGCTTTATAACTTCTGCCTGCTTTTTCACTTCTATTTCTTTCTCCTGAACCTTAATTGCTGGTTTAACATTTGTGTCAACTACATTACCCTCTTCATCAAACTTTTTAGAAATTCTTTTAGCTCTATCAAAGGCTTTAGCAAGTTCATTACCAGTTTCTTCAGCACCCTTTTTAACATCTTCACTTTCAAACTTTCCAGAAACAGGTCTTTTTCTTAATTTAACTTCCTGTAACGCAGATTGTGATACTGGACTGGTTGACAGTGGTGACAGAGACCTTGGCCTAGTCCTCTCCTGAATCTGCTTGTCCCCATGTGGAATATCCCTGGGCTCTGACCTTGCCATATTTTTGACTTGGGACCTCATAGCAACCTCAGACTGACCTGGGATGTCCCTGGGTTCTGACCTCGGAATTACGTTAATATTACGGTCCGATGGAGGTCCAACTGGAATTGTGGTTGATAGAACAGTCTTGTGAGGGGCTGTCTGTTTTGACTCTGTAACAGTCATAAAAATAATGAAAAACTTAGGAAAAAAAAAATCTCCTACAGATACTGTTTATCATATTTTTGTTTAAATTCTACTTACTATTTATAAATATATATACCAGCTGCTAAATATCTTTTGTGGACAGTGCTTTATATCAACTTCAAGGTGACATACAACCTCTGTATACCCACTAGAGAAAAATAATTGTTCAAATGAATTCATGTTTAATTATTATGGACTTTTATATCATTTTCAAAACATCAGCAATATTCTAAACATTCTTCCTCAGCATATTTTCATTTCCTAAAGCCCTACACACCAAAACCCTGCAAATCACAAGTACATGTACTTCAAAATATACAATTTTAGAAAGGTCACTGCTGTAAAAATCTTTATATTTGTATGATGTTTATTTCGCGATTTTCCATTTCTTTTATTTATTTGTGAGGTTTTGCATTCACGAGGGAGCACTATTTTATTATAACCACTGTTTGTTTGCTAATTTAGAGAGTTTGATGAATTCACAAAGTGTTTTATTCAGTAAAAAATTAACGAGAATAAAAACCTCGACTTTTACAGTAACCACTTATACGTAGAGCAATGTATCTCTCAGCCTTAAAAGCATTTAATTGCTTTCAGAAACAGAAGTATACAATAAGGAATGCTGTTTGTCTAACAATGGGAGTAACATCTGCCAATATACATTCACTCAAGAGTACACATGATAAAAATATCCATGTTATAATAGTGTACAGTTCCTTCATACAAGACAGGTTTAACTGTTTTCTAATTTTGATATCTGCGACCATTAAAAAGCATACATTACTGTCTCAAATCTCAAAATTATGCACTAAAAGATTAATCCTTTTCTAATGCACAATGCTCTAAAATATGATAATTACTGATTGTTCAGTTTTTGCGACTGTATATACCTAAATAAACAGTAGAAAATTTAAATGACGTAATCAGTCAGAAACGTTACAATGGTAGTGCATTAGAATTACAATATACTAAAAGCTGGTGAGTGTAAAAATTTGACAGCTGGATTGTCTCCCCTGAGCTGACGAAGACACTAATAATCTTTTCAAACGATTCATTCATATTTCACAGGTGGATAAAACTGATGCCTAATCAGACTTTACCTTGGATGTCTTCTGTCTGTGGTTTTGTTGGAGATTCTTCTTTCACATCAGGTAACTGTGGAGGGGCTGGTGACCTCTGAATATCATAAAAATTATATTTTAGCTCTTTCCCTACCCGCAGCAAGGAAATTCAAATTCAAATAAATCCCACAAGTGACTGAGGTATGTTCCTTGTTACAACATCCAACAAGGGCCACACTTTACTTAAATTAGTCAAGAGTTATCTAACTTTCTTGTCTGATGTCACTGTACATTTCAATAGCTTCAAATCAATCTAAAAAGTAGTAAGTGAAATTTTAAATCTTTAACCAAAAGGGCAATGGTGACCTTGACATAAGGGTGACTGTAGTGGTCCTCCTTCTTGAATGATCAAACTATATTCATGACAAACAACATTCAACGCTTTATTACCTCCCTTTTCTTCATGGAATGTTTTGCAGACAGCTTCCTTGTCTTTGGTTTCACAGAGATACGATGTTTGGCCGCCTCATTACTGAGGCTCGTAGACCTAATCTGTACGGCCTCAAAGTCTGTTATATCCATCTGATCTTCTGCAAACAAATGGAAATAATTATATCCAACATATCTGTTTTACATCAACAATGTGTTGTTGTTTTTCTTAGCATTAACACTATTTCAAAAGTATTTCAGATTATTCGACAGTTGGGCAATTTACCTAACTCTTTTTCCTATAAAGGACCACTACTAGTCCCTATCCTCTGTAAAGAAACTTTACTTCCCTCTATCCAAGGACACTACACTTCATAATGTAAACTCTTGGCAAATGATTTAGAAAATTACATATTTTTCATAGGCAAGACAAAAAGTCAGGATCAAATATGGTTCCAGTGCATGTCTGAATGAACACTTGTGCATGAATGACCAATACTTTATGCATGCATGAAGAATATAGTGTGCATGAATTAACAAAACTTTCAGCAAATGAATAAACAATACTTAAGAAAATAAGAATAAACAAATCCAATAATGCAGCATTGGAAACTAAACTTTTTACAGGTCCTACATTTTTTTTCCTCGAAGGCTCTCTTTCGTACGTAAATATGCATGTACATGAATAAACAGCAGTGCCTATTCACAAATGTGCAAATTGTGTAAAACTCAGGATCGTATTTGGTCAACTTATGGTGGAGTATTTAAGGGTTTTCAATGTATATACTGGCATTTGATCTGACCTGGCAGACTTCAATGCTAATCTTCAAAGACGTGAGAATCGACAAAATTTCACAGCAACATACTCTATCTGCGCATAATGCATGGTTAACCATGAACTTAGAAGAATAGGTGAACCTTTCTGATTGATCATCTGCATTAAACAGCAACCTATAACATGCAGCCAATATCAAATATTAATTTCCCTTTTTTAAAGCTTTTATGCAATACAGTTGCAACTTATATGAAAGAAAGAATAGACTTACTCTGTTTTGCTTGGTAACCTTGATATGTGTTAACCAAATCTTGGCAACCTTGATATGTGTTAACCAAACCTTGATATGTGTTAACCAAATCTTTGTAACCTTGATACATGTTAACCAAATCTCGGTAACCTTGATACATTTTTACCAAATCTTGGTAACCTTGATACATTTTTACCAAATCTTGGTAACCTTGATACATTTTTACCAAATCTTGGTGACCTTGATACATTTTTACCAAATCTTGGTAACCTTGATACATTTTTACCAAATCTTTGTAACCTTGATACATGTTAACCAAATCTTGGTTACCTTGATACATTTTTACCAAATCTTGGTAACCTTGATATGTTTTTACCTAATCTTGGTAACCTAAATACGTTTTTACCAAATCTTGGCAACCTTGATATGTGTTAACCAAATCTTGGCAACCTTGATGCATATATGAACTAAGGATGATGGATTAACCAGATTCTTAGGAAAAATCCTTTTAATTGTGTAGCACCTTATTTGATGGTTATTTACATAATTGTTTCCATGTAACCGGTACTGTCACTCCATACTTGAATCAACTTCTAATGTGTGGATGTTCAGAAATAGCTGAATGCTTTACATGTTACAGTATGGTAAAACCTGTGAACAAAACTCATAGCTTTTCTCCTTGCTGGTCTTATTCTGAGATGTCTGACAGCTACTGTTTATAGGGAATATAAAACATTTGTTAAATGCTTACATATTTAGCATCCAGTGTTACTTACACTGTACTACCTTACATAGTTACATTCCTCTCCCAGGATTCACCTGGATACCCCAGTTTTGAGACACAAACTACAGGGCCCAGGCAACACTTGCAAAGTAAAATAAAAATTTGTCTTAAAAAACATAATATCTTGAGTTTTGAAATCATTCTTAAACCTCCCAGCTTAGTTTCCATTTAAGCCTTTGTCACATGTATGCCCGCCTACCTGGTAAACTGTCCAATGAGGCTGATCTAGCTGTCTTCACTGAGGCAACACCCGACTTCCAGTTGCTCGAGAAAAGATCCTGCAAGCAGAAAATGTCTTCCTTATATATTGTGTTTTAATAAATCAAAACTATCCTTGTTCTTGTAGCCTCTTTCATTAAGCATCTTAAGATCTGAAAACTTGTTCTCTGCAAACAAATGACAGCTTGTTAAAATATGAACATTATCTCTTCAGTTAAATGCTATAATTATGTGGAATAAAATATTATCCTGAAACATTTCAACACAAGAACAGATCAGTACACCACAAAACAAATCAAGTTTAACTGCACCCTGGGTTTAAAATAAACATTGGGAACCAGCTAGTAGAGGATACTGACCAATAATGCTGAAATCGCTGGGGAACCAGCCTGTTAAGGACATCAATCTATATATGAGACAGGAAAATCTCCTCCGTCTTCAAAATCTACTTATACTCTATATAGATATGTGCTTGATAAATCATCGCCTAAACTCTAGAAGAAACCCTTCCTGCTACCGGACTACATTATTGCATGACCAAAGTCAGGGCCAAATTAGTAAATCCATGAGCTTTATGGACAATTACTATGAGAGCCGCAAAATCTCATTTCCCATTTTTAGCCTACACCTCATTATTCACAGACATAAATTTCACAGCTACATGACAAGAAGATAAATTCCTGGAAACCAGCTGGATTACACTGGATTGTATTGGCTGGTTTTATATAAGGTTGCTATATTTCATTTGTATTTCATATCCTGTTTGGATAAAAACAGGCCATTGGATCTTTTTATGGGTGTTCCTCAACATTTTTTTATGGGGTGACACTTACCAGTGCATGAAACTTGACTCTGACTGACTCAACCTGAACACAAATCACTCAAGACATCCCAAGGTTACTTCTAATTTGTTATTGAAGACAGTATAAATTGTCTTGTTTATTAAGCATAAATTCAGAAGGGATTTTTTTTCTATGGTAAACAAAGCCAAGATAGTCCTTTCCTTTGCAATGGGACATAAAATACTCAAACCATAAATTTTATTTATTAAACACAACTAGGCACATTGCATTTGTAACGGCATGTACCTCTGTAGGAATAGAATGCTTTATTTCTATGCACTGCCGAATAAGCAGGTTTATGTCAAGCAATTTATTACCCCTGTAGCCCATCAATTTGGATGTTCTCTATGGGAGACAACAAAAACAGTTGTCCCTTAACAAGTTCATTTCCTCTAATTAGACTGTATTTTAAAACCCAGTGGGAAATTACAGGGGAATTGAAACATGCTCTTAGTGTACATTTTAGTACAGAATTATTTTCAGCCGGAACCGGTCCCTGCATTTCATATGATTTGGTGAATAATGCAAATTTTGCCCTTAGGATATTGCCGCCATATATAGCTGCAGTAATGAATTTGGTATTATTAGCTGTCGTAATAAACACTTCAAGCTTTTAAGTACAAGATGATTCTCTAAAACGTTCTCTCGATTACAATGGCTTAAACCAGTCTGCTGCGCATTAGTGAAGATTGGGAGACAAAATTATGTAGATTCAGTATGAATGTTGTATAACGGTCAAACTTTCGCCTAATTAAAGCAGTCACCGAAGAGACTGAGTAAGATTGTACACGTTCATGTAAAAACTGTAGCTGTTTGATACAGACAGACGGATGAAAGGAGCTGACAGGGCAAAAACAATGTCTACCCCAGTGGCCGGGAAACATAATTTATCTTAAAATAAGTATTTAGCAGCAGCTTTTGTTAAACAGCCACTTTTGATGTGTGCTATGACTGACCTTGTAGAACATTGTTTGACGGTAAAATAGTACCTATTAAAGGAAATTGGGGTTTTACTTCTGCTGACCATTTACATACATGCAACTGCACAACCTAAATTTTAATACAAGTTACAAAATAAATTTTAATACAAGTTACAAACTAAACAGTGACTATGATATTGTAAAGTTAAAAGGGGATGGTTAGCCGACCCCTATCTAACCATTGACGGGGAAAATAAATGGGGTTACCCGAAAAGGGCCTGAAAAAAAGTTACAACAGTGACACCAAGACTGTAAACAGATAGTAAATCTGATATGTTCTGTTCCCGGTAATAAAAATTTGATAAACTGTAAACCATATGCAGTCTGCATTATATAACAAGTGACACTGTGATAAACATGAGACCCTACCTCTTCTGAACCATCTACGCTGATGAGGCTCCTTTCACTCTCTTGACTCGTGGACTTCCCGGCAGCCGGTACAGACTGAAACGAGAAAAAAGTCGCTTAGTTTGTGTTGTATTTCTTTGTTCTCAATGTGCATATGTGTGTGGGGGGGGGAAGTAGTTATATGCCCATTTTTAACAGTTATGTACTTCAGTTGTCTATTCATGTGAAACTGGCATGTATTATAACCCATTTGAGTGGCAAATTTCTCTAAAATAGAACTGCTAGTAAACGATTTGTATATATATGAGTTTCTAGGCATTTGTCCTATTTAGCAATAAATAACACCCTTCATAACGCCACTGAAACTTGTACAAATAATTAGCAGGCAAATCACACAATTCCATTCTCAGTCTTGCGGAAAATCAATTACATCACAATTCCAGACTACATCTTCATATATAACCTAGGAGATATGCTTTTCTTAATCAAATATCTCCCATGATGAAAATCTACATAAATCTATTCTTGGCAAAATGCTACCACCAGTTTGCATAAATGGAATAATCTGGATGCAAGTGCAAAGGCTTTTCAGTTTGGCAGACAGTAATATGATAAGGGAACAGATCTAGAAAACATGGTATACAAGACAACTCTCTCTTGTGGAAAAGTTCTGACAACATCATTGCTCATTTTGGAAAACTCTTAGACATTTAATGTAGCACATGCTCTAACACACCGAATACAGACTTTTTCTGCCAGATGATCACTTTAAATTAATGAACTAACAGACAAAACAATTCTTGCAGATCAGATGAGCATATCCGTTGATTTTACCCATGTCGGAAAAATTGGTCTGGAACCTCCCAGTGCTAGACAAATCTCTTGAATTACTTGTGATGTAACGTTATGAATATTGTGACGTCACTTTCCCAAACATAAACATCTGAATATCGTATTTATTTATAAGGTAATGCATCATTTTGATAAGTTCGTATTTATAAATCTTTTCTAAAGTGCAAGACAGTATGCTAAAAAGTGTTCTATCATGAGGCATTCAGGTCAGGTGGAAGTATTCTTCACCTCAGATTACAGTTTTGCAGGAACTTAGCAAAGCCTCTTTCCAGACAAAACAATTGCCTGAACTTGTTAGAGCCTCTTTCCCAACAAAACAGTTACCCTCGGTGACAGATGTTTCAAACTGAACCGTGTGCTCATAACAGAAACTAACATCATAGAACTCTAAAACAATGCTGATGTAGATTTGCCTTTCTTTGATATTAATGTCAGCAAAATTTTGTTCATGTAAGGTGTCTGCAAGTATTTCTTATTTTTTGCAATTTCATAATTCTAAACAAGACAGCCATAGCCCCTGTCGCTGGCATGAAGGAATGTCAAAATGATAACCTTTAACCCCAAAGTGTGACCTTCACCTTAAGTTGACCTAGACGTCATGACAATGATTCGACCTTGTGACCTAGTTTTTGACCCCACAACTGTAAAATTTTGATCAAATTTCAAGATGACTGAGCATAAAATGGGACCATCGGTGTTCACAAGGTAAATGTGGACATGAGGATGACACACAGAAAACAAGAACGTGTCCCTTCTGAGGAGGTGGGGGTCTAGACCCCAAAACCTACCTGTTCAGTTGTAGACTTTCATACCAGCTATGGCAATATTGAAATACAGTGTTGAACAAGAGCTGTCCCTCCCAAGTGACGAATGCCCCCGAAAGAGGTGCCTCACAGTCTGTGTCCTCTCCATGTGCTCAATAAATGTGCTATGTAATTTTAAAATCCTTCCATGCATGACAGAGTGATCATGCATACAGTATTCCATTACTTTAAACACTAAGTGTGACCTTGACCTTTGAGGTAGGGACTTGGGTCTTGCACGCGACACATCCGCTTGATGTGCTAGACATTTGTGCACAGTTATTTTAAAATCCTTCAAAGCATAATAAAGTTATAGTCCGGACACAAATGTATGCATATATACAGGATTCCATTACCTATAAACTCTTAAGTGTGACCTTGACCTTTGTGGTAGGGATGTGGGTCATGCACGCGACACGTCGTCTTGATGTGCTAGACATTTGTGCCAAATTATTTTAAAATCCTTCAAGGCATGACAAAGTTACAGTCCGGACACGAATGTGTGCATATATGCTTATATAGAGGAATCCATTACCTTCAAACTCTAAGTATGACCTTGACCTTTGAGCTAGGGATGTGGGTCTTGCACGCGACACGTCGTCTTGATGTGCTAGACATTTGTGCCAAGTTATTTTAAAATCCTTCAATGCATGACAAAGTTACAGTCCGGACACGAATGTGTGCATATATGCTTATATGGAGGAATCCATTACCTTCAAACTCTAAGTATGACCTTGACCTTTGAGCTAGGGACGTGGGTCTTGCATGCGACACGTCGTCTTGATGTGCTAGACATGTGTGCCTAGTTATTTTAAAATCCTTCAATGCATGACAAAGTTACAGTCCGGACACGAATGTGTGCATATATAGAGGATTCCATAACCTTCATACTCCAAGTGTGACCTTCACCTTTGAGGTAGGGATGTGGGTCTTGCACGCGACACGTCGTCTTGATGTGCTAGACATGTGTGCCAAGTTATTTTAAAATCCTTCAATGCATGACAAAGTTACAGTCCGGACACGAATTTGTAAGTGGGGACGCACGGACGGACGGACAGACGGACGGACGGACAGACGGACAGACGGACAGACGGTGCGATTTTAATATGCCACCCTTCGGGGGCATAAAAAAGGAAAAGCTGACACAGTGACAATTCTCTTATCAATATTTAAACTTACCCTAATGATTTTTGTAACAACTGGTGAATAAAACTGACAATTAAATGAAGATATCTTCTTCATTTAGACTTTACATGCCTTCTTTGTCCTGACATGAGGCCTTTTTATGCATACAGTGACAATTGACCAGAGAATAAGGCCCTGGTATGGTGGTATTGACATAAACAATAAAGTAGACTGTTTTATTGCTGTGTAATAGTGATTTAATGCATTGGAAAATCTCAGGTAATTCCTCAGTGAGTGATTAACCAGTTTGCAATAGGAACCCCCCTTAGTTTATATATCTACAACAGAGTATAAATCTAACCCTGCTGATAAGAACTGTATGATGTATCATGGCTTTAAGACTTATAATTAAGAAACGGCATTAAAGGGAAGTAATAAAAATATCAAGAAATATTTAAGGGAGGTAATAGAGAAAGAAAATTATGACATTAAAGAGATAATGAAGGGAGGTAATATTTCAGCGAAAAAGAAAAAAATATAATGAAAAGGAACATGTGTGATTCTTTCTGTTAAAAAAAACATCATTAAACAAGAGCTGTCCCTCCCAAGTGACGAATGCCCCCGAAAGAGGTGCCTCACAGTCTGTGTCCTCTCCATGTGCTCAATAAATGTGCTATGTAATTTTAAAATCCTTCCATGCATGACAGAGTAATCATGCATACAGTATTCCATTACTTTAAACACTAAGTGTGACCTTGACCTTTGAGGTAGGGACTTGAGTCTTGCACGCGACACATCCGCTTGATGTGCTAGACATTTGTGCACAGTTATTTTAAAATCCTTCAAAGCATAATAAAGTTATAGTCCGGACACAAATGTAAGCATATATACAGGATTCCATTACCTATAAACTCTAAGTGTGACCTTGACCTTTGTGGTAGGGATGTGGGTCATGCACGCGACACGTCGTCTTGATGTGCTAGACATTTGTGCCAAATTATTTTAAAATCCTTCAAGGCATGACAAAGTTACAGTCCGGACACGAATGTGTGCATATATGCTTATATAGAGGAATCCATTACCTTCAAACTCTAAGTATGACCTTGACCTTTGAGCTAGGGACGTGGGTCTTGCACGCGACACGTCGTCTTGATGTGCTAGACATTTGTGCCAAGTTATTTTAAAATCCTTCAATGCATGACAAAGTTACAGTCCGGACACGAATGTGTGCATATATGCTTATATGGAGGAATCCATTACCTTCAAACTCTAAGTATGACCTTGACCTTTGAGCTAGGGACGTGGGTCTTGCACGCGACACGTCGTCTTGATGTGCTAGACATGTGTGCCTAGTTATTTTAAAATCCTTCAATGCATGACAAAGTTACAGTCCGGACACGAATGTGTGCATATATAGAGGATTCCATAACCTTCATACTCCAAGTGTGACCTTCACCTTTGAGGTAGGGATGTGGGTCTTGCACGCGACACGTCGTCTTGATGTGCTAGACATGTGTGCCAAGTTATTTTAAAATCCTTCAATGCATGACAAAGTTACAGTCCGGACACGAATTTGTAAGTGGGGACGCACGGACGGACGGACAGACGGACAGACGGACGGACGGACAGACGGTCAGACGGACAGACGGACAGACGGTGCGATTTTAATATGCCACCCTTCGGGGGCATAAAAAGAATGTCAATTAATTCTTTGTGATAAATAATCATCACTAGTAAATTTTGTTAATTCTTTGTGATAGATAATTAATAGTATTTTTTTTTTTAAAGGTAGCAATGTAATCATAACCAACATGTGTATTCAGTAAAATTTTGAGGAATATGGAGTGTGGGAAATTAAGTCCCCCCACCCCAGACAGTAAAGGGAGAAAAATGATGCAAATAAATAACGGGAGACAATTTATGAATAACTCACTATCCAGATGTATTCAACAATACTAAAATATGACAAAAACGTAATAAAGAAGGATATAATAATATGGTAATAACAACTTATTGGGGTTTGATCAGATTTAACACCTGATCAAGCACAATAAAGTAAATACCTCACAGGTGGAGATGGGAAAGGAAGATGATCAAAGATAGGCCTTATAACTCAAACTTCACTTTCAATAACCTATAACAATCATTAACAAGAAAAAAGATAAGACTGTTATATTTCTCAAACCTTTACCCTGCTGGCATAAATAATACCGCCTTCACAACTAGTGCAGACTATGATCAGCCTTCACATCGATACTGTCTGATCATGATCTCCACTGTTTGCTATTCAGTCAATAAATTTTCAGTGAATGAACAAAAAATGGTCATGCATTTCCAAATCATAACGAAGGTGGTCAAGTCCATTTTTAAAAGATTTATTTTCCTGAAGAAGTCATATTGTTACTGAAGCTAGTATCCATTAAGAACAAAATGTGACCAAGTACATTCAGTACAACACTGTCAGGTCAATGAGAATCTGATAAACAACGGGGAATATTCACATTAATCCTACAAATCTCCAATGTGACAGTATGCATAACACTGGAGATAAATTATATGGCAACATGTTTTCTTACTTTGACAAGTATACAACAAAATACATATGTATACATGATTAAGTTATACCAGTAAAATTATCATGAATTACAAACTGCTACTTTGAAATGTGCGAGTTTAATCAACTTAAATATTTACACTAAAATCCAGGCCTACATTAAAGATAATTCCAGCTCATCAAAGTCATTTTGTCACCCTGTCTATTTATAGCATTACTAATTTATACAAGCAAATTTTGTTTTCATTTCATTTTATAAGCAAATTTAGCACATGACTGTATTATTATTAAACATTATTTTAGCAAAGTCATAGTTCATCACTTAAATATACAGCATTTGAAAAACAGAAAACAAAAAATAAGTAAATCTTACCACAGATCGGAACAGCTTTAATTTCTTGGCGAAATTCATCCTGGCTGTAACTATTTATATTCCTTTGACAAATTGCCAGTTAATTAACTGATTATTTCAAATAATAAGCACTGAATGTTCACGAAATTTGATTAATTTTTTTATCCATATTTATGATTTTATCTTTCAATATCCAAAATAGTCTTATCCATGCTTTGATACCTAGAATTTAATCACAGTTGTTTTTTTTATATCTTTAACGGATATGTTTACATCATTCAGATAAGCCCTTTCACCCTTTTTGCTTATCACAACAATCTTGAAATGATATTGCCTAACTATATATCCAACTTTGTTAAGAAAAGGTCACCAGATGCTTAATCTTTTAGATACTGCAGGCTCTACTGTTAATAAAATCTTGGCAACTGTACTTCTGTATACTATTTTTATCAATCAAGATAAATCAAATTCTGTTTAAAACTTTTTGTTTCTCCATAAATTATTCAATTATATCCAGGTGTTTCACTTCAAAATTGTACCTGATTTTGCTCCTACTATAAAACAGAAGCCTTCCTTGTCCTATGCAGTGATCAAAAAATGCATGAAAGAAAAATTTCCTCCATATCTATGTTGTACTCCACAGAAACTTTCTTCTTAAAAAAAGCGGTATGCAGGTTAACTGCAAAACTATCCATTTGTCCTACACTCTATCCCAGATATAGCACAGTTTTGATATGAAATCACAATTTTACAGTGGAGTTATCAGTCGATCTTTAATTTTATCACTATCTCAAATATTTCCAAGCAACTTCTCATTTCACTTCAAATTCTTGAAAGACTTTTCTGCAGTTTAACATTTATCAAAGTTCCACATTATCCAATATTATTCCTCTGGTGCAATTGTTTATGTGTCAATATATTGATCGTTATGTAATGAAAATAACAATTCTTAACTGTAACATAATAATTAACACTTTTTCAATTCCTGAAACAATAATTTGTAGAACTATTATAAATGTGCTTTACTACCATTTGCAATCATTTGCTTACACTGCGAAATAAATTCAAATATCTCCGCGACGTTTCATCTTATGAGCAGACGTCCCGCAGTCTCTAAACTCTTAAATTGACTAA
This sequence comes from Saxidomus purpurata, assembly GCA_022818135.1. NCBI lineage: Eukaryota > Metazoa > Mollusca > Bivalvia > Venerida > Veneridae > Saxidomus > Saxidomus purpurata. Next base: position 15,245,302 of record JAFMSR010000008.1, read on the forward strand.
GGCTTCTTGAAACGCTGCTTAACATTGCACAGTCTTTGAAGATCTGCTGTTTTAGACATTGCAAACTCATTAATATTCATGGAACCGTAAGCTGAGCGTCGTAACCTTTCAAATGAGAAACATTAATATTCCAAAGTCTCAAAATTATGTTTCTATAAAAGGAAAAGAAATTTAGTGAAGATTAAATAACGGTTCCAATGACTTCCACTGAAGCCGACATTAAAATTGCACAGCCGATACTACTATTTTGAGATGCAACTGCGGGGATACAAGTAAAAAAAAACACCGCAACGCAATTTTGCGAGACACAAATATTCATTTGAAGGACATGAGCTGGAAGCTTTTATGACAAAAATAGAGACTAATTTCACTAATTGGAAATGCACTGAAATTCTAAACCTATTAACAGCTAGTGTAATAATAAAGCACTTTGCATTATTAATCCTTGAATTTATACACATACAATATACCACATATAGCACTGAAAAAAATAAATAAGGAAAAAGCCAAATTATCCATTTTTCTCCTTGATGTATAAAACAAAAGAACATCCTACACGAATTTCACTTACGAACATAGTCATAAAGAATGTCATACACTAATAAACAATCTGGACGGGATATTAACTGTTTAGGAATGACTTTGAAGTATTAATATCTAGTGCTGGAATCGCACTTAAAACTCAGGCGATAAAGTCTAAATTGGTGTAAATCAAATTGCAGTATATATTGTGTATATCACTTTGATAACATTCACTTTCAAGAGCCTAATCTATGTATAAACTTGTTTGTATAAAAGCTGTTGCAACTTGCATATATATTCGATATCTATTGTGATATTGTAAAACAGTAATGCAACTGTGCCATTAGCAACATAATGCTACAGACATCATCAGAAATTATGTGACAGGTGTACACAGCACAGTACAAGCACCGGCAGTACTTCTGTGACAAGAATACATTCACTTATATAAAGCACATTAATTTTCTAAATTAAATAGAGGCATTCATTTTGTATTTCTTCTTCAATTTTATGATCTATCAGTCATGTAGATACAATTCGATTATGCCGATTTACTCTGAGAAGAGCTACTGAGAAAAGGTCAATATCCATCACACATATACTTTTAGGAAGCGTGTAATAATCACTTCAATTGGGTTCAGAAGCACAACTTTCACTAATGCTAAAATACAACTTTAACTTCCATAAGAAACTCTTTAAATAATAATAAAATCCTTTTTTGCTTGTTCACAATTCCGTAACTGTACTTTAACTGTAAAAAATGACTGCATTTTGTGCGTAACACAAAGTTTGCATACTTAAAACAGCTGCTTCTTATTTACATGCAAGTTCAATATTGCATGAAAACTGTCTGAAATGTATGCATAGACACTATTCTCAATTAACAACAATGACAATTAATATGAAATGTCAACATGTATAATTTTTGCATTGTAAGAAACAGAGGCAATACAACTAATAAATATCCCCAGGCAAATACATTAAACACTCCCACTCAAAATATCTGCCTGCAAAGTATTTTAATTGTACAAATCAGTTACTTCTTGTGGCAAAAAAAATACAATGAAATAATTAAATGCATTTGTTTTAATTGCTGTATAGTCTAAGGTCGAGATACACTAAGTTTAATCTCAGATTGGTTATGTTGATATTGAAAACAAAATTAAAACAAGGGAATCTATCCTACATGCCTCCAGCATTGTCAGATCAAAACGAAACTGCTACTTATTTTCAGTACTAACATAAATTCTAATGTAACAACTCAAGTTCAAAATGCTACTAAGTATTACAGACATTTGAAAACACTTCTGAGTTTTCAAATATACAAGTTAGAACAACAATTGATCTGCAAAATAACTTACAGTGTTATATAACCTTGTATATGAAGATGTGACGTCACTTCCTTTGTGACGTCATACCATTTCCCGTAGTATAATTTAATTGCTTTTAAATATGAATGAACTGTGCTGGAAGACAATAGTCAGCCAATTACGTCTTTTTAATATTCCCATACACATTTCATACACAGACCTATTTCACGACAGACACTTATTCGTGCATTAAAGAACGTATAAAATATATTGAAAGTCTTCTAAAATCATGTTAAATGAAACCAAAAAATTGTCTATTCAGCAATGGATGCAGATATATCCAGAACATTGTACATGACTATTTAACATAACATTCAATATTTTAACCAATTCTTTTTTAACACAAGCTTAGAGTCTTGTAACTGCAAGTAATTTAAGTAATTTCAACTGTTCTGAAGTGTGCTTGTCCAATATTACACATTCATAATAAACTATTTGTACCATTTTTCCCTTTACAATATCTTGTTTTAATAGCCCCAAAATCTTCCCCTCTCAGCCTCAGTGCCCAATGCCAATAAATGTGTACTGTACCCTTTTACTTAATAACCATTTCATCAAAACAAACAAAAATTGCATCCTGGTGATGTTGGACTCTAACGAAATCGAAATCGCTAGAAACCAAATACAAACTCCTTTACACACTTTGGATGTGAGAAATTCAATTATTCAACACTGACTTTATTACCTTTCAAACACTGCTATGCACTTACATTATAGTCCGAAGGTGTAAGTAGTCCCTTTTAATAGTAAGAAAGACAAAGAACGCTACAATAAATGTAATCAATGTGGGAAATTGGACCTTTTACTTTAACTGTGAGGTTAAATAAATACGAATGATAACATGTATAAGTTATATCAAAGCTAGTGTCAAATATATGGGCTTGGATATATTGACATGATGGATGTTGACCTACACTTCCTCAGCTTTTCAGACTCCTTAAATTAATGAATGACAACCCTGTATCAGGTTCACAAGATGACCTATCAGTTATCTGGTCTATGTGTTTATCATTTCAAATCTAAGTTTCAAATAAACAAACTTTCATGCAATACATTACATGTGATAATCTATGTTAAGATGTACCAGTGTGACCGAAAGAGTCGGCTGTCAACAATCTAGGAAATCGACCAATCGTAAACTTTCGACTTACACAGATTTAAGCTAAAACAGTCGACATTTATTTGAAAATATGCTGGCAGGAACAGCAAATGACCTTAGTAGGAATTAATTCAACCTAGTGAGAGTCCATTGTATATACCCTGTCTAGAAAATTCGTTTACAACAGACTGAGAGATTTGAACATTTTTAATCCCTCAGGTCTGGCTACTAGACTTGAATTCCACTTTGTGCTACAACCATGCCAGAAAACCACACAGAGCGGGGCATGTCCCTTATGATGAATGCACCAAAAACATTAACTTTTAAATGTGATTCTTTCTTGGCCATATCTCTTAACAGATTATTAGCCATCTGTTTTTTGTGAAGATAATAATACAAGATTGAAGAAATTATATTACATATAAGATGAATGTGTATAACTGCCCACCTTGCTGAATCAACCAGTCTTGCCTTGAATATTCCTGTAAAGGACCAGTGCTTAACTCTCATCTTCTGTAAGAAACGTCCAACTTTCTCACAAAGATTCAGGTCTGAAGCGGGGCTCAAACCCGTGACCAACCATTCATTACTGATACATCCATAACACTCAGTTTTATAATAGATACTCTGTTAAAAACAGCTATTTGCTAAACAAGAGGGACAAGATGGCCCTATATTACTCAACTGAGACCTATGACAATATACCCTAAACTAATATATCATAAAGTTTGTGACCCCGACAAGACAAACCTTTTGCCCAATTTACATGATGATTGGGTTGTAAATGTCACCTGTATGGCATACACACGGTTTTAAACCAGGTGACCTAATATTTTACCTCAGACAATCCATATTAAAACTTGAAATAATTTCATCAAGACAATCATACTGACAAAGTTTCATGAAGATACATTATAAAATGCAACCTATATTGCACAAGGTTTGTGTATGATTTGACCCAGTGACCTAGTTGTTGACCCCAGATGATCCATATTCAAACTAGATCTAGATTGCATCAAGATAATCATTCTAACCAAGTTTCATGAATGATCAATTAAAAATGCAACCTCTAGTGCATACACTAGCGTTTTCTAAGATTTGACACATGATCTAGTTTTTGACCCCAGTTGATCAATATTCAAACTCAATCTAGAATTCAACAAGATAATCATTCTGACCAATTTTCATAAAGATCCAATAAAAAATGAAACCTATATTTCATACACAAGGTTTTCATATGATTCGACCCCCGAGACCTAGTTTTTGACCCCAGATGACCCATATTGGAACTTGACCTAGATTTCATCAAGGCAGTCATACTGACCAAGTTTCTTTAAGATAAAATGATTTGACCCAGTGACCTAGTTTTTGACCACTTATGAACAATATTCGAACTCAACCTAGATTTCATCAAGGCAGTCATACCGACTTAGTTTCATGAAGATCCAGTGAAAAATGCAGCCTCTATTGCATACACAAGGTTAAATGTGGACAGACGACGGACACCAGGCGATCACAATAGCTCACCATTGAGCACCTCGTGCTCATGTTACTTTAGCTGCCTTATGTAATATGAAAACTTAACTCACTCAGATATTATAACCATTAATCTATAATTATTCAATCAGTGAATTCAATTTTGGATATTCTGCATTTTAAGGATGATTCATCTTGTACTTCCTATCCATTTAAATTGCTGAATACCAGTTAAAGTAAACTCTTTGTTTACCTTCCCTACTCAGACATCACGGAACCAGCACGACTACCAAAACATTTTTCATTTTCATTAAAAAATTGAATACTATATGCATTAATTACACACATGTTCCAACACAAAATGATCACCTCTTTGAGATTTTACTGAAGAAAATATAAATGAAATAGAATATTTTGCACTTAAATGATCTACAGTTGAACATCTAACAAGACATGTTTGTTAAACAATATGCACCCCTTCCATCCCTCCCCCAGTATCAGCAACACAAGTAATTGCTGATGGTCTATTGACCCAGAAGTCATTAGAAATGAATAAGGGTCATCAAATTCTCATAAACAATAATCCTAGCCAGTTTGAAGACTTTATGTCAAGGCATTATGTAGGAGAGTTTTTAAATGCAAGGTCATTGTGACCTTGAAATTTGACCTATTGACCCCATAGTCAATAGGGGTCATCTACTGAGACTCCATAAGCTTTAATCCTAGCAAGTTTGAAGACCATTTAGCTCAAAGCATTTTCAAGTTATTTGAGAGGAAACAATTTTTGAATGCAATGTCACTATGACTTTGACCGTTAACTAAATGACCTCTAAACTTTACCTTTGACCAAGTGATCCCAAAATTACTAGGTTCATCTACTGTCTATGACCAATGCCCCTACCAAGTTTGAGACCTCTAGTTTAAACACTTCTCAAGTTATTGAGCGGGAACCGTTTTTAAATGCTTGGTCACTGTGACCTTGACCTTTGACCCAGTGACCTCAAAATAAATAGGGTTCATCTACTGTCCATGACAAATTTCCCAAACAAATAAGAGACGTCTAGGTCAAAGCCCCCTTAAATTACTGATCAGAAACCGTTTTCAAAAGCCAGGTCACTGTTACCTTGACCTTTAACTCAGTGACTTCAAAATGGATAGGTTTCGTCTATTTTCCATGACCAATGTCCCTACAAAGTTTGAGACCTCTAGCTAAAACCCTTCTCAAGTTATTAAGCAGAAACCACAGATCTACCCACCAACCAACCGATCAGCTAACCAACCAACCAACCGATCAACTAACTGACTAACCAACCAACAGCTGCAAAGCAATATACCCAAACTTCTTAGCAGGGGAGGCATAATCATAGTCATCTGTATTAATTAGGCAGCCACATCCGTGTGGAAGTGGTCTTAAAACTGAACACTTAGATCTTCAGGCTTTCTTCACAAACTGAAATTGATTCGCCAAAAACACAGATTTGTGTGTATGGATGTACATTACTTTGATTTTTTGGTGTGTATCACAGCATAATATATGCGCATGTTGGAGGTTATCTGCCTGTTCCAAATGTATTGTAGTTAATGCTTACGCAGGCAATTTTGTCCTTTGAACATGGTTCCTGGAATTTAGTGCCTAAGGACTAGACTCCCATTCTCCACAAGAAAGTGCCAACTTCCTCACATAATATAGTCTGGTTAGTTGTGGAGATTGAACTCATGACCTTCAATCAGTGAGATGTATTGTGTTACCATGACAATATGACCACAGTAGCATGACAAGGCTTCTCTCCTACAAGCTCAGTCAATGCTCAGGCTCTCAGCTCATTTTCAACAGTTTGTAAATGAATCAGAATTGCACTGATTTGCCAATATCACAGTTTTGTACTAAACAGAATAAAAATGTCACACAAATGCTGATATTATATATCATACATCATAATTATTGACAAGTAAACATTCAATAATGACAATATGGGCTTGTATTGTAATATGCTTTAATATGGTGACTGTTTACTAATTAGTATATCACTGACAGTTATATTAATATAACCACAGGTGGAAGGAACATACCTTTGACTTTTTTTTCTTAAGCTAATGCTTTTTTCTATGCATTTTAAAATTGATATCAGAATAAAAAAAAAAAAAATTGAAAAAAATTTTTTTTTCTTCATAGCTCTTTACTATAGACAAGGTTCCCAACACACTCTGTATGAAAACAAGCATGCCGCTCTGAAAAACTCTTCGATTTCTTTCAAATTTGAGTTACGTTAAACAAATTTGAACGAATTCTAGAGAGAAGTGATAGAGCTTAAGAAAGAGTTTACTTCAATGGAAAATTCCAAGCCGTTTTCATTCTACAAGGAAAATACCAACGCTGATATAGCGATTTTCGCTAAAACCAGAAAAATGTCACACATATTCCGACAGTGATTTTCGCTAAATTCTCCACTAATATTGCGGTACTCGAAAGACAACCATTAAAACAAGAAAAATATATTATTAGACTACAAATCATGGCGTAGATCGTACCTTTACACCAATGTGTTCGATACTACAGCGGATTTTTCAGTTTTTGTAATTGTCAAAATGTATTAGCGGCCATGAAGGTCCAAGAGGTTGCGCAGTGATTTGTAACAGCTATTCAAAGACATTATCAAAACATATCCGAAGGCGATTGAAAGTGAAAGTAAAAGCATTTAGTCAACAAAAAATGAAAAATCCGCCGTAGCATGAACCCATTTTGAGTAAAAGTACGATCTACGACATGATTTGAAGTCTAAACATATATATTGCATGTTTTGATTGTTTCCTGTCGCAGTACCGCAATATTAATAGAGAATTTAGTGAAAATCACCGTCTGGAAAATGTGTGACATTTTTCTGGTTTGAGCGAAAATCGCTCTACAGCTTTGGCATTTTCGCTTGTAGAACGAAAACGGCTTGGAATTTTCCATTGAAGTAAACTTTTTCTTAAAGCTCTATCATTTCTCTCTAGAATTCGTTCAAATTTGTTTAACGTAACTCAAATTTGAAAGAAATCGAAGAGTTTTTCAGAGCGACATGCTTGTTTTCATACAGAGTGTGTTGGGAACCTTGTCTATAGTAAAGAGCTATGAAGAAAAAAAATTTTTTTTCAATTTTTTTTATTTATTCTGATATCAATTTTAAAATGCATAGAAAAAAGCATTAGCTTAAGAAAAAAAAGTCAAAGGTATGTTCCTTCCACCTGTGAATATAACTAGAGGTTGTGTAATTTTATCTAGGGCAAAAACATTATGCCCCCCCCCCTCACCCTCCTGCTTAATGTGGCCAGTTGTTAAAATGTGAAATGGACTTGCAAATTTACAAGAAAATGTTATTTACTCAAGTGCTAGCTAAATTTATTAGAAATACACAAATTTATACCTTAATAGTTTTTTTCAAATAATTATATTTAATAAGTGAAGTTATGAGAACTGTTTCCTTTTCAAATCAGCCTGCATGTCTGTGCACCCTGGTCATGATCTGCACTAATCAGCAGTAAAATTTTCAGTGACCACCCCTATTAACAATATAATGCAATTTACTGCTTAAATGAAAAGTTGGCAGGTCAAGTGTTAAAAACCCAGGACCACTTTGAATTCACTGATTTAGTTAAATAAATTTACTGATAGGATAATGATAGAATCATGTTGTTGACATATGTCTTTCTTTCGTATTCAAGTCGTTTCTTCACGAAAGCGAGTTGCCAGAAAGTCTTTCTCATTTTTTGCTATATCATTGAAAAAAATACTGCACCTATATTTTCTAACATGTACTTATCTATTTCAAAAAGCAAACTGAGTTATGAACATTTTTGGTACAAATAAAGGTTACGTCCGCCAGTAAGACATCTTTCTTGGTAAAATAAGAGCTACATGTAAATTGTGCTGCTGGGACTTTAACTGTTGTTCAGATATTGATTTCATTATATTTTGACAAAATAATTCAATCAGGCAAACAGGTAAAAGAGATAAAGGTTAAATACAGTAATCTCTGTATATGACAAGGCCACATTTCACTTCAACTGATAACCGCACCAGTCCATCTTATAGACAAAGAAGGTACATCAATCCCTAATTCCTCTCGCATGACATATCATAGTGTTTTGACCATCTATCTTAGCTAAATCAAACATGGAATACATCTTAGAGTAAACAACACAAGATCTTTATTCAGCTTATTGATTGTTAACTATCAAATAATCAACAAACATGAGTAATTTTATACATATTGATTGCCTGTCAGCAAATCCTGAAACTGCTGATGTCCCAGACTACTTGGGAATGTCTTGTATTTGACAAAATGCACAATCAGGAAAGTTAACCTATATAGGTAAAATACAATGAAAATTTTCAAAGTTGAAAAAACCTTTCCATTTTCTTTTAAACTCTGATTGAAACAATTTGGTAGGAAAAAGCCAACATAATTATGCACTCAAATTAAATAGCTTGTAGCATGTTTTTGTGTCTTAAAGGGAGGTAATCATATATCAAGATACTGTTAAAAATCATGCCCATTGCACTTTTCTTAAGTCCACAATTTTTTGCATGCAGTTAAAATAAATTCATTTCAGTACTTTTTTAATAATAACACATGGATCTTATCACCCTGACAATAATTATTTCAGCATTTAATTCTAGAATATAGTCCCTTACTACTTTGTTCTGCAGAACTGCCAGCACAAAAATATTTGTATTACATTGGCTAGGATTCGAACCTGTACTGCACAGCAACAATACTCAGCAATAAAAGGTTATAATGCCTTAAACCACTCAGCCACCATGTTGTGCAAATAATCAACACCTACATGTCTTCACAACAACGGGACATTAGGCCTATGTGTAATACATAACAACACTGACTGTAAACAAGGGTAGACTGTTTTACGCCTGCCTCAGCTCCCCTAAAACGTGACATATTGTAATTTTATCTCCCCTGAGAACCACCATTCCTTCTATGACCTTAACACATTACATCTTCATCATCTACTGTAGACATTGTTTGCACCACCTTACTATTCCAAACCGCCATTAATACTGCAGCTGTAACAGTAAAACCAGTGCTATTTCTGGAAAACACCTAAATCAAAAAACATAGGTCATGACAAAGTGTCACAAGGATTTCATTCTCGATCCATTTATACAAGAGCCAAATTACTATCCAATTAAATAAATTTTAAGGCGTTTACCTTAGTCTCCTGGTGAAACATCGCTTAAAACCTGCAACTGTGCGACAAAAAAAACAAAACAAACACAATCAATAATAAGTTCCGTGTTGTTTTTGCCATAAACGGCTATGTTTTGACTCGAAACTGGAAACTGTCAGGTGATCTTCTCAGATTCTGAGATGTTACCACGGTAACCAATAATCAATATCCAACATCATTTCTGAAGTTTGCATTATACACTTGCACTTTACTTTTGACAAACTGTTTCTGTCTAACTCTTCAGTAACTTGATATTTTACGTTTAAGCATTTTATGGACCAATTCTGCTATTTCCTATTGTTGGAATCAGTGAGCCAACAATGGAGCTTTAATTCAATGACTTAAAGACTTAAGTAGTTACCTCCCTTCTTCCATATTTGTATCAAAAGTGTTCAATAACAAACTGTCATATTACCTATACAATATGAGGAGCAGTCATGCTGATATGAGAATTTGAATCATATGTGATAAGTGCTTTAGGGCATGCTATTGTGTCACCTTACAAAAGATATTAGATGTGTACCAAACCATTGCATTGTCCTCAGGGAAATCAAATCAACTGTCACAATCATAATCACAAATAAAACAGACCGACACGAGAAAGATTGCAAAGCTGATGAAAGTCAAAGGTTACGTAAAAATGTGATTAATCGTCATAATTAAAGATAACATGTGTATCATGCATGTATTAGATTCAGCAGTTTGAATAGCACACTTTGTTCTGCATTAAAGCAAGAAAATATTAGCTCATAATTACATGGTTTGAAGACCTTAAATTTGACAAGCAAGTTAAATTAGCTGTTACTGATGACACAATATTGATATTCACTGAAGTGAAAGTTTAGGCCATAGCAAAAACTGTGATTTGATTGACACCATGTAGTAGAGTTGACCTAGTATGCTTTTTGTGATATAACATTTTGTGTGACTTGACTTCCAGAACTATTATTCTATCTTATTTCAACCAACGAAATTAGACGTGTTAGAATGGAGGAAACAATCTACTGCCAACCTACACGAAAAACTTTCCCCTGCCGACTATATTAGGAATAAAATGTCTGAAGAATTTTCTACATATCTTTAATTCTTTTTTAGGCAAATAGTTAAATTTCTCCATCTTTGTAAATTCAGAAAGAGGCATGGACCAGGAAATTGAATTTTGTACACCAATTTCCGCACTTTCAAGCTTTTTTAAATGAGATAACATTTGGAGGATGTTACTGTAATAAGGTAACATTTGGAGGATGTTACTATAATAAGGTAGCATTTGGAGGATGTTACTGTAATGAGGTAACATTTGGAGGATGTTACTGTAATGGTGTAATTACATTTGGAGGATGCTGCTGTAATGGGGTAACATTTGGAGGATGCTGCTGTAATAAGGTAGCATTTGGAGGATGTTACTGTAATGGGGTATCATTTGGAGGATGTTACTGTAATAGTGTAACATTTGGAGGATGTTGCTGTAATGAGGTAACATTTGGAGGAGGATGCTGTAATGAGGTAACATTTGGAGGAGGATGCTGTAATGATGTAACAGGACCCTGCTTACTTTTTGTACAGGAAGTACAGTAAAACAAGTTTTATCCAACATCCTTAGTGACCATTTGATCATGCCAGTTATCAACCAGGTTGCAGGTTAAACCAGCTTTTTTGTTACACATTTAATGTTATGGGGACCAAAGGATTATGCCAGAAACAGCAACTTTCTGATACAACTAGGAACCAGATAAAACTTTACTGTTTAACAAGCCATAAAGAAATTACTTTATTTTATTTTTGTTAGAAAGTGATCACTCATGTACATTCAAATCTTAGTAACCTCCAATCAAAAAGCACAGCACTCCCTTACCTTTATGCCTGTGTCAAACATAATACCATGTGGCGTAAGCGTTGTCAAGGGGCTATAAGGTAACCCCTCATCAATATCGGAGTCCGACTGGCGGGATTTGAGTTTGGCAAACAATTCGCTCTGTAAACCAAGTGTTGAGGGTGTTAGTGCAAGATATATAGACTATATGATATTATATATATATATAAAAGTGCAAGATGACTACATAATTATATGTGTCTACACATTATGCAGTACTTTGTTGAGTCGCAGTGGTTCAATTTTGCGAATTTTCCAAGAAAACACAATTTGAGAAAAATTTCCATAAATAAGCTGTCCAAAATGAATTTACAACACTTTAAATTCCATCAAACAATTTTTGTTCACTACTTTCAATATTTGCTAAAACCTAAAATGTATACCGTTTTCCAATCTTTTGGCCTCTTACTGTGATGTTCGTAGAAAGAGTCTTTCATTTTGATATAAACAGTAGGTATGAAGAATTTTGATTTTCATTTTAGGATAACAAACTTTAAAGCAAAATGCTCACATGTATCAGCAAAATGAAACCACCGGACATTTGTACTACTGTATCTGTTCTTAACTGATGGACTTGGACTGAGGGCATGATATAATTCCCTGCAAGTTTAATAAAGTTGTTAATTCTTTTCTACATAGTCCCAAGTACCACATAATATATATATACATGTATATTAGTACTAGCAAATTTTCTACTACTATACGCATATACTTCAGACACTACATTCTGGATAAAATGGTCGCCCAAACAAAAGATGTTGACAAGATTTTATATTTTAAACATTTTGAAGACACCCCCACATCATTTCTGAATTAACCCTTACTCTACTATAATTTATCAAAACGGACTTTAGGCAGTACAGTTAATACTTCAAAGGGCTGTTCTGTGAAAACTGACTGACTGAATAGCCAACAGTGCAGATCATGATCAGACTGCGTGGGTTTGCAGGCTGATCATGATCTGCACTGGTTGCATGGGGCAGAATTATTTGCTGTTTTCATCAGGGTAAAGGTTAAGTCGTGCAGATCAAGGATGTCATACATGAGAAAAATCAAGATTTCACAGATTTTTTTTGTCTGAATAACACAACTGCATGTCAAAACTGCTTTGACAAAAAAAAAATTGAGCATCTGCTATTATGTGTCCTACAATTTCGGCAAAAGCTACCAACCAAATCATATAGTGACATTGGGGTATCATATGCGTATTTGACGTTCTTCTTACATTCAGTATAAATGAATTAAAAATGTACCAAATCCTCCAAGATTTAAGAACAGGAAGGGTAATAAAATTGTTATTTGTTTTTTTATGTGGTATACAGGGATATGTTACCTGCCTCGACATAATATCACCCTCACCTAATGGCTAGGGTAATATCAATCTAGGCATGTCATATTATACAATTATAGACTAATTTTGAGGTCAATATATAGTTTTGCGGACCTGTTATAAGTGATATTAACCGAGGACAAAGTCCGAGGTCAATATCATTCTTTTACAGGTCCGCAAAACTATATATTGACCGAAACATTAGTCTAAAGTTATTATATCTTATACCGCATAAAAAGTACGGAAAATTACACGAAAATATTACAGAAATGATGTCTTGAAATCCGTGCAGGTCTACTCATCTTTTTCCAGGTCTACACATACTTATGCAGACCCAGCACGTGAGCACTATCGGCCAATCAGGATTAAGTATTTGTGACAGGTATACAATATATCCCCATATACCATGCCAAAAAACTAAATAACATATAATATTTGCTAATACCAGAAATAACTTTAACTTGTATGTTAATGTTTTTAAAGCATCTGACTTGACAGTAATTCATTACGGTCATTTGAAATGGTAATAATGTACTGTTATACCATATATACAAGAATTGGTATTTCAGTAAGTGCAAACAAAATCTTCTAGGCATACTATGCCCTAACACTATTATTCCATCAGTTGGGAACAGAATATTAAGACTATGCATATAGGATGGAAAGCCTCGTTAAAAATCCTGACATTTAAAACCAGCCTAATTGTAAGCAATACATTATTTAAATATATGGTAAGTGATATATTATATACAAAGCATGCAGTAGTAATAAACATGCAATGATGCATACAAATGATGATAAATTTTGTTTTAAATATTTTAAACATCTGCGCTATATATTTCGAGATTTAAAAAAAAAAATTGATATATTTTTCAGTTTTTTATTTGCCAGTGATCCTTTGGAGCTAAAGAGATGTGTTCCCTAATCTGAAGTGAGAATATTTAGCAAGATAAAGCAAATTGACCTAATTGAGGTGAAGTTAAGAGGTTGATCAATAATCGCATTAAGAGAGATAGTCGCTTGCAGGGCTCAAACCCAAGACCCGCTTGATCAGAGCGAGGTTATGGTGATCTCAACTAACCACTCAACTACAGAGGCATTCTAAATCTGTGCTACTGAAATGGCAGTGATTATTTTACTAAACGACTATAACTTTTCAAAAGAACTATTAAAAGTCATTCTTAAACCTTATTTCTTCACATTTCACACACAACTAATCAAAACAATCCCGATTCCTTGAACTCATTAAATGCTTTGTAATAACATCAAGGGTATAAAACCGTTACGAAAGCTGTAACTCCACAATGACAGGGACAATCTAAACATAATGCCAACAAACATTCTGACCATGTTTGGTAAAGACTGGATAAATAATTCTGAGCTAGACTGTACACAATGATTATTTGGCAAACTTTTGCCCAAAAGGGCCATTGAACTCTAGTGTCTGGTGCCTGGTTAACAAACTTGATCTGAGATATAATGCCGATAAACATTCTGACTATATTTGGTGATGACTGGTTAACAACTAGTCAAGTTTTGATAACCTGCAGAAGATACTCTTATAGTTCATCCTGGTGTATGTAAATTTTAAACAATATTACATGTATCATCCCTAAAGGGTCACCTAAAATCATCCCCAAAGGGTCACCTTAAATTCATGTCTTTTGTAGTTTAAAGGGTCGCCTTAAATTGGCCCCTGAAGGGTCGCCTTAAATTAAGTTTTTTCATACTTTGTGCAAGTCTCAGAAAATAATGTAACATTCTGTTTTTCCCTCAAAGTGGGTCATAAAAATGTTTCAGAATTTACTACTTTAAATGATGAAAATAACACTATATAATTATATAACGCTATTGTGTTACGCTACCGTTTCAATTTGAGTGACATGGACATCCTGAGAGATGTATAAAAACTAACAATTTTACTGTAATTTACTATGCCTTTAAAACGAATTATAAGGATATAGGACGGGTGTTATATTCAACATTTGACTCCTTTGATGTGTTGTACACTTTCTGTGACCCTGTTATTAAATGGTTTAACTATGCTTCAATACACATCAGTTTGTAAAATAAGATATGTCAAGAATTTCAGCTATTTCGATCATAATTGAAATAGAAATGAATTTTCATGTACACATTAATATTTTAGTATTTAACATGTTGTAATGATATTCCAAGTGATTTTTTTTAAATTCCGATTTGTATGCAAAACAGTCATATCTTCATTTAAATAGTAAAGTTTTACCTGTGGGTTAATAGTCAGTTTTGTAAAGTTTAGTATTGACATCTTTATCATAATGATAGCTAGGTACTAAGTTTACTGTAAACCATCTCTATTCTCCCCTCTTCACTGCTTCTAATCCCCTAAAATAGTCACCGAGTCATGTTTCCTTATTACTGCGGTAAGCCCTTTTAAATACTGCTATTTTCCTTCAAACATCCGCCTTTATTATTATTGCTTATCTCCTAACATGCCATATCTGCGTCCAATCCTAGATATTTGCTAGTATTTTCCCTACTATTTTCCTGGTATCACCTCAAATTACAGCTACTTCCGTTATTTCTACCCCTCATCCCCTACGACGCTGGTATTTCTATAAATAAATGCACTTTTAACTTATTAGTAACCCATTTATACCTTATTTTTTCAATGGGATTTTCTGACTTCCAATTCGGGCAAGTCTATTTCTTTAAACAGGGATGTTTTGAAGAATTGCGATCCAAAAGGCTAAAAACTGAAATCCTGATTAGAATACATTGTATTATTTTTTGCTTCGGAGCCTGGCTGCTTACACAAGGCACAGATGGGTTAATGGAATTCAAAAACGTACAACACTAAATGCTAAAGGGAAGCTGTAAGAAATAGCATGACCCAAGATAAATATGTTACTATTAACATAATCTGCTATAACAAGGAAGCATGTTTTTATCCGTACCTGGAATGGATTTTTGTCTATGTATTCCATGGAGACGGTTTTATTCTGTAACACTCCAGGGGTTGGCTCTTTGGCTTCTGGTTTGAAGATGCTATCCTCTGATATGCTTCTGCTGCCTGCCAAACCACGGGTCTTCTGTCTGAATCTGGAAAATGCCATGGCAAAGCATCAAAGTCAACATTCTTACGGACAAAATAATGGAGACTGCTGCAATTTTTGAAAAACTATGATTCAATCTAGTAACTAAATTATAATACAGCATAAAGCACAAATAGTTGGTGTTTGAATGAAATGGCAACCACCTGTTTATGTCAATGAAATGAGGACAGATTAGGCAAAGGAGTCCTGGACGACTGTTTACAGACCCTATTTCACTAGTCTCTATATCATGAACAGTAACTCTGACTTCCACATAAATCACTGAGTTACCTTTCCTTACTTGGTAGAATCTAGGAACCATTTGCTGCCAAGGAAAATATTCGCAAAAATATAAAAGTATTCAAAAGTAAAACATAAACTACTGTGACAAGCTTATTGGTAGCCATGCTATAGTTGGGGTGTCTTATACCAAATTGAGAGAGGTCACTGAACCATTTTCTAGAACTAGTCTGAAATCATGTGCACCTGACTGGCTTAAACAACTTTACTCATTTCAAAGCTGACCAATCAGAAACCTGAGCTTTGAGACAAAAAAAAAGTTCTATCATCCTTAAATTAGGAGCGGATCAGTGGTCTAGTGGTTAACGCACTTGTAATCCAAGGAGGTTCAATCCTCCACTCCTCAACCAACATAACTAATGGTCTTTCTGATGAGACCTGAAACCAAGTTACAATGTATCGGTGCTGTACATCGGGCATGTTAAAGAACCTGGAGTGTCTCTGGAATTCTGTATCTTGCACTATCCCCCATAACCTAATATAACTAAACTCTTCTTGGGGTGTTAGTCATATGGATTATCCAGTACCAATGATAAAACATACATAAGTGTAAACATTACAAAACATTTTTCAGACATAGACCCTGGGACCCTGCTTCAAAGCATCCTCATACTGTGCTTTTATTCAAGTCAAAAAAAAAATTATCAGGTTATAAGAAATTCACTTAAATGCTCCAGTTAGGCTTATGTCAAAATGACACTGTTTTTGTGATTTAATATCATGGGACAACATCTAATTTACAACTCTGCATGAGTATATAGACATTTTACAGAGCAAAACCTTCGTAAAATGAAAAGCATTAAAGAAGATAAGACTAACTGCTGAGACCAGCTCTGTGCAAACTAGACTGATGTATCATTTAACTAGTGAATCCATCACTACTATGAAGGTTGAGACCTAGGACCTGAAATGACTGGTTCCAGACCTTGTCATAAAATAATACCAGACTGGTATACATTTCTGTGGTTCCAAACATTAATGTAAATTATCATTACCAGAAGGTCAAACAAGCTAAGTATCAACTCTGGTACACAACTTTACTTCTCCATCTAAAAATGAAGTATTATTACCGGATTGGCATACACTCAGCCCCTAGTATGGAACCCAAGTGGTTAAATGATATTACAAGGTCATGTGCAAAACAATATCTGACGGCCGACAAAGAATACAGAGAAAGATCATAATAGCTAAACATTGGACATTACGTGTTTGTGTGGGCTGAAAATCCAATCAACCCATAAAAAAGCTAATATATGTTTCTTGCTGAGTTTGATTAAATTTATTTCTGAACAACTTACCCAACTGTAAGTTTGAAACAGACATTCATTCAGCTGAGAGAGACACAATATTTTTCATTTAAAAATTTCCCCTTTTTCATCTGACTTTTAACATTCAGGTAAGCCCTTTTCTCGGACTGTTCCTGAGTATTTTTATGCCTAAAATTCAAACAGTCTCGGATGTCATTATATCAATGCTGTACCAACAATACAAGAAGAGTGCAAACTACATGTATATACTGTAAAAGCTTACATCAGTCATGCTTGTGGTAAAAGCAGTGATAATCAGAACACTTTGATTAACTTGCTAAACTAGACGGCAGACAATACTCTAATACATGTACATACTCTAATACATGTATTACATTTAAAGCATGTCTTGGGGAAACTCAGTAGTTACTGGACTTGGTTATGATAATATGATATAACATAGTGACTGTGTTTGGTGCAGACTAGACAAAGTATTTTCCACGATAAACAGCAGATCTGCTAATCTGACAAAAACTGAGGAACTATAATGCAATTGTGTTTGTGACCATTTGCCTCAGGTTAACCTTTGGTCCTGAGGGAAATAAAATACCCATACTGCATGGTAATCACTGTAACTATATTTGGTGATGAGTTGACAAAGACAATCCAAGATAAAAAGTGGAGAGATCCAAATCTTGCAAAATTCTAGCAACTGAAGGGCCGTAACACCTGCATATCTGTGTCAATCTGACCGCTTATCATTTTGGCCAAGATTGTTATGCCCACAAACACTAGGCTTGGTGTTGATTGAATAAGACCTATTCAAGTAAGAGAGTGCATGACTGTAACTTCAGTGGATGGTATCTGCTTGTCGCAGGTGATCCCATAATGCATCCTGTCTAGAGAGACTGTCAGCATTTAAGAGCCGTATTTACCATTAAGTCATTAAGTTTTTCTTACAGACTTACTAGGCAGGACTATAGTTCTAGAACCATATCCGCTGCAAGAAACTGCCAACTTTCTCACATAAAGACATATGAATGGCAGCAAGGCTCAAATCCCTGGTGGGGCAGGGGGGTGTTGGTGTTTGGATGGGGCTAAAAATTTCATTTCATACCCTCCGTCATCATCATCCTCTGTACTATTTGGTTGATGATGTAATGCCCCTGTCGAGTGAGATTTCTGGTCAGCAGTCTCCTCTGGTTTAAACCTTTTCTTGCTGCTGCCACGAAAAAAATTTCGCATCTTCTGAAAGGGCTTAAACTTTTTCTTCTTGTCCAATCTCGGGTCTGTGAGAAGATAAAAGTTGAAAATTGTCAGATTTTAAGTTAATCATTCATACAGAACAATTCAGCTCAGGACTCTTTTTCTTGAAGAAACAACTTGAATACAAAAGAGGGGATCTTTCAAAATAATGTTTTAGAGTGAATAGAACATGTTGTTCTAGCATTAATCTATCTGTAAATTAATCTTTCTGTAACATTAAATTCAAAGTGATTCTGTGACTTTTAACAAAAATTTTGAATTATTTCAAAAGATCAAACTTATGACCTCTTTATTGATAAATTATCAGGCTACCACCTTGCACAGTACCATAGGGTCCCTCCTGGGCTATGTTGAAAGTTAATATAAAATGTTCACAGTTATCATGCATAACTGATGTAAGATTCCATTGCAACACAGTATTAAGAGTAAATATAAAGTTTCAAAACCTTTGAAAACCTTTTTTTGTTGTAACAACATGGTTATAAATTATGATATATATTTACATGACTGGTATCAATAGACATTACCAGTATAGTTACAACTGATCATTGAAAATACAACTGCCGGTTTACAACATACCGTCTCCAAACACGTCTTCTCCATCATCCGGTGATGCCATTCCGCCACCACTAACTTCCACTGAAGTTGACATTCTTGTTGACTTTTCCCGTCCAATCTTAAACCTCCGTTTCTTTGACACTAATCAACAACTTTCTATTAATTAATCCATTTTAAACACATAAATCCAGACGAATAAAGATATCATGCACTGACACCTTAATTAATAACGCGTGTCTCCAAAACGTACAAGATTACCCTGCCAAATAATTCAAAACACTGTGCACAGCCGATATATTATCTACTATTCGATTGAATGATTTTGTCACGGAATCAGTTTAATGTATAACAACTACCTCAACGTCGGCTTTGTTTTCTAGTAGCTTAATCATGTCAATAAATCTTTCGTAAGCGATCCGTGAATTAAGTAGCAGATGATGTCATCAAACTTGAAAATTTAGCTCATATACACTGTTTCTTTATACACCTGAAATTAGAAATGAATACAGAAATATATATCTACTCCCATGTATAGATAAATTACAATTTCCGTTCAGGTAACGAGGTTTTACTTTTTCTTACTATCTGTGTTCACTGAGCGTTTAAAGTTTTTATCGTATTTAATACATAGCAAAGTGCATTTATAGTATAAACAAATCAGCTAAGCGTAACATTATATTTATACCAAGCGTGACAATATTATTAGCACACCAAACTTTCATAAAAATCAAATGCATTTCACAGACAGTTACCAAACTTAAAACATAAATCTTAAGTATAAAGTAATCACAACCATTATCCAGGACACTTTAATTTTTATCTGTAGTCAATACAATTGTCAAACATTACAAAAAAGGTCATGTTATTTTGAACTTTTAAGTACATCCCGACGGCCTAAACGGCCTAAAGCGCATCCAGACTAGGAAAATCCGATAAGACTTACACATAACAATGAGTCATTAAATTACCTTAGCTAATAAATAATTCATTTATAGTTGTTTTACAAAGATAATAAAACTGCATTTCTGACTCATTATACCAAAGCACAATCTAGTTAATTATTTATCTAATTGAAATGCACAAGACTTACAAGTGAATCAATATCATGTAATTGGATATAGTATGACCTTTGTTAAGTGGCTAGGTACTGCATATAATCGACAGTACAATCAGGTGGCTGCCTAAGGAAGGCATATTTACTTTATAACCAATCATTTGGGAGATGACAAAAGTGACTGTTTAAGGCAAGTGACTGCTTATCCCAGGTGGCCATTCATACAATTTCTACTGTACATTGTACACTGTTATAATATGCAATACCAGATTTCAACTCTCACCCTGCTACATCGTGGGAACCCGTTAAATATTCCACTACCACTCCTGTACTCACCGATGAAGCATAGCGTAAAGAGGGGAATGTGGGTATTCGACGATGACCCTGCTGGAAACAAGTGAACCTGCCTTTCCAACAAGGGTAGATTATGATCAACAGTTTTAGACTGCTAAAATTCTAAATGGAATTGTAAATATATCATTTTGGAGTGAAACATAATGTTCAAAGGGGTGCTCTATGAAAATTTACTGACTGAAAAGCAAGAAAGTGCAGATCATTATCTGACAGCTTGGATACAGCAGGCTGATCATGATCTGCATTGGTGACTTCAGCAGAATCGAAATTAATGTCACCAGCAGGATTGTGTACAAACAAACAGGTAAACATATTTTTATGGTCCAATGCCAACAAATTTGATTTTAATCTGTGAAACCAAGTAATCTTGTCACATATGGTTTATTTTAAGATTAAGTATATTCCCCATTTCAAACAGGTGTCACACTAAGGGTTAATGTACTTTTCAAATAAATTTGTAAATTTTGTAAGAAATAGAAAGTCTATTTTGCACAATAATATGGAAGGCCTGGACGCAATACTTTTTGCTAAATGCAATATGCATTTTGTGAAATTCGGTATGCTGTTTGTTTCATGAGGCATGATCGTTGCGAAATGCTTTTTGCTATTTATAGTAACATTTTGTGAAATGCAATATGCATTTAACTAAATCTGATATGCTTCTTGCCAAATCTTTGCGAAATGCAAAATGCTTTTTTGTGAAATGCTTTTTACATAATGCTTCTTTTTGCTAAATGCTTCTTTCTGCTAACCCTAACTCGATCTATGTAAGAGGAAATGAATACGAACAACTTTCAAGATTTACTAATACAATATTATTTGGTCAAAAGATATGATTTTGTCAGCCTGAAAATTAATATCTTTAAAGTAATTTTAGCATGTTGCATTGGGCAAGAAGCATTTAGCAAAAAGCATGAAGTTTAGCAAAGATTTGGCAAGCAATTAAGGCATTTAACAAAGATTTAGCAAGAAGCAAATTATCTCATTTAGCAAAATGCATACTGCATTTAGCAAAAAGCATTTTGTATTTTACAAAATGTTAATGTTACTATAAATAGTATCACGTGAAGCACTAAGTTAAAAGAATTTAGCAAAAACCATGTCGCATATAGCTAAAAGCATTACACTCAGGCCTTCCATACAATAACCATGTTTTAAAAGATGCTCTACCACAAGCTAAGTCAAAGCTTTTTACATCAATTTAGTCAGATAAAGCTACAATGATATCAACAGTAACCCTGCTATCAGCAATATGATTCTACCTTTAAGATCATTGTAGATCATGACCAGTCCGCACATCAGTGCTGCTCGGTACTCAGTCAGTAAATCATTAGTGCACACCCTTTTGAAGACTAATGGTACCGTCCAAAATGAAAGGTGCACTATTCAACTGTTGAGATTTAACAGGGTTTAAGGGCAATTCCTTGTACTCTTACATCACCAATTTGATATAATGATTCATTAAAGTAAAGTTTTTATTTCAATCTCGAAAGGAATAAAGTAGACCACTCCAAAATATTTTTAAATCAAGGGCAATAACTTTGTATAAGTGACTGTCTCCAACAGAGAAAAACTGGATCTGGCACATCTACTTTTCATGTTTGCCGTCAATCCATTGAAACCGGAGGAAGTACATGTAGTGCAAGCCACACACTTATATGTACTGCAATAAGACCAACTGTCCAATCAACCACCTGTTCTGCCGAATAACTGTATGACAACTCCTATAAATACATTTTTTTCAATCTTTGTTTGCAGGAGTTGAAACAGGTTTAACTGTACATGTACATGGTTGTCTATCAAACAACAGGGAAAACATTTGCATTTTGATGCATGTTATTTCAAACTGTTTACTATGCAAACGACAGTGCCACCCTTTTTTTCAAATTGTATCATCAAATGCATGTCACACATTCACAACATCAAAGGAAAGATTAAATAAAAGACAGACAAAACATCAATACATACACATGCATTTTACTTGTCAATAGGCATATGAAAAAAAACACCTTTTAATTCTTCAGTTTAGTTAACAAGGTGGACCTAAAGGTACAGCAGTTTAATATATTTCAAAGTTTAATATACAGGACAAATGCGCCCTGGCACATTCTACTTTTCATGTTTGCCGTAACCCTTTGAATCCCCGAGAGTTTTCAGACTGTTTTGTAATTGCAAAAACGACTTTTGTCTAAGACGACCAACGACCAGTATGTAGCGAACCATAATCGGTCTTTTGTTCATATTAGGCGACCATTTATGTGCAAACAGATCATTTCTATGGAAATTGACTGCTTTAAAGTTGCATTTAATGTCCCAATTAGACATGGAGGTGTCAAATTTCATATGATTAGTGTCCATCCTTATGTCCACAGGTTGTATTTGTCCACTTTACGTACTTTCATGTTCAAACTTTTTGCATTTTTTTGGAAAATTACCACATGACATAAGCAAAATTGTATATGGGTAACGGTTGTCGTCCCCGGTGTTGCTTTGTATTAAGAGACCATTCCATTAAGCGACCGGTTTTGGCCTTTCCCTTGGGCGGTCTCTTAATACAAGTTTGACTGTACTACACTTTATAATAGCTTTAATTTGAAAATCTTTCAACAAACTCTTCGGTCATTTATCATTTTTGAAAGATGACACAAATACCCCATTACTGACCATTAGACACATCTAATAGATACTCCCATAGACACAGAGGTGCTATGATATTCAGGCATTCAAATAGATTTATCTTACGATAATATCAAATACAGACCATGACTTCACTGTTTTCATTTAATCTGAACAGTTTTGTTATTATATAGAGCTAATTGATACAAAATGTGAACTAGACACCATGTGCACTGCAGTGTTTTTTTAGACACCATGTGCATTGCAGTGTTTTTTATACATGACCATTGATCCCAAAGTAGACCTGTACTTCGGCCTGCCCTGGTTATCAACATCCACTCTGTGTATAAGCTCCATATCATGAACATTGATTTTGATAAATTTGTGCCATGTTATTTCAAAATTTTGCAGGCAGTGCAAGAAATACTAACTAAGATGGAAAATAGCAACAAAACCTTAAATTATCATATGACCTTGACCAAGCTCTGCACATCCATCTGGATATGGTGAAAAACTTGAGCCAAGATACAATTTCAATATCAAATGAGCCAAGAGTCATGGCGCACATGACTGGTGGAATCCATAAATAAACTGAAACCATGTCAGACACTGTGAACATTATAAGTCTCAGTATAATTTTAAAATCTTTGAGCAGTTCATTAAATATTTTGATCAGAAATCATGGCTTTTCACCTCCAGCTCCATGAAGCACTTTGGAAGTAATAATTACGTGTTACTTATTTAACAAAGAAAAATGTTTTAATGGTGCAATTGGCTGCATCATTTCTAAAAAAAACATCTTTCTGTAGTTACTTCTTAAATCAGAAGTGTATGTTAGAAGTAAAGTATTTTTTCAATGAGAATACTTTTTCTTGCAAGAACGATATAAACATGAAAGAAAGGTCACAGTATAATTATGTCATCATAATTATGATGGTGATCATGTGGCTTTAAACCAATCTGGCTCAACCATTCCCTTACACAAGTCTCGGTACAACCAGTATTTGTGATTCTTTCAGCTGTTCCTAAGATATGAAGCAGGATAACACTTAGTGACGGACCGAGTGATTGGCAAGTATAGCGGTGGTGCCAAAGTCATAGTCTAAAACTAAATGGCTGTACAGTTATCAAACGCAATAAAAAAGCATTATAATCTACCCAATAGTCTTGTAACAAAACTTTCTGTAAAATAAATTCAATATCTCTAACTCTTTCATTATACTGAGAAGAAAGCATAACAAAATCTGAACTAAATTGCTATAAAAATTTAGTTGGTCAAAAGCTCATAGTTCATCTTACCAAAATCTGACAAATAACAACAATAAAAGTCATCGAAAGGTGGTCCATTATCTGCATTAACACCCCGAGTCATGCTGTGTCACGGACGGCAGGTAACGACCGATTTATATCAATCTACCTTGTATTTATACTGGCCAATTCATTTAAGGTAAGTAAAACGTTAAAAATAACTCAACCAAATCAGCTACTTTCAGACTGATTATCTGATGAAGAAATTCAAATCACATTGCTTGATTTAATTGAACAGCTAGATGCTGTGTAACATATCCTATTACCTAAAGCAACCAACCATTGGGAGTCAACAAAAGTGGCTAGATGAATTATTTTTGCTGCTCAAAATCAATGTAATGTATCTGGAATAACAATCACATGATCCAGCAGTCAACAAATAAACTTTGGTTCCAGCCTATCACACAGGCTCTGAGGGGGCTGTCAAAGCCAAGAAAGGATTCTGTTTCAACACAAGCATTGTACATGTATATCAACTTTATCGATAACTAATTGATTGATTATAAAATAAATGTTAAGTGTCAGGTTGGAATGCCTTCTATTATTACACCTGTCACTATGTTACCTTGATTTACATTTATCAATTATAACTTTGATTAATTAAGTGATCAATGATGATTAAAGTATAGACATTTAGTGTTTCTTGCCAACTTTAAGTACCTATACAAGGTATATTGGACAAGGTACAGTAACTGTTGTTATAAAATTGATGACTGTATTGATAGTTCATAAAATTCAATGTACCTGGTAATGCATTTCTTTTATTTCTAATTATTAACTTACTATAAAGATATACCATAGATTCATAATGAGAGAATTCTCTTTCTGCAAAATTTTAATTTGGGAATATACGCCCGTCTGCATACAAATGGGAAAATTATTGTCATGAGCAAAATTATAGTATTTCAGTTGTTTAATGCCTTCAAGTTCAAGATACATAATACTCAAACAAAACTGTTTCCTTTAACTTTCCCGGAAGAAACAGACATTGGGAACTGTTTTACCCTTTAAGTGAACAACAGGGCCACGATGGCCCCATATCACTCCCCTGAGTGAACAGAGAACATCAGCAATACATGATCAGATCTGCATAATTCCCGCTATTAAAGAGAATATTAATTGTGCATTGGAGTGGAGCTCTGTGAGCAATTTTGGTAGGCGACCATCTAAGCAACAATCCTGTGAAGTTTGATTGGAATTAGCCCAGTGGTTAAAGGAGACGTTGTTTAAAAGTTATTCTATTTTTAGCTCTGGCAACCATTTTGTACTGTGGAGATGAACGTGTTAAGCAAGTTTAGTAGTGGACCATTTATTTTCACTTGTGGCTGTGCCACTTGTAAAAATATCACTTTTGGTGTCCACTTGCTGAAATTATAACGTGATATCACACCGAAACCAACAATTATCCTCTATATACTGTTTGCTTCAATATTTTTATGTTTTAGATTTGAAACATTAACATTATTTTCATAGAAATAATTCATACCTTGTTCTACGTACATCAACAGTCCTTTCTATTTCATATTTCTAAAGTTTAATGCTAGTAAGTACGCAAATAAGTAATCAACTTAACTACATCACAGAAATGAAAGTTGTTTTGTTTATCCGTACAACAGGAAACGTTAGCCCGCTACGATAGACCAGACATGTTACAGTTACTATAATTGTCGTGTTTCATGACGCTACAACAATGCAAGGTGAAATAGAACATCTTTAAACAAAGCTTACCTCGCATAAATTTGCATTTTATATCAAAGCAACATTATTTTTCCTGCATAAAAGCAAACAAGAAAGGAATGAAGAGGCTACATTCAGAGTATACTCAAGTATTAAATACAATGCAACACTCTTTTTCTCCCAACTTGAAACAGTCATTTGCACATGTGGGTATATAATGAAAGGCTATTTATTTAATTTACCTTATTATAACAGGGATGAAAAGAAAGTTTCAAGTGTGTATACTTAGATTATAGTTCCCCTGGAATTTAATGCCTCTGGAAAACCCTGAAAGAATGATTCTGTATATAATGACCTAGATTATGGTTGGAACAGATGTTAAACTCGTGCAACAACAACCGTTGTAATTCTTTATAAATGATAAGAGGGTCAAGATGGCCCTATTCAGCTCACCTGAGTACATGACCTACTTATGACCCAATGTGACCTAGATTCGAACTTGACCTAGAAATCATTGAGACAAACATTCTGACCAATTTTAACGATGATTGGTTACATTGATCTTTACCACAAAACAACTATTTGGCTAATTGGCTGCTGTCAGGAGGTCATACATATTTTAGGAACATCTCTTGTTTTTACTTGACTTTAATTTTCAGCAAAATACTGCTCTTGTTTGACCAGGTAGTATCACTTATATTACGGGCCGCAGCAGCGGCCCGCTATATTTAATACGTGGTGAGTAAAAGATGCATGGAGACTTAGCACTAGATCGAACATATCGTCTCTCTTCATTATAAAATTGATTTACTTTTGAGATGAAAACTGTAGACACAGTCAATTTTTTTGGAAAAGCAAGAGTTCTCGTTTGTAATTGAGCTGTGTCCTTGTTTATAGAAGGGGCAATCAAATATACGCTGGTAAAAAAAAGAAAAACGCTTTTACGTTTAAGTCGCAATCTACACCTAGAAAAATGGATATATGATTGCTTTTTCCACTAACACAACCTTTGACATTATAGAAACGAAACGAGTCGACTGAATATTCTTTTATGGCCTTTTTAGACATATATGATATTGTCTTAGCTAATTTTTTCCCATTTGTAAAAAGTCTGCCTCCGTGGTGTAATGGATAAAGCCGATAGCTCAAATACTTTTGTGTACGTGTGCTTTTAGAAACCACGAGTTCGAATCCCATCAACACCCAATTTTTTTTTAAACTTTTTTCTGCTGTTTTAATAATCATTTTTAATTTTTTAAGAATATTTTACGGCAAATAATCATAAAAATCTTCATTTATGTCAAATTAATAAGGATAATGGTAATGAAAAATTGAGATATACCAGGAACGGTCTATAGAGCATTCCTGGACATACTGTATATTAAATATTATTTGATAACAGTAAAGTTTCGATACTACAGGTCAGTCAGTAGATGTGGTGTCGTGTCAGGTTTTGCTTGTTCAACCAGAATTGGTTCCCTCGAGTTCTTTTGGGGCCATGCCTCAATATCACCAATTTTCAAAATATTTACATGGGATTTTTGTTGTTGGCCCGCTGTGATACTTTGTATCACAGTTTTTCTTGTATTAAAGATAGTATGACCAACTCTTTGGACCAGTACAAATATTTGCACACAAGGTAAAACTTCACATTATTAAGGATACCCTTAACTGTAAGCACTCGCTGAACTCTTTTAATCTAAATAACCAGCACATAAAGGGGTGTCTTTCAGCGATTACAAAACTTTTTAAGGAAGGGACAAAAATTATTGTATTGATATGGTTAAATCTATGTTGCAACATAAAAATGCTTGTAAGTCCCAACACAATACAACTTTTTACTTTGACAGAATGAGAGCAAAAAATGGTATCCACATTTTCTAGGATTTCTATAAAATTGTTCTGTTACCAATTCTTAATGGATAGAAGTGCTCTCAAATCCATGGGAGTTCAATTTTAAAACAAGATCTTTACAAATTCATGCTCTTGAGCTAATAGACCATGTCAATATTTTCATTTTCATTTAACTTCACTATATCGATACTAAAACATTTCGTGAGAAAACTTTCAATTATATGCAAACATTCAAAAGCTTTTCAGACACAAAAAACTAAAACGTACATGTAACAAACAAAACTTTGATCATAGCTAAATATTTACTAGCCTGGCAGCGGTAAATGACGTCAGATAATGGCGATCATTTTCAAACTGTATTTTTGTTTTAGGTTTGTATTTTACGAATTTCAAAAGATAATCATTGAAAGTGATTATCTTTTTAAATTCTACAAATATGCACCGCACCTGACTTGCCACCTGAATTGTTACATTAGTTTACAATGAAAGTAACAACTGGTAAAAGTCAGTACAGATTTGATTAGTGTACCATTCTGGCAACTAGTGCATGTATGTAATAGATACAGTGCGAGTTTTGCTGTAAAAGTGCCTTCTTACAACTGTAAGTGGTATACTTAAAGTGACATTATGCACATTTTTTTAAAGTAAAATTCCAGCTGAAATAGGTGTGTGTGAAAAGGGTAGAGGAAATAATAACTTTTGACCCAATACAACAAACTTTTCCTGCTACCAGTAAGAATTAATAACTTTCCAAATATTACTTTTCCTATTTTGACTGGGAGAGTCAATTTAAGAAATAAACAAATGCATGTCGGAGTTGCTTCCCTTCCACTGCCGAGCAACACTAATAACACAAGGGAGATCACTGCCAAGGAAGGAATTATTATTTTATTATTCCATTTCTTTAATTTCTAAAACACCAACTTCAAATATTAATGCCGCATTATCATTAGTTTAACACATTTAAATGCACAGCTACTGAAAATTGCTTTTATAAAACTGTCACCAAAAATAAACTATGTGCAGTAAGATGAGCATAATGTCACTTTAATACACAAGCACAACCAATTTGTCTGAGGCGAAGAGGACACTTTTTCAATAGCTTTGCTGGGGGTATAGTCGTATAAACAATGATACTATATAATTTCATGTACTTTAAGTCACACAAATAACCTTTCATAAAATGCTTCTTGACTGTTCAAAATCGTATTACTGTTTTTATTTCTGTTTTTCGAATTTCCGTTAAAAGTGACATCACCATAGTGGTCATAGCATCATGCTGAAGAAAGATAAGTTTTCATCTTGTAGTCTGACACATATGCCAGTCCGATCCAGTGACACTCAAGTCAATTTTAAGACAGAGTTGACCAGAAGGCCTTAATTAGTTTCTAAACTCTTTAATCAAACACATTCAAATTATTATTCAAATTTTTCAAAGAAAGTCAAAGTTAGCTAAATCAAGGTAGAGTACAAGAAATGTCAGGAGTATATTATACAGTCAAGACTGTCTGAAGTGACCGACGTTTGGAGAATTAAAAAAAGGTCAATGTAGACAAGGGGTCACTATATGCAGTATGTGTATGAAATGACAGTGTCTGGCAAATAGTAAATATTGAGTAACTGGTAAGCAATTTGCTTGCTACATTATATTACTGTCAGTATAAACAAGTTATTGGCAGTCTTTTTAATGTGGACAGACAGACAAAGTCATCCCCATATGCTGGCAGATAGACAGATAGACATTGTGACCCTCATGTATTGGCAGAAAGACAGACAGACGGACAAAGTGATCCCCATATGTTGGCAGACTCTTTGTGTCCATCGGAACGTTGTTCAGTATGTCTTCCATTATTTCAGCTTTACGTTTTTTCAATGTCCGAATTTGAGTTTTGCCAACACAAAGTGTCTGCGCAACTTTGTACGCCGGCATTCCATTATCTAGTAGTTTTATAGCACCCATTTTTTGCTCAAGAATTAAAATATCTCCTTTTGCTTGCCATGTTTTTTTTCGTGATGTACATGTGTATTGAGTGTGCGCATGATCAGTCCGGTTTTATTATTTTCATTGAAAAAGCAGTTTTGTTATTACCAATAAAGATAATTGCAGTCATGCAAATATTTAACTGTATGAGTTTACTCCCGTTAAAAAAGTCGCTGGACACGTCCGAAACTATGTTTTGCGGAGAAAAAATTAGGGTTGCTGGACGGACTAGACATTGAGTTGCTAATCACAAGCCATTTTAAGAGTAAAATGTTACGGGAGGAGCATAGAAGAGTCACTGTTGACAGAATGTCGCTGAAAACTGGGGGTCACTAAGACAGTCTCGACTGTATACCTTTCTACTTTTTTGTTTATCAGTTAAAGAAGGGGCCACCTTCAGTCAGGGCAACATTGAATAGGAGATTTACATTGTCAACTGCTTCTGTATCATGCATACTTTACCTTTGATTCTTTCAAAATTTGAATCATTTGTTGCAGAATATAAATTATACTGTATCAATAGTTCGATCAGCCCAGACTTCAGAAACAGGGGAGAAACTTTGCTCACTTTTTGCTTTCATAGGAAGAAGGAATTGGTCAAAACAGTACATAATATTATATATGTATTCTTTGTAAATCCACTTCTCCCTTGGCTGGAAAGAGGGAGAAGTTTGGCAGCTCTCCCAAGTTTCCCTCTACAATCTTTGCATCAGTCTGACTAGAATACAACGGTATGACTTTAGTGCATTTACTGTTGCCACACTATTAAAGGACTAAGGCCAGTGTTTTTTGATTTGTCGTTACTCGAACCCCCCCCCCCACCCCCTTTTTTCCGCCTATTTTCAAAAAAAAAAAAAAAAATCAAAATTTTTTTTTTTTTTTTTTTCAAAATTTTAAAATCGCGAAATTAGAGGTCCGTTTATACAAGTGATAACGGCAAGAAGGCATCTAGTAATTTTTTAGACAATTTGGGACCAAAATTCAGCACCATTCCCTTCTTAGCATGATGTATATTTCCCCATCCTTTTGACAAAAATCCACCCCTCAAAATGAACGCCTGACAAAAGTTTCTGATTAAATTAATCAAATGCTTGCCAAAATTGTTATAAAATGTAAGTTTCCATCAATAAAAACGTTTCATAATCACTTCTTGCAATTATTTGATACCTTACAATTGAAATAGTCAGCCGAAAATCGCCCATCTTTCGTTTGTCATCTATTTTCGCTTCCCCTTTTTTTTTTTCCCCTTTTTTTTTTAATTTTACCAAAGAAAAAAGTGTTCAGAAGACTCAAAAACAGATAAAAATAGATTTGTTTCATTTGTTTCAACAATAATGCCTGTTGTTAATAGTTTTGTTACTGACACCAATATTTTTATCTGAAAATTTAGTTATTTTTGAGTGCGTTTTTGGCCCAAAAATTCAGCCCCATTCCCCTCCTAAAATAATATATTTTATCCCTAAATGTTTTACAAAAAATTTACCCTCAGAATAGTGACAAATTTTTTTGACTTACCTAAAATGCTGATAAATGTTTTTGATTAATTTAATCAAATGTTGGCCAAATGTTTTATAAAAATGCAACTTCCCATCAATCAAAAAGTTTCAGAATCATTTATTGCAATCACTTGATCCTTACATGTGAAAAAGTCAAGCTGAAAATCGCAGATTTTTCTTTTGTCCCCTTTTTTTCCCCCCCCCAGTACAAAACCCAATCCCCCCATTTTTGTTAAGTATTCTCTCTTATTCTATAGAAACTGGTGAACACAAGACTCAAAAAAAGACAATGTATACAATGTTTACAATTGAAAATAGTAGTATTCATTTTATTCATGTGTGTTTTAACACCAGTGTCTGATGCTTTGTTACTGACACCAGTTTTTTTATCTGAAAATATTATGTTAAATTTCTGTTTCTCCTTTAAAATATAATTTCTGGGAAAAGAATAATGTAATAAAAGTCAACAAATTTTCAAGGGCATTTTTCGCTCCGGAGGGGGGGTGCTTATGTCGGATTTTAGAAGAGCAGCAGGTCCACGATGAAACAAAGTTTGTCATGTATAAAAAGTTTTTTTTTTTTTTTTCCCCCCCCCAGCCCCCCCGAGGCTTTTTAATTTCAAACTTCGAGTAACAAGTAATAAAAAAATAATGGCCTAAGGTACATTATTGTGTGTCAAAGAAAATTACATGCAACTATACTTATCAAGTAATATGAAGGCTCTTTTCAAAATATGGTATTTAAATTCCATGTTGGTCCACTGAGTTTAATTTTATGATCTCTACAAGTATTTCACTCATATAGGAACCCAAGTGCTTCACTAATCAATTTCCACCTTTGAACAAGTACAATAATTATGAGTGAATTTAACTAAATTAAGTTTGAAAACTTTGAAGTAAGATGAAAGACATAGTTTGAAAACCAGTAAGATGAAAGACATATTTATATCTTTTATGTACACATGTCTAAATAATTATGTTTGAAATGAAAAGATATTTAGTAGCAGATTTTATATATGTAAGATTGATCCACTGTGCGAAAACTTTTAACCTAATCTGAGTCTTTCCCCTCCTACATTTCTACGATAGACTTGTCCAGCCTTTAATTCAGACAGAATCATTAACTGTTAAACGGGGATGTAAGTCTGTAAAGTTAACAGTGCAGATCATGATCACACTCGCACAGGTTTGACGCCTTATCACGATCTACACTGGTCACAAAGACAGAACCATTTGCTGCTAGCATGGCGCGCTGCAGACATTACACAATACTATACAATACAAAAACTAGCAATATTGGTTACAGACATTATACAATATGGTACGATACAAACATTTAATACGTAGCCTCGCCACCAGGCTAGATGATAATCTATTTTATTAAACTCCAAGCAAAATACTTTCAGCCTTTTATTCTAACAGGTCTCGATCATCTACATTTTTGGCAGCAAAGGGAGTTAATTGAGTAAGAAATAGTAAATGTAAGGACTGGATGCCAGTCTAACATTTACGGTACAATGTTCATCAGTACATATATAACATAAAGGTTTTATGGTGGTGCATGAGAACCTGACAATATTTGTATAATAGCCTAGATCCCTGTCAAACTAATCAAAGGTTTATAGTGCTTAGGACACTGATGGCTCACACAATATAATATTTAGGTTACTGCGTTGTGTCAGGGTATCAATAATATATAATGGACTTCATGGTGCCAGTTAAAATATGATCTAAGTAGTTACATCAAAGTTTATCTTCAACAACACAGACCTGTTTACACACTGTTTCTCAAGTTGAATATATTAGGCAACTTTTTAGTAAAGAAAACTACATCAAGGTCTTTCAAATAGTAACTATTTGAAAGACCTTGACTAAATGTACCACAGGAAATTTAAAGTAAAAGAGGACGCCAAAATATTTTTTGCAATTTGTGCTATAGAAGTTCAAAAACTTTACAGAAACTGCTCGGCACTTTTAGAATGAATCAAATAAAAGGCCCATGTAAACTTGGTCAGTCTCAGTCTCTTAGAGCCATTTTACCTTAGAACAATTGAAAATAAGCAAATTACTACTTCTCAGTATCTAGATCGTTTACATGGAACCTCAAATTTGTAAACATTTACTTTAATGTAACCAAACAGCTCAATTTACAAGTGTTAACTTGACGACCATACAAGAGATTTATTGCATCAAAAGAGGCCAGTATAAGTTGGGGGTTGCTCTATACAGGTGTATTTAAGTTTAAGTTCAACAGTTACTCAATAAGCAAAAACATACATTGACCCTCAGACACCCATGGATACCCTGACACCCATGGATTTTTATCTAAAAATCTCTAGGAATAATATTTTGGAAAAAAAATCGCATACACTTGATATATCTGTAACATAAGAAAGGATGCAGTGGTTTATTAACTGTGGCCTCAAAGGTTTTGAGTGGTTACATGCCTCAACTGTACAACCCAGATGACCTTGGTTTGATCCGAAGTCAAATCACTATGGGTGTCCTCCAGCAAGACATCTTACACCACACTGTTTCTGTATGTCAATTT
This sequence comes from Saxidomus purpurata, assembly GCA_022818135.1. Taxonomy (NCBI): domain Eukaryota; kingdom Metazoa; phylum Mollusca; class Bivalvia; order Venerida; family Veneridae; genus Saxidomus; species Saxidomus purpurata. The sequence continues at coordinate 15,279,530 of JAFMSR010000008.1, forward strand.
GATACATACAGCTAGATGGACAATTGTCTTAACATTAACCATATTTCCTGCAAAGGTCCACTACTAGACCCATAACTTCCGTAAGAAACTTTGATTGTTGGCATATAAAGAGACATGATAGATAGCAGGGCTCGAACCTATGAACCTTAATCTACAAAGAGTTTACAGAGTAACCACTCTTCCATTCTGAGGTGCTCTGCAGACTTTCAATAGCTTTGTAAACTTTGAAGAGAAACCTGAAACAATGGGGAGGGGAACAAACTAATGTGGGATCAAAAATTGTGTCAATTTTTGTACATGTGGTTGGATTCTGACCTAACATGAAATACACAGGTCTTTTTTCAAAAATTACATGTTGATGCCCGCAAGGAAGTTTTTGGATGAGCACTTTCTTTCATATAAAATCCATAAACCAGGTTAAAATGGAGACCTGAATGAATTAGGCCAGAGACATAAATTATAGCCAGCTTGTAACAACAGCTCATGTCCCATGTACTCAGTTCGATATGGCCATACTGGATTTCAGCTAGGCCTTCGACACCGTCCCCTTCCAAAAACTTTTACACAGACTGGAGCAATACGGTATCACAGGCAATGGTTCAGAGATTTTCTCACCAATAGGAGTATGAAGATTGTTGTTGAAGGAGAAGAACTTGAGGCAGCCACCGTTGATTTCGGTTTACCCCAAGGCACAGTGCTGGGTCTGTTACTCTTTCTTTGCCATATCAATGACCTCACGAAGTTGGTCAAGTCCACAGTGCGATTTTTGTTAAAGACTGTCTGCTTTACCTTACTATCAGAAACAGAAGTGACCACGAAACACTCCAGCAAGATCTACGTCAACTGGAAGTCCAATGGGAAAAGTTTATCCGCTATCTTGCTGTAAACAAAATTACCAACTAGACAATCACATCCTACAAAAAGAGCCAGAAAATCCCTATCTTGGTGTAACAAAATCAGAAGACATCAAATGGACATCACACACCACCAAGATCACGAAAAAACTTACTGTACAATTAATGAGCTTTCTTCACAGAAATTTAAAGCACTTAGCGCTTAACTTAAAAATCCCACAAATGTGACAAAAATTGTTGATCCTTCCTCAGAATGTCAAAATATTTTGATAAAGGCTGATGTATAACTAAGTGTTAAGAAAAAACATAAAACCATTAAAACCTACAAACCATACACGACTCTTCTACTGAGGCTGTGTTTCTATACATACTGTAGGAAATATTACACCTGTAGTTACCTGTGAAAAACAAAACAGGTTTTCTCACAATTTCATATTAATTTAAGTTACCGTAACAACGTGACAACCATTTATTTTTGTATAAATGCACATTTTGCAATATCCGGACGCTACAGTTACCAAGTACTTATCTTCCTGTTTAAAACTATCAAATAATACCTGTATTTTGACATCAAAACATAAAACATGGCGGATCGTGTCGTCCGAGTACAATCTGCTCACGTGATTATACACGTGACCCTTCAATTTTTACCGCCAAAATGTCAGATTTATGTTATTAAAATTAAAGAAAAATCTTTCAATAAATTTAAGTTGAGTAGTGGAGATATATATGCTTTGATTTTGTGTCTGTGTCTTAATTTTCTTACAGATTTTTTTAAGTGGCACATCATAAAACTGGGAGCAATAAATCACAAAAAACTAGATCTACAGCAGATCTTAAATTGTTTTTCATACAAAAGAGCACGTTGTCTCCCACCACTTCACACTGTATGATAGACATTAGACAGGTAGGTAAGTCATGAATTGCAAATAATTCAAAATATAAGTTATTTTCATATGAAATTCAAAATATCATTTGGCCTCACAAACAAAAAATTCATTTGATCTTATAATAACATCATAAATTAAGCATGGCCTTTGAAACAAGGGCCAGGACCGCTGTATTGCTACTATCCATTCCCCCAGTACCCACAAGGGACCAAATGTGACAACCTATGATCCCCTTTTCCCCTCCCCACGTCGGGATCATCTACTCAGTAAGCATTTGAAGGATCTCAACTGGAAAAGTTATCAGAGTTCCGGTACTGTGACCACCTTCCGAATATAATAGGGCTCTACAGTAGTTATAATATTGAGCGGACAGATTAAATGGGGAAATATAACCTTGACCTTGGACCAACGTGACCCCCAAAAAACGCTGGATCGTCTGCTCAGTAAGAAAATCATCATATTAGTTTAAATACTGTGTTATTTATAACCCTGATATTGACGGACAATATTTTGACCTTTGACCCATTACCAGTACGTAGGGAACTACATTTGCAGAAAACTTTAGAAGTTTCATGATACTGGGATGGGACACGAATTTCAAAGGAATTGCTATAACATACCTTGACCTACAAATGCAAAAATCCGGTAAGAATCACTGAACCGGAAAATGTCGACAACATGTACAACTATATCGTTTATACTGATCATTCATGTGAAGTTTGGTTGAATCTGCCTAGCACTGCCTAGCAGTAGGAGATGTTGCGAGGACAAACTTACGGCTAGGGTTAGGGTAAGGGTTTACGAAAAAAGCCAATAACTCCGCTAAGAATCACTGAACCGGAAAATACCGACGAACTGCAAAACTACACTTGGTACCAAACACATCTACCAAGCTTTCAGTGAAATCCATCCACGCATGCAGGAGGACAAATTCATGGTTATTTCTAGCTTGTATTAAATATTTTGAAAATTTAATAAATATACAAAGTAGAGCACAATCAGATCTTAATAAAACCTATAATATTGCAACAAATTGGGCGCCACACATCGACAGCAACAGGCGTAGCTCTTACATTCAGTTTGGTTTGGTTTGGTTTGTGCAGTGCACTGTACTTCCTCTAATCACCCTGGGATAATGGATGAAATATCAACTGTTATACTTTCAAGCGTTTGATACTGTTCGAAAATGTTAAGATTTACACCCATATCATGGAACTTTTCTATGACTATCGTTGTTTATATGCACTTATATCGGAATTGAAACAGGAAAAAAACAAAGATCAGAAGCAGTTCGTTTATTAAGGCATGAATTGTCAGTAGAAAAGATAGTTACAAATTTTCTGTTATCCACTTGTAGCTTTTGCAATGTAGGCAGTTCACTGAAATAAAAGTGTTCAGTATACAAAAATAAAAATAACGCTCTGTAACCAACTTTCTCACAATAAGTCAATGACATGACCATCTATCAATGTGAGGTTACAGTGATCTCCAGTCATTGACCCAAACCACTACGGAGGCGGACTAAAAAGGTTTGACTGGGCTCGAACGTACGGTCGCGAGACTACGATTTTTGGTTACTACCACTACAGCTATCGCAACAAGCACCCCGGAATCGTATCTATTTATTCTGTCAATAGTTTTCCTCCTTAACCTCGAAGATTTACGCAGACAATCCATTGAATCGTAAAAGCTAGCTCATTACAGATTTTGATCAATTTTCTTTTTTTTTACCTGTTTTTTTTTCTCTTTGAAAGCTCGGTACAACTAACTAGTTTTTAGTTAAAGCCAACTAAAAAAAAAAATGAGGGTTGGGGGAAAAAAGAAAAAAAAAACTGACAAAAACCAACCAAAAAAAAAACATTCACAGTAGCCAATGATAGATTAGCTTCTGTTTCCAATAATCAGCTACTGCATAGCTTCTATTACAGTAGGTGAAATTTGATTAAAGATGGTGTACATAATTAAAGAGTGAAACACTTCTTATTTGAAAAAGAAAAACAGATAAAAATGACGAAAATTCATATTTTACATATGCTTTTCAATAGAATCTACGCATATTTAACATACACGGTGGTTAGTTCATTGTCAATGAAGTACCATAAATTTATTTTCATGTAAGTTACTTTTGCTACAGTCAAAATGATCTCTTCCACAAAAAAGTTATTAAATTTAGTCAAAGAGACAAACTTAACTTCTTTTAAAAAGTAAACACAAATTTTTAGTGAAGTTTTTACAGATAGATACTACTGCAGTAGTTTGATCAGAATAAAAACACAGAAGTAAATCTGCATAAAACTGTTCAATTGTCACAAAATTCTCTAAAATGAGAATCAGTTTAAATACAAAGTGTTCGAGGTATCAAACCTTGCAATATATGTATAAGAAATCAGATGTAGAATAGTGAAGTAAATGCTTTATTATAATGAAATAACTTTTTCACTATCGGATAATAACGAATTTCTTAAGAAACCAACATCAGGAATTATGCAATAAACCAATTCTCTGTACATGTCAATAAAAAAGTATATACCGTATGTTTATTAGACCTGGGACGAATATATAATATTATTGCTCCAGATTAGACTAAATGTCCAGTCGCAAAAAAAACCTAATCAGACAGTGTCTTATGTGATAAGGCGTCATAAAACAATTATGGGATTAAAGGGATTAGAAGGGTCACTTATGAAGGATATTCTAATAGTCTTTAACTCTAAAATTATTTGTTTGACGGTACTTTGGTCGGTAAATAAAAGGGAGCGCCCAACGGCCATCAGTTTTCTTTTTTGTAAAATTTATCGTTCAGCATTGATGCCAATCGCCACAAAAGATAGAATTTGTTTTGCTGATATCTACTGTAAATCTATTACTGTGTTATCTAAATCTATGTTGATTAAATGGACAATAATTAGTGTTATTAATGCAAAAATATTAATTATTACTGTTGAGAAAATCAGGGTCCGTATATACGGAAAATAGAAGATGAAGACTACCATTCGTAGAAGACGGCAAATCGAAAATGACCCCCTTTCTTGTTGATTATTGCCGTTTCGGTTCTGTTTTATTTCATTACTTCCGGGAATTTCAAACACCACAAAATATTGAATTTTAAGATATTTTATGTTAATAACTGAAAGTAAACGAGTTTTGAACAATCAAGACAATCTACTTATGTAAAGTTAGCATCATGTCGAAGAATTTACTAACTAGACCTTTCTAACGGGTTTGTTGCAAAGTTTACATGTTTTCGCGACGCTTATAAAATTTTGAAACTTCTCTTACTGATCTTGGATTGACCAGTTTCGACGCAATATTTGGGTCTATGACAATACATCGACAGACAACTTATCGACACGACAAATCACAGACACGACAATAGATTGACACGACAACTCATCGAAAATTACATTGACAACTCATCGACAAACTTCGACATTACTTATTATCCAATATTAAGATATATGCATGGCATGCAGATATCAAACTAGTTTGCATAATTACTTTTTCATGCTTCAAACTGTCAGATATACTTTTTGCATTCACAACTCAGTGATGTCTTTACAGGGACTTTTAACAGAAATAAATTTTTAAAATCAACTGAAGATGATAGTTATTTTAGGTTCTGACAAAAAATAACTAAATACTTTTTGAAAGTGAAACCTTGGCGACGATGTCTGATTCGATCTTTGTGATTCAACATAACCATTAAAATTATGGCAGGCACTAGACCCCGACTTTTGTGAGTTGTCTTTCGGTTAGTTGTCGTGTCGATGTTTGTCGTGTCGATGAGTTGTCTGTCGATGTATTGTCGTATACCGCAATATTTTGCCTGTGTTGAATAGTAACAAAAAATGGGCAGAATGATATCCCAGATTTTATGGCAATTTTAAGCACTTATGGTATGAAAAATGTAATTAGAAATCATTTTATAAATTGACAAACATCAATGTAAAATTGATATTAAGGTTGATAAAACATTTACTTTTGAAGTGGATGGGGAATTTTACAAGCATTTGGGAAAATTTAACTAATTTTGGGGCAGGCATATCGGCTACAAAAATAGAGGGTAAATATGCCCAGGGCACCTACACTTCCCCTGTGGAACTTGAAATAAACGAATACCGTATCAAATTATACAGCATACATTCCCATATATTCCACAGTTCCACACCTTTAAGAATAAGACACCTCCACAGATTATGTATCCAGTTAAATTTCAATTAACAACTACATTTATTCTTATTGCATAATCTAAGCAAAACAAAAATGGCTTTGAAATACGACAGCGTCATATCAGGGCACTCGACTATATAAGTATGACTCCATCCACTAAATATTTTCCCATGGATAGACTTACTGTATAAGGAACACAGATTAACGGTCGCCCATGGCGACTAAAAATCGCGCTGGGCTAATAAAAGTAGAAAGTTCAGTCGCCCAGGTGGCGATCAAAATCCGTCCCGGGTATATTTGCACTTTTCGGCAAAAAGGCGTTCCGTAATTATTCTTTGCGCTGCTTTCATTTCTTTCGCTTCTTCACTCACCGGCGTTGTTCCGCTTCCGTTTTCAATTTTAATGTTTTGATTTTTGTAAAACTTTTTGATGAATTTTCTTTCGCCGCTGGCTAAATAATTTAAAATTAGTGCAAAATGTGGAGATATTAGGAACCCAGAATTAAAAACAACTTCAAACAAAAACGAAAAACGAAAGTACATGAAAGAATACAATAAGAAAATGCGGTCCCGCAGCTACAATGTCAGTTGGAGTGAGAATCGTAAATTAATGGAAGACTATAAGAACTTCTTGATAAAAGACATATTCAAAGCAAATAATCTGCTTATATCTTTTAAATGGGAAAATGGCCGATCTGAGAAGTGGTGACAAACTTTCAGATCTGATTTTATTGAAATAAGTTTGCAAAAGTCTTTATATTTTTTTAGATATGGTAAACACACTATGTTATACAAGGGTACTTTCTGCTGAAAATTACTTTCTGATAAGCCTCCCAGCTTCACAGCGTAGGGCCAATTAATTAATGACCCTGTGAAATTGATAGCAATAAATTAGGGTTATACTGACAATGTGGTTTCCCAATATCATGTCCTGATAATGAAGAATTTATAAATTGTAGAAAGCATAATGTTTCTTCTGTATCTGCTACTTACACTGTGAATGACATTCCAAAAGAAATTTGGACTTTACATCGTATTTTTCACAGAAGATCAGTTTGTGTTGAAAATAACTAAAATATCTATAAGTATATTTCATGTTTCTATACATGTTATCTACTATTTTATCACATGTATTAAAAGCTATATTATCATATATGCAAAATTATTGTGCACATAAATTTCTGGTTCAGGTTTTAAAGTGTTTACAAATAAATGAAACACAATGTGAATTATGACAGTTCTGATCTTCAAATAAGGAATAAAATATCATTGATTGTATTATGTACATAGTCTCTAACTTTATATTTTCTAATGCTTATAGGCATGACGTGGACATATGAAAATCATTGTTAAATATGAAAATCATTGTTTAAATAACAGGGTTTCTGTTAATTTTCTGAAAGATTACTTAAAATTACCAATGTTTATATATATATATATTTATTTTAGGCAAAGATGGCTTATTATGAAGTTTAGAAGATTGTTTAAGTTATTTCGACTTGATCAAGATGAAAATTCTAATGGGCAAAATTATATCTGGTTACAAGATTTTGTGATTTTTTTTAAATCGAAAGGAGATCAAGTGAGAACTTTCAACATAAAAAGAAAATTTGAAAACTTTTAAAGATGGAATTAAGACATATAATGGAAAACCAGTTCTGTCAGTCTCATCTGTGCTAAAATACTGTTTTCAATTTTCGGAAAGTTCAAAAGCGTGTGAATACATCACAACAGTAATCGAACAAGAACTATCAGAAGCATCGAGTGCAACTTTAGTTGCATCATCATTTGAACTTTATAAATTAATAGCTAGAGCAAAGTTTCTAAACATTGAGGAACTCAAAATAGAAACATTAATCAAGGAACACAGGGATCACTTCATAATAAACATGTAGTAATTTGTAAGTATTATAAACAAATATATTATATCTCGTAATTCTTGGCAATGTTAAAGCATATTTAAATATCATAGCTAGCATGTCTCAGTACCAGTACTTAAAACAACATGAATACATTAGCTTGATACATTTTTTCATAAAGATAAAATGAACTTGTTATACTAAATCATTGATCTTAAATGATAATTTACAATTATATAAGTTTCACTTTTTACAGCAGTTGGAGTAAGAAATATACATACATGTATTTATTAATTTTCTCTTTATCATGTAAATATCAACATTGCAAGCATTGTACAAAATAAATGATGAAGAAGAGTATCTGTTTTCAATCTTCTAGCGTGAAGATACACTCTAGTGTTGTGGTTACTTGTGATTTATTGATATCAATTACAAGGGGCCACTGATAATAGCTTTCATGCTGAGATTACAGTTACGCAGGTGATGCCAGACGAGCATTCTACTACCCTTATATTACATATTGAACAGATTCTTATTGCATATAAGACACTAAATATCATTATTTATATTAAAAAAATTTTTTGCCCACTCTTTGAACTCCACCCCTTGTGCTTCATAATACTTGTAACCATTAAATTGAATGTGCTTTGTATCTCAATATAAACAAGTCTCACGCTGGTTATTAATTATTTTTTGTTCAGTTTGTGATAGTATACTTGAGCAAATGCAAAATACCGGCTATTGTCACTAGTTTACAAATGAAGTAGGGGTCATTGAAATAGGTACACGATTTGGTAATCGCCTGAAGTATTCTTAGGGTCCTGAAACTGGTCCTTCGAGGATACATGTATAATTCATATAATATAATATATATGTATGTCCCAGACATCTTATTTGAATATACATGTTTTTCTTCTCTATTTTATCTCTATATTATGTCCCATTAGGGTGGACTACTACATTTTTGAGTGGGCACCAGACTGAAGTAGTGCCCAGTGGCTAGTAGCTGAAAAAGAACTGTCCGTGTATAACATTTAAGCTTACTGGATAAAGTCAAGAAGAGCTTATGCCATGGTGGTTTGTCTGTCTGTCTGTAAACTGTTTCTTGCTAACCCTATATCGTTGCAATTTTCATTTGACTTTAGTTAAACTTACTGATAAGGATCCCTGCATCATGATGATGTTCCCTATTGTTTTTGGGGTCAGACACTCCCTAGGTCAAAGGCAAGGTCACAGTGACCTCAGAAAGCTAACACTGTACAGGTCACAATTTTTGTTCAACTTTCATCAAACTTTCTCAGAAGGTTCCCTGCAATATGAAGATGATCCCTATTTTTTGGGGAGTCAAAGGTCAAGGTCACAGTGACCATTTTTAGATTTGTCGTTGATAATGCTCTACGGATCACATTTTTCATTCGACTTTCATCTAACTTGCTCAGAAGATTCTTTGTAACATGTAGAATTGTAGATTCAAGGTCACAGTGACCTCTACCTTGATGACAGTCTACAGGTCACAGTTTTCAGTCAACTTCCGTCAAACTTGCTCAGAAGGTTCTCTGCAACATGTTGATGTTCCCTATTGTGTTTGGGATCAGTTGGTCAATGTCACAGTGACCTCTGGAAGTGTTTATTTGATATCGCTCTAAAGGTCACAGTTTTCTTCAGCTTTCATCAGACTTGCTCAAAAGGTTCTCTGTAGCATATGTAGATCATCCCTATCGATTTTTTGGCTAGTGGGTCAAGGTCTCAGTGACCCGAACTTTGAAACTATTTTCCGCTCAATATCTTGAGATCTATTTGACCCACAGTCTTCAATCTTCATAGGATGATTGGTCTTACTGAGCAGATGATCTCTAATGTTTTTGGGGTGAAAGGTCAAGGTCACAGTGACCCAAACTTTGAAAATCTTTTCACTTAAGTTAATGATATCTTGAGATCTACGTGACACATAATTACAAAAATAGTCATGGGCAGTGACTGTCCAGCCAATATAAAATGTAACAGTAGAATTATCAATTTAAAGTTCATGAAATTTGCACACTGCAAGTTAGAACCCTATAAAGACTCTTTTCCTTTATAGATATTGCTTAGATGGGAAAACCTCGATGTGTGAAAGACGTGTCCTGATTGCGGCTGTAGTTACTGATATACATGACTCGACAGTTGCCTATCCAAGTTGTATAGGTTGCTATAGTAAACTTTTAGTGGATCCTACAACAGGAAGGTATGATAAAAACAATACAGAAAGATTTTGTTTGATTTGACCGGTACATATGTATTTGATACAGTAATTAATCCAAGGTGAAAGTTTTACATGTACCAATAGTTTCAGGAGACAAAATGATGTTTGTGTTGCCATGGAAACTGGAATTCCAGATCTTCTAAATACTACGAAACCCTTTACATCTGAGATTCTTGCAAACTTTAATTATAATGCATTGTGTTTGTATTGTTTGAAAGTTAAACACATCAGATGAAAAAATGATGTAAAAAATGTCATGTCAATGAGACAGGTACTGGTAAGGTGTACCTTATAAAGCACTTTATTTCATTTAAGACCCAATACTAAGCCCGTGGTGGGTATAATTTTTCATCAGGTATTTTCATATTGTATCTTGTAATAGGCTAAAGCATGTTACATAATTCAAACTTTGGCAAGAATGAAGTGACACTTTTGAAAGACTCCAGAAATATTAACATTAAACTTTTGACTGTTTTTCAGGAAAACAGCAAAAAGACCACCCAGGTCTTTTTAAGTTTCTATATACCTTTGTAAAATATTCTACAATGGGTGCTAGAAATTTGAGAAAACATTGCTTGCCAATCATCATGTTTTATGACATATTTTATCTTTTAATTTTAATAATTAGATAGATTCTTCAAATCTTCAGAAGAGAAAGATGATAATTTTCATATTCATATTTCTTCATTTTTACCACTTTTGAACTAAGACAGCTTTGCACATACAACACAGTCTAGGCATAGGAAACAAGCAGATTTTCCCAATAAAGTATTAGCCATTTAAAAGATGAAGTGATTGATGTTTAAAGACCTGAAATTTTTCTTTCTGTAGATATTTTATGAATCCACTCATTTTCCCAGCTGATCCTAATATAAGTTCATCGAAGCACAGCTTTTAGTGACCTTCAACTCTGTTTCAGTTCAGCTTTACTCCTGTAATTTAATTTTGTTGATGTTCAGGTTGTTTATAGTCCTAGTCGACTGTAGTATTTCCCCCCAGGTGAACTTCCCAAGACCCCAGAATGACTCCCATGCATATTGATACCTAACTAAATTTGAAAATTTAGGGAGTTTTGTTTTACCCAACTACAATGCCCAGTCAGTTTTGTCCAAAGATAATGATTATGTAGCTGAAATTGTTTGAAATGCCAGTAGCTTAAAGAAATGTGTGTGCGCTTGCAGTCCGATACTCATTGCCAGCATACATTGGTGCTTGAACCACTTTGCCTCATGGTTTCTTTATTTGGTGTTGTAACTGCCAAATAATTAATGAAAAATTTAATATATGAGATGACTTATCATGCTTATTGGAAGACTAAATCTAAACTTTGTTCAGGTGAAGTTGAACGTTCCTTTACAAGTAAACTGCCTAGCCTACAACTCAGTTGACAGTTTCCTTCACTTTGTAAATCACCAACAGTATTAATTACAGGGGTATAACTAGCAGCAAATATAAAATACAAACTTTATAGAATGTCAGCACGGTATTGGCCCTAAACTCAAACCATGATTCATGATTCTTTCCTGGTTCTTTATACCCCTGAAAACAAAGTTGGGGAGGGGGATTTAGGAGTCATCCTGTGGTGAGTCAATCAGTTGCATTTTTCTTGTCCGGCGTATAACTTGAAAGCTACTGGTTAGAAGTCAATACAACCTCATACAATAGTTAAGCACAATGAGAGGAAGTGCAGTGCACAAGAACCATAACTCTATAAATCTTGACTAATTACAGAGTTATTGCCCTTTGTTACTTTTCCTTGTCTGGAGCATAACTTGAAAACTATTACTTCTATCTTGAATTCAATACAAGTTCATAGTTACAATGGTTTAGCACAATAAAAGGAAGTGTATTGTACAAGAACCATAACTCTATCTTGACTCATTAGAGTCTTATTGCCAAGAACAATAACTCCATGTTAGTTTGTTTTACAAGGTATTCTGTTACTTAGAAGTTCTTTAGTTTACAAAGCAGTCTTGCGGAGGGAGAAGGGTATGAATCACATTTAGTGATAGGTCTAATATTTTTTTTATTAGAGTTGGATTTATATATGGACATGTGTAAGGCAGTATATCTGGCCATAGAATTATATGAAAATTTTCCATGTTGGCCATGATGCCTACGTCACCAAATACATTTATATCATAACTATTCATTCTATTATGAAAGTTGTTCACCAAAAACATGTAAGATTCACAGAACCCATTTATTTAAGTTGCTCTTTTGAATTATAAGAATCCGATATAAGCAGTATTTAAATGAATAGTTCAATTGATATAGTTTATAGTTACTTGTTTATAGTTTAATTGCTTTTGAATGAACTACTCATATGCAACAATACTTTAATAAATGCAATTAATACAAACAAGTTTGCAGAATTTGATCAAACTTACGCTGTATTGAGATATAGATTAAAGTAATTAGAAGTTACATTTAATAGTGTATTTGTGTTGTATATTGATAGGTTTCACTGTATACGTTGTGGTACAAGCTGCGACCAAAGTAAGGTACAATGGCGGTACAGATTGGTGCTGTCCGTAGCAGATGGTACATCTATTGGCAGAGTGGTTGTGTTTGGCAGGACACTGGATGGGTTCTTTGGAAAAACAGCAACAGATTTCAACCGGTAGATATTAGTGTTGATATTAATCAGCTATTATTAGCGCATGGTATTTTTAGCTCAAAGGTGAGCTATTGTGATCGCCTGGTGTCCGGCGTCTGTTTGACCACATTTTACCTTGTGCATGCAATAGAGACTGCATTTTTCTCTGGAGTTTCATGAAACTTAGCCAGTATGACTGCCTTGATGAAATCTAGGTCAAGTGGATCTTCATGAAACTTGGTCAGTATGATTGTCTTGATTAAATCTAGGTCAAGTTCAAACTTGGGTCATCTAGGGTCAAAAACTAGGTCATGGGGTCAAATCATAGAAAAACTTTGTGTATGCTATAGAGGTTGCATATTTCATTGGACCTTCATGAAACTTGGTCAGTATGATTACATTGATTAAATCTAGGTCAAGTTCGAACATGGGTCACCAGGGTCAAAAACTAGGTCATGGGGTCAAATCATAGAAAAACTTTGTGTATGCAAGAGGTTTCATTTTTCATTGGACCTTCATGAAACTTTGTCAGTATTATTGCCTTGATGAAAGCTAGGTCGGGTTCGAACATGGGTTATCAAGGGTCAAAGACTAGGTCACCCGTCTAAAAACCTTGTGTATGCCATACAGGTGACATGTACAACCCAATCATCATGTCAATTGGTCAAAAGGTTTGTCTTGTCAAGGTGAAACAGAATGTTTGTGTTTATGATATATACATTGTGTAGTATAGAGCTGAAGTTTGGTCACATATTGTCATAAGTCGCAGGTGAGCGATACAGGGCCATCTTGGCCCTCTTGTTATCTCACTTGGCACAACGTGTCAGGGTGTGCTTTTAGGACCACTCACTGTCCAGCATCCTCGTACATCATCCTTCCACCATTTTCTTCAAACAACATCTCTGAAACCACTCTGCCAATGCAAAAATATACATACGACAAATATGTATAACATGAACAAGAAACAAATATTATACATAAAACAGCAGAAATTTTAATACAGTCAGTTTCATCAACCCGGCGCATATAGTCGTGACTTTAGCGTCATAACGAGAATATGAATAGCTAGCATGTTGTTGCTTCTGCATGTCGTCCGACAGATGAGGCACCTATCTGACGTGTACTTTTCTCATTCCCGATTCATTTGTTAACAATATAAGTACAGTGCCCACTACAAGTCCAAACAGTTCCGCAAGATCCCGGATGGTGAATCCACAGTCTTCCTTCAGCGCGTTTTCAACTGAAGTCACAATGATGTCGTCATTAACAGGAATTTTGTCAGCTCCTTGATCCTCTTCATTGTCATTGTATCCGTCAGAATATTTCTTATGCCATTGAAACACCAAAGCCCTGCTTACATAAGAAAATTACAATAATTTCTGAAAATGCTTGTATATATGTGTAGGTGTTTGTCCAATCTCTATGCAAAATTAAATGACCAAACGAATATTTACTCTCTCTGATGACAACACAATGTTAACATAATGAACCCAACAAAGGAAAATTGAAACTTGTTTATCTAACCGTCAAACTTTGGCACAATTTCATCAATATGTACCAGCGTTACTTTGCAGATTTTTACTGCTTTTAACAAATTATTTATTGTATTTCTACACGCTTCAATGATGAATTAATCCTGAATAATTGCCAGTAGTCACTATGAAAATGAAATTCCTTAGAAAACCAATTTCAAACACAGAAAGCTTGAAATCGTATATACACCTGAAAGGCAATACAGTAATCTAAATGTACACACAGTTTCAACAGTTTCTTTGCAAAAATGTGGGAGCTATTGAGAAAGTCTACAAACTTTTCGAACAACCCTCGTAGCATTGCCAAGTGGACCTCTATTAAAATTGTTCAAATCATGACCCCTGGGTCAAAATTGACCCTGTCCGAGGGTCACTTGATTTAACATAGGCTTGTATAGGAAAAAATTTAAAATCTTTTTCTCTGAAACCACAAGGCTTAGAGCTGAGATATGTAGTTGAACTCTACCATGATTGTTCCAATCAAGACGTCCGTGTCCAAAAAATCAGTTGAAATGTCACTTGATCTTACACAGGCTTTTATAGGGATAACTTAAAAAACCTTCTTGTCCAGAACCACAAGGCCCAGAGCTTATATATTTGGAATATAGCATTATGTAGTGGACCACTATGAAGATTGTTCAAATCGGACTCCCAAGGTCACAACTGATCCTTTCTGCTTTTGTAGCCAATGGTGGCCAGGTGAGCTATAGAAGGCGATCTTGGCCCTTTTTTACAGAGGATTTGAAATGCCCAGACTTCAGCCAGATTCAACCACTTAAACATACCACAGTATAATGGGGTGGAATACATTTGTAAATGCAGAAAGACCAAAATATGTAACAGGCTTTATAAAACTTAAAAATAAGTTAATTGAATGGAAAACATTTGGCATTTTGTGCCTGTAAGCCCTATGTTTAGAAATGAAATTATTACCGACTGATATAAAGGTTGCTAGTCTATATTATGAAAACATTTTATGTATGTTTTTCTTGTTTAAATTCAGGAGTCTTGTTGACCTGGAGCAGACTGGTTATCCAGCATCATCTATGCTGGCAGAAGCTTTGTTGAGAACATTTCATGGGAAATACTTCTACTTGGGTTTTAAGTTGACTGGTTCTAATGATGTTGAAGAATCGCCAACATTAAAGCATGTTCTTAAATCAGATACAAGTCTATTCAACAGTCAGTTAGACTGTACCTCAAACTTTGACAATTCTCATACTCTAGCTTATCAAATGCTTGCATGTTCAGATGCAGTGTATGCAACTGTAACAGATCATATGAGGTTACTTGTCCGACATCTTAGAAACCAGAACCAGTCTAAAGAAGCTATCACACCTGGTAGTAACCAGTCGTATAAACTTTTGAAAGAAACAGATTTAGGCAAGTCCTGTAGATATTCTCAAAGCAGATTCAGGGGAAGCATAAGCTCATGCAAGACTGTGTCCTTCAGTGGAGATCAGGAATCAGTAAGATTCAGTTTTGAAAGAAGTACCAATGAGAGCAGTACTGTTCTAGAAACAAATTCAAGAGCTGGAAATAGGAGTTCTGAACTTTTATCGAATCCACCAGTAGTGAAAGACCAGTCAGACAATTTGGAACCACTGTGTGTATTTCATGAACAAGATTCTAAAAGTAAAGAAAGTTTTCTTGCAGCCAGTGAAATGAATACAAAAAATTGGCCAAGTTATGTAACTTTTGATACCTTTACTGAAGATGGAGAGAGTTGTTTCCCTTCAGAAGAAACGGTAAGTAAATTAATTTGCCCTCCACTTGATAGCTATATATCAGTGGATTGTGACTCTAGAAGAAAAGACTATACTGTAGCATCTTTTCTCAGTGCTGCTGGTTTCCATGGTAACACTTTTAGTCCTATGAGCATTGCACACAAATTTGACTTTGAAAATCCTAACGAAATGGATTTGTCAAACACCAGTAAAAGAATTGACAGTGAACTTAAAAGAAGGGAAATTGTGTCAGCTAGCAAGAATGTATCTTGTAAAGCTGTGAAACAGTCGGGTCCTTTATATGTAATTAGCAGAGCTTTCCGTCGCCATGAAAATATGAAAGAAACAAATATCACTCCTGCTGCAACAGTCGCTGAGGATTTTAAAGAAACATCTAATGAATTGTACTCTTTAGATGAAGATGTAAATATCAATAGCATTTCAAATGAAAACAAAGAAAAAGAGAAAGACACATTGCGAGATACAGATATGCAGAGAAATTATAAAGGTGATGTAATAACTGAGGTCAGGATGCCAGAATCTGAAGATCTTGATGCTTTCTTTGAATCGCAGTTTGATGGTATAGAATTTACACAAGAAGTTTTGAGTATAGAAAGTAGTACAAATGAAAAGAAGAATGATGAATATGTTTTAAAACAAGATGAGAATTCAAATACAGGTATTAACAAGGAAATATATACAGAAGAATGTGATGAGAAGAGGAAATTAGACGCTGCAGAGGCAAAAAAGACCAGGAATAGTTTAGGGAGTCAAAAACTTAGAGTTAGTGAAGCTGACGACAGGAATACAGAAGACTTAGCTGAAATGAATAATGATTTTCAGTATCTACCAGAATCTGAAGCTATTGAAGACTTTCTTGATTCTTTTGAAGGTTGTTTTCTTGAATATGAAGAGACAAATGAAAAGTGTCCAGAAGTAGTTTCTAGGTCAAGTGCTACAGAAATTACAAAGCTTGCTGTCCATAAGATAAATATTCCGGATGAATGTCTAGAAGTAGAAACAGAGACAAAATGTGTTAAGTGTTTTGGTACAGGTGGAATAGCAAGGACAGCAGAAAACATAGCAATGTCTCATGAGCAGAAAGTTGATTGTATAATAATGAAAGATAATTCTTTAAAATATGAAATCAAGATGGGTAAATTAGACACTATGGTTGAAACAACTGATGAATTTGTAATTGACCGAAGAGCAGATGTTTATGAAGAAGAAGAATTTTTTTCAACATTATCATTTGTTGAAGAAAACCAGAAAAAGGACGGTTGCAATTTCAATAAAGCTGGTGAAAATGACGAAAATGAAAATATAAACAAATATCATATAAGTTTAGGTGAATCTTGGAATTGTGATAATACTGTTGATTCAGCCTGGGCAGTTGAAAACATTTGTACTGTATCTAAAAAGGCTGATTTTAATCGTGTTAATACAGCAGAGAGTGAGTCTGAACATGAAAATGAATTATGTGACTTGGAAGAGTTCTTTGCTGATATTTCAAATTTTGAAAGACACAGTCAAGAATATCGGACTCAAAGCATTAAACAAGTGGACCTGGCTGCACAACATGAGAGTTATATTGCTGAGGGCAGCAATGTGGTGATAGAAACAAATGACAAAAATACAAATACAGTGAAAACAAGAGAAAATAAATCTAGTGAAATTCAGGAGTTCTTCAATGATTTAGCTCAGATAAGTTTAGAGGGTGCTGAAAATAATGCTTATAAAGAAATTTCTGATGTAAAATACGAGAGTGCCAAATACCATTGCCAAGATGAAAATGAGGTTTGTATGCTTGATCTGACTGAAAATAGAACACAAACACAAAATGATACAAATCAGCTTGAAGAAAACAACAGCATTATTAACAATACTCCTGATTTTGAACAGGCTAATCCAAAGGTACATGCAAGAAGACTAAACAAAGTATTTACCTTAGTTCCATTTTTTAGAAAAACAGAATCAGAAAATGAACTACATTCAGTTGTTAAGTCTGTTCTATCATTAAAAAGTGAAACCTCAACATTTGACAAAGATAAATCTGGGACTTCAGTTGGAAAAATAGGTGTTTCTGGTTCTTTCACTGAAAAAAAGAAAATTATAGAGAAAACACCTGAAACGGTTAACGGGTGTAAACATCTTAAAGAATCAAGTTTTATAAATTACTCTGCAGATTTGTTTGAAACATCTGGGGCACAAATTGAACCAAATTCAGAATGCATTTTGACTGTTTGTACACCAACTTTTACTACAACACCTGGCCCTGATAGTTCAAATGTAAGTGATGTTTTATTTGAAGACAGTCCTCTGGGAACATCAACTCCAGGATTAGATGAGTGTGTGATTTTAGACAGTCAGGAGGTATCAAGCTTTGTAAATACAGAGATTCCGAACTTTTTTATTAATACAAACGATGGTAAGAGAAAAGTGAAATTTGATAAAAGATTAAGGCGAGTTAGTTCATGTCATGTAATGGATATTAGAATGAAGTTGAATGAGAGCCCGCTGACTGCTATGCCTCAGGTGGCTTTAAAGTCCTGTCTTAAACCATTTAAAGATCCACATTTAGATAAGGCTGCGGAGTGTCCTGAGGCACCAGAGAGAACAAAACCAGGGCAAAAACCAACAGCTAGTGTAAGAGGGAAACTAATCTTGGAAAATGAAAACAGATGTATCCTTACTAATAATTCTTTCAGTGGTATAATAAGCAATGCAGAACAGAAAACTGATTGTCTTGATGGATCGTCAGACTTATTTGGGGAAAGTTTCATTGTTCCTGCTAAAGAAACTTGCAGTTCAATACATAAAATTGTAAGGACAGAAAGTAGATATTATAAGAGCACATGATGTGGGAGAAGTTGATACAAGTGAAGTGAAGGAAGAAGAGAAAACTAATAAAGAGAAGGGAGGTAAATTGGAATCAGATGTGTTCAGCATTGATGCTTTGTGGTTGAATGAGTCATCTGACTCACTTGTGTTTGAAGCTGTGTCGGACGAGATACAAGATGAACATGGTTTTGATAAACAGACACCAGACACTGGCACCACAAATAACTTAAAAGTTAACTTGATTGAAGAAAAGTCTGAAACACCAGATCTGTTTATAAGTCAAGAAAAATTTGATGTCTTTCCTTTGGATATTAGGAAATCAAATGGTCCCAGTTTGTCAAAATGTTATGAACTGCCGGAAAACCAAAGAAATAAATACAAACCTTGTCAAGGTCCAGAAAAAGTATGGAAAGGCAGCAGCAGACAGGCATTAAAACCTTTGGTGATGAATACTCCAGACTGTGATAGTGATATTTTATCTAAACAAAGAACTGCACTTCTGAAATCGCAGAACCAGTCTTGTCAAGCTGCAAAGAATCATGGGAGTTCACATGAAATGAAAGAAAACATTTCTGACTGTGATTCCCCAGACATTTTTGGGGACAGTGTAGATGAAAGAAATGGAAAATTTGTCTGTGATAAAAACAATGTTGTTAAGAAAAGCAGTGTTTTATGTAAGAAACTTCTCTTTTAAGAAATGTAGAATACATTTTATATTAATACAATGAGCTGTGTTGACTTGTTTTCAAATTTTCTGTGTTGCAGACAGTATTACAAAAATGTGTTTTTGGAGAAAAGTGGGTCATGCTGCATGTACTTGGAATCCTAGCTTTGTATTTAATTAAATAATAAATGGATATATATATATATATATATATATATATATATATATAATAAATAAAGTTATATATATATACAAAAATATATATATATATATTGTATATAGTGTTTTTGATTTAAAGTAGGGTTAAAGCAATACAATCATATTTTTTATTAAATAAAAAATGACTAACTTACAACTGTTTGGTATTGAATTACTTTCTCAGTAAGATTCATAAAGTCAAAATTGGGTCAAAAGATGCTCTAAGTTTAGGCAGAGATCTGTGTCTCTGGTTCACTTAAAGTGATAGCACCTTACAGAGTGGCCATCATGTCTGATTTATGCGCTTTGTTCCAAAGTTATAACTAAAATGTATGAAACTGTATAACTGATTAATTTCTATTGAATGTAGTTGAATTTAATTTAAATGTTCTTGACAGTGCTCCTAACTCAAAGATTTGTTTTATTTCTATATGCAAATAAAAGAAATAACTCATACATGTATAAGTTATTTCTTACATGTTTTCAAAGGATTCATTACGTTTTAAAGTCCCAAGAGCATTAATTGCATTTTAAAGTCCCAGGAGCACTTTGGATGCAACATTACATGTAGCTTCAGTATTACCAAGAAAGGTGTCTTTCCGGCAAAATTGACTGTTATTTGTATGAAAAAAATTCCTAATGTTGCATTTTAAATTGCAATACAGACATGTACTATATAAGTAGCGCAGTATGTTTTTAATGATATTGCAAACAAGAGCTGTCCCTCATAAGTGACAAATGCCCCCGAAAGAGGTGTGTCACAGTCTGTATCCTCTCCCTGTACTCAACAATTGTGCCATGTAATTTTAAAATCCTTCCATGCATGACAGAGTTATCATGCATACAGTATTCCATTACCTTTAGACTTTAAGTGTGACCATGGCCTTTGAGGTAGGGACGTGGGTCTTGTACGTGACACATCGTATTAATGTGCTGAGCATTTGTGCCAAGTAATTTTAAAATCAGTCCATACATGACAAAGTTACAGTCTGGACACGAATGTGTGCATATATACAGGATTCTATTACTTTCAAACTCTTAGTGTGACCTTGACCTTTGAGGTATGGACATGAGTCTTTCACACTACATGTCTTGATGTGCTGAACATTTGTGCCAAGTAATTTTAAAATCTTTGAATGCATGACAAAGTTACAGTCCGGACATGAATGTATGTATATATACAGGATTCAATTACCTATAAACACTAATAGTGACCTTGACCTTTGAGGTAGGGATGTGGGTCCTGCACACAACACATCATCTTGATGTGCTGAACATTTGTGCAAAGTTATTTTAAAATCTTTCAATGCTTGACAAAGTTAGAGTCTAGACACGAATGTGTGCATATGCAGGTTTCTATTACTTTCGAACTCTTAGTGTGACCTTGACCTTTGAGGTAGGGACATGAGTCTTTCACACTACATGTCTTGATGTGCTGAACATTTGTGCCAAGTAATTTTAAAATCTTTCAATGCATGACAAAGTTACAGTCTGGACACGAATGTGTGCATATATGCGTATATAGAGGAATCCGTTACCTTCAAACTCTAAGTTTGACCTTGACCTTTGAGCTAGGG
Source organism: Saxidomus purpurata (assembly GCA_022818135.1). Classification (NCBI taxonomy): domain Eukaryota; kingdom Metazoa; phylum Mollusca; class Bivalvia; order Venerida; family Veneridae; genus Saxidomus; species Saxidomus purpurata. The sequence goes on from JAFMSR010000008.1 coordinate 15,300,682, forward strand.
ACGTGGGTCTTGTACGCGACACGTCGTCTTGATGTGCTAGACATTTGTGCCAAGTTATTTTAAAATCCTTCTATGCATGACAAAGTTACAGGCTGGACACGAATGTGTGCATATACACAGGATTCTATTGCTGTGAACTTTACCTTTGAGGTAGTGACATGGGTATTGCATGTGACACATCGTCTTGATGTCCTGAATGGTTAACTTTGAAACTGTAGTTCTACTGGATGTAAAACTAGATGTTAGAATGATAAGAAAACAGCTTAGAAAGTTTTTTTTCACCAGATCTTTCTGAAACTTAACAGCAGTATATAAAAGATGTGTTTTCATCAAAATTTGGGGTCATTCTGTACCTGGCAATTTTAGTGTTAAAATGTGTTAAACGGGGCCACCTTGAGGCTCTTGCACGAGTTTAACGCCATTAGAGGCTTTTTCAACTGTTCTTTTTAATAATTTTTTACAGTTGGGCTGTTTACTGTTACATCGTTCCATACTTGGAAGAATCAGTACTACTCTCCTATTCTTTGTATGAAACTACCAATTTTCTCACATAAAGAGCATGGTCGGGGTTATGTCAGAGTATGTGAATTTATTCGAAGGTGTCGGGGATTATCCCGGGTGAAAGCAAACTTCACATTAAGCCTTATGCTGTTCCTGTAATAAACGCACCTAGGCGAGTTCCCGAAGCTTTGAGGGACAGGTTTCAGAAAGAACTCCAACGCATGAAGAAAGAAAATATAACGAATGTCACTGAACCTACAGAATGGGTTAACTCCCTTGTCATAGAAAAACCTAAAACAGAAAAGCTTAGGATTTGTCTTGATCCGAAAGCCATGAATAAGGCCATAAAACGACCCCACTACCCAATGCGCACCATGGAACATCGTGACACATGTGTGCCTAGTATACACTTTGCTGTGGTTTATTTTGCACCTTAATTGTCTAGCTGGTGCCTGCTATCAAAAATTACAAATGACGGCAGACAAATCCTATTTTAAAAGCACACATACTTAAAAGCTGTTGGTGAATGTTTTTTTTTTCTAGTTTGTTATCTAGTTGAACTTTGTGTAAATTTGTATTCTATAAACAAGACAGTGCAGAAAAGTGGTATCAATGTATGATAAACCTCCTCAACAATCCATAATTTGTGTGCCCTTTATTTTTCATATTCTAGATGCTATAAGTCACTGCCATTTTATGTCTGTTGGTCAAGGGGTCACTTTGGACCTGCTGAGATATAACTGCGGGGGTGTTTTTTCCTCTTCACCCTCGCGGCACGACTGAAGACTGACAGACGCTAAATTCTTCAGTATACTTGACATTATGCACGCATATTTGAGTGTCAAACTTGATCAGAAGTCATCTCTCTTGACCACTTTCAGCACAGTATTTGACAGGTACCATGTTGATTGAGACTTCCATATGGTATTTCTGCATCAAGTGACATATTCATGCAAAAGGTAGACGAAATATTTGAAGAACTTAAGGGTCTTACAGCTATTGTAGATGACATCTTGATATATGGAAAATCTCGAGAGGAACATGACGCAAACTTGCGTAACGCTCTCGAGAGAGCTTAAAGTCTAAGGGAATAAAATTCAATCCCAACAAGTGCATCAATGGGGTCACCGAAGTTCCATTCTTTGGCCATTTAATTACATCAGCAGGACTTAAACCAGACCCTACAAAATTAGAGGCAATATCGAAACTTGATATCCCCAAGAACAGACAGCAACTGGAAAATGTACTTGGCATGGCAAATTACCTCCAGAAATTCTCACAAAATTTAGCTTAGCTAGCAAGACCTATGAGGTCTCTACTCAAAAAAGAAGAAGAATTCATTTGGGATGCTGCTCAAACTGAGGCATTCTCAAAAACGAAAACAATCATAATACAGAGTCCTGTACTAGCATACTTTGACCATAAGCAGCCAGTCACGCTTGAATGCAATGCATCAAAAAATGGAGTTGGTGCAGCCATCATCCAAAATGGCCACCCGGCTGCTTTTGCATCCAGGACATTGGCAGAAACGGAATCCCGTTATGCAAATATAGAAAGACAGTTATTAGCAATACTCTTTGGATGCACGTGCTTCCATCAGTATGTGTACGGTAGGCATGTAACAGTACATTCAGACAATAAACTGCTAAGTTCAATCATGAAAAAGATTTTGTCTGCATGTCCCCCAAGACTTCAAAGAATGAGGTTACAATTGTCCAAATATGACATTGAAGTACGACATGTTAGTGGTAAGCAAGTACCAATCGGTGATTTGCTCTCTAAACAACCACTCAAAAAAAAGTTAAACTTAGAGGGTCTTGACTTACATGTACGCACAGTATTAAAAAGTTTAAACATAACCGACCGCAGACTTGAGTCACTGAAACGTGACACTCGGAGTGATGCTAACATGCAACTTCTGAAACGGACAATTATTGATGGTTGGCCATTGCAACCCTCTGGAACCATAGGTATGAACTATCGTCTGCTGATGACCTAATTTTCAGAGGTCAAACACTTGTTGTTCCTCTCTCTGCAAGACAACAGCTAATTGAGTCAGTACACCAAGGTCACATGGGAGTAAAGAAATGCATACAAAGGGCTAAAGATATTATGTTTTGGCCTGGCATGTCTAAACAGATCAAAGATCATGTTTTGCAATGTGCAGTATGCCTAAAATACATACTCCAATGCCAAGGAACCTTTAACGCCCGACAACGTACCAGAAAGACTGTGGCAAAACATTCCTGCTCATCTTTTCTCGTATGACAACAAAGACTATCTTGTTACAGTAGACTACTATAGTCGGTACTTTGAGTTAGACGCCCTTCCAAATAGACAAAGTATTACGATTATCAGAAAACTCAAGGTCCATTTGGCAAGATATGGTATATGTGACACACTTGTCACTGACAACGGACCATAATTCTCCGCAGAAATTTTTTCGGACTTTGCTAAAGAATGGGGATTCTCACACGTTACCCATCCAGCCCCTTTCATCCCATTAGCAATGGCCTAGCCGAGAAAAAGGTTTCCATTGTCAAGCGCATTTTCAAAAAAGCGCATGAAAGTCACAGGGAAGCCAAAGGTGATGACCACACAATGACCCCTGATGATATGCCAAGCCAAACTAATCCCCATTATCTTACACGATTAGGAAGGGAAGTGAAACTGATATACACTGTTACAACGAGAACTGGATAAACAATTGATCATGATGTCAAAACATGCGTTACATTCAGCAAATAAAATGTGTTAATACAAATGAACAGTGCAAGAATATTTAATTAAACAATGGAGTAAAGTTTAAACCAGAATAGATTATAAAAAACCAACTGATTTATGTATGATTGACACTTTGATTTAATTTAGATGATTTCATCAAATTTGTGTTCATATATAAGGAGGGAAATGTTATGATGTTGATTGAACTGATTATGTATTCATGTAACCTTTAACCTCGCAGTTTTGTAAAATTCTACTTACCACTTGTACCTGTACAGTTTCACGTTTAAAGCACAGAAAATCCCCTGAAAACCGAGGATACAGTTGATTTGCATTATCAGCTATATCACTGCAGGTGATGAACTCTAATTGCCTGTTTGATTGACTGCAGTAATTACATGTGATCAGCCAGCAGTGAGTTCCTTTTTCCTCAAAACACATGTGTGACTTAATTGTTGATAAGCCCTGGTCTGACCAAACAGGAATGCGGTTTTATATTTGCATGTTTGGGTCATTTTACAAATGTAATAATAGTTGAACTTTATTCTTAAGAATTGTTTTCGTGACAGTTACATCATAGCAATAATGATAGTGAATAAATAAAAAAGAAAGATTTTATTTGAGTCATGCATTAAAGGTGGGTGCATATTCAAGAATAGTAATACAATTTATGATACTGTTATTTCGCCACACATACAATGTATATTTCTGTTTTTTGGGGTATTCATTTACTTATATGATTTCTTTATAGATATTACGGGCAAAATGCTGCAAGAAAATGAAATTTGTGAATGTGTTTCAAATATTAAAGAATCAAGAACTTTAACTATATTCTTTTTACAGACTTTATTAAATACTTTAAACAGTGTGACTCTCGGATGAGACAAGACAATGTTTAAGCAAACAGTTTTCAGTTATAAAAGCAAAAACTGAAAGGATTAATTGTGGTTCCAGTATCATCTGTGTCAAACTACACTTTCAAAAGGCATGACTCTTCTAAAGCGTGTCAAAATTTAACAAAGATCATTTAAAAAATGATTTAACTTGAGCAAAACGCATTCTAATTCTTTGGACTTATACAAATTAATAGCAAAAACAAAATTTTCAAACATTGTTTATGATATGAATGATACCTATCATCAGCTATATGGCCAATAGCATTCACTTTACCAAATAATTTTCAAAGTGCCAGACAAGCAGTTTTTTTTTTTTACAAAAATCCATCCTTCTGTATATTATTTTATTAATGATGTTAATCAATAGTCGGCATTTGTTACCCATTCAACAACAACATCCTTTACACTATGGTCAGAGAAAGGTGTTTATTGCGTTGTATTTTAATATTTATATACTTTACCAACAAGAAGTAAATAATATTACAGGTAGCAGGACTTGAACTCGTGACCCTATATCTATGAGGTTATGGTGGGTTGATGTCCACGACTAGAACCACTCGACCACAGAGGCATGGAGGCTGACTTTTGAGGCTCTTGCTAAAGGACTAGTCTTGTCCGACTACTTGTTTAGTTATCCCCCCGGCCTTGGCGGAGGGAATATGGTTATGGGCTCCTTCCATGCGTCTGTCCGACACACTTTTGACCAGAGCATAACTATGAAAGTATTGAAAGAAATTAATTTTAACTTTACACACAGACAGAGGACATTGTCGGGAAGTGCAGTATACAAGGACCTCAATTCTAGCTTGGCCTATTTTTGAATTATCTTTTATTGAATTTTCTTGTCAGGGCCATAAATCCCCAAGTACTGAACCAAATTGATTCAAATTGCATACACTTAAAGAGGACATTGAGATGCAGTGCAGTGTCCAAGAACCACAACAGTACACTACTCTATTTTTTAGTTGTCTCCCTTCATTATTTTTCATATAACATTTTTGTCCGGAACATAACTCAGACTTTACTCACATATAGAGGACACCGAGAGGAAGTGCAGTGTACAAGGACCTTAACTTTAGCTTGTCCATTTTATTGCATGTGGTCGTCTGTCCACACTTTACCTTGTGTATGCAATAGAGGCTGCATTATTCACTGGATTTTCATGAAACTTGGTCAGAATGACTACCTTGATAAAATCTTGGTCGAGTTTGAACATGGGTCATCTTGGGTCAAATACTAGGTCACAGGGTCAAATCATAGAAAAACCCTGTGTAATAAATAGAGGTTTCATTTTTCATTGGATTTTCATGAAACTTGGTCAGTATGATTGCCTTGATAAATCTAGGTCGATTTTGAACATGGGTCATCTAGGGTAAAAAAAACTAGGTCAGGGAGTCAAATCATAGATAAATCTTGTGTATGCTATAGAGGTTGCATTTTGCATTGGACCTTCATGAAACTTTGTCAGTATGATTGCCTTAATTAAATCAAGGTCGAGTTCGAATATGGGTCAACTAGGGTAAAAAACCAGGATACCCAGTCAAATCATAGAAAAACTTTGTGTATGCAATAGAGGTTGCATTCTTCATGAAACTAAGTCAGCATGATTGTCTTGATGAAATCTAGGTGGAGTTTGGATACGAGTCATCTAGGGTCAAAAACTAGATCATCCAATTAAAAACCTTGTGTATGCCATGCAGGAGACATTTTCAACCCAATCATCATGTAAATTAGTCAAAAAAGGTTTGTCCTGTCAAGGTCAAACAGAATGGTTGTGTTTATGATATATAGTTTACGGTTGAAGTTTGGTCACATATTGTCACGAGTCGCAGGTGAGCGATATTGGGCCCTCTTGTTTTAATTATCTCCCTTTATGACTTTTTCTTGTCGGGGCCATAACTGCTTAAGTAAGTCATAGGACATTAAGATGCAGTGCAGTGTCTATGAACCAGAACTCAAACTTGTGCTGGTTTTGAGTTATCTCCCTTTATTGATTTATGGCATAAAATGTTTGCGCGAAGCATACAATTTCAAGTTTTTAGAGTAAAAGTGCGACATTATCACAGAGAAAATGCAGGTGAATAACCCTCAACACATTATTACAGGTCCGTAACTACACTGAGGCAAATGTGACCTGTAGAGTGTTATCAAGGTTTTAAAATAATCTGCTGCATGGTTGGTTTTTGCACAGCATGGCTCAATTTCTATACAGATGGTCTACAGGTTACAACCAGTCTCTTAATCTCTTACCATGCTAGATTTCAAGTGGACTTATCCATCTTTCTATTTCAACAGTACCATCAATTTTACAAAAGTGTGATCATTGAAAATTAATGGACTGAACAGCAAACAGTGCAGATCATGATCAGACTACAAACCAAAGGCTAAATCATTTGCCCCCCAGCAAGGTATGGGCAAAGTTTGGCAAATCAATATATTATTCCTGCTGCTTAATAGAATGAGCAAGGTAAAAACCAAAATGGAGATACACACTTTTTAGAAATGACAACAACTTTTTATCTGTATACAGAAAAGTTTTATTATGAAAGAAGAAAAATGAAACTACAAATACAAAGTATGGTCAAACTACAAATATTGAGAAAGCACTTTCACAAATGATAATTTGCTCTTTTTATGGCTATATCCGACCAATGAAATGTCTGTAAAAAGTTTATGGTACCGTAAAAATGACTTCAATGGACTGACTAATCTCCACTGAACAGATGCCTTGAAATTAAATGAGGTGTCCAAAAGAAATGCAAAATATTCTTAAAATGTTTCTAAATAAATATAGTTGAATGACAAATGACATTCTACGGTATAATGAAGCTTACTTTCTTATCTGTTTGCATGAAATTACCATTTGAAAAATTCATACAGAGAAATCTATTATTTCTACTTGGTTACTCTAGAATTCTTTTTAAAATGCAGGGGGGATAGAATAAACCTCATGTTGATGGGTAAACTTGCGTCTGTAAGGCCGGTCAGTATAATATAAGAGCAGCAATCTATTTTTTCTCCACTTTTGATGCTTCTCTTGTCGGGCTGTCAAAAATTGTTAAAAAATGAGCGTGGAAATAAAACGGTCACCTTTTTTTCTGGTTGATCAGATGGGGATGGTGTATGAAGAACTTACATGTAACTACTACCTTTAACAGTACAAACTTTGACACATTACAATGACCACCTTTAAAAGGCACACAGGTATGATTAATGTATGAAATATATGAATTTTACAAACAACTCCAGGATTTTTAAATAGCAAGATCGCTATCTTAGATGACACTTTAAAAAACAGGAAGTTTGAAATCAAATCATGCCTATAAAATACAGATTTTCTTTCCTTGCTATCATTTAACAAACAAGTTTTATCAAAAAGGCTTCAGCGAAAAGTTTTCCTCATGTTTCCAAGGAGAGATTCTTAATTGAGGAAGTAAAAACATCACACTTCTTGACCCAGACAGAATATGGACGAGTTTCAAAAGGCATAAAATTTAATGTGCATAACAGAATCACCTGTAAGAAATGTATAAGTATTGTTGGTTCAATCCAAAACAGTTATAGCTTATAGGGAATAAAAAAGACTAAGTTTAGGCTGTAAAGCTGCACTGAATCCTGGTAAAGCATCAAACCCAGGGTATAATTATGTACGATACTGTCCCAAAGTAAGATGGAAATCGTTAAAAACATCGTGCCATACATGTACATGCCTACTGTAACATCTGTTTTATTACAGTACAATAAGATGTACTTCTCTCTTCAATCCAAAATAAACTAGTCAATTGTTTTGAACATCCATACTTGACATTCAAATTGTTGAAACACTTCAGAACTGCTTGTAAATTACAAATGAAGATTTTATCTTGTATTTCATGACAAACTTCTTAACATCTTCAAGTTTTATATGGTCCTCAATAAAATCTCAAGTCATGTATCATCATGAATTATGCTCCAATATAATTTCACATTTTATAGTTTATGAGTAACTTTAATAGAAAAGCGCAAATTTAACATTTTGGCCTGTTTACATTAAGATGACATTCTAAATCATTTTGTGCTCCAAAAAAACCCCAACAAGTCTGCACATTTATTTCCAATACCCAGAGAAATCTTTTTATCAAAGGAAAAAAAAACAACAGCAGACGTGATAAACATTCTGTGAAAGTGCTATCAAAAAATCGTCTGAATTTTTTTAAAAGACTCCAATGACAGGTGTCATTGTACAGTTTCTATAACAAGCGACTTTTCTTACAAATGTACACCAACTTTTGTTACATTCTTTATGAACAATGAAAGTATTGCGACGTGTTATACACAACAAAAATTCAAGTGACACAACATTTCATCTTATCTTGATTCTATAGCTTGTACTCATAAGACTGCCAAATTGCTAAAAAATTTAAAAGGCTGGATAACCTAAATTCTGAAAACGTACCCCATTTACAAGTACAACGTAATTTACAAAATGATCACAATTGGATCTTGATATGTAAAACAGCTGGTTTTAAGAGAAATATCAAACGAAATTAGTACACAGAATCTATACATGTTTTCACACATTTCTTTCCTTGTCGATCAACATTTACACTCGTAAAATACCAAAAGATTCACAGCTAACCTTGACCTGCGAAATAAAATCAGAAAACATAAGAAAAACTGAAGGTACACGTACATTTATATACATTGTATACACTACACTATTGAGACCATATTGGGTATGGTTAGAAGTTGTATCAAACCTAAACCTTCTAAATCCTCCACAAACATGCCAATATTTCAATTTGAATTGTAACAACTACATGAGCAGTGTAGACTTTGATCAAACTGCTCGGATGGACTAACTGATCATAGTCTACGTTTGTTGAAAAACATGTAAAGAAAAATTAAAATTAAATGACGACATGGCATGGGTACATGACACCCGTGGTATTAAATTTTAGGTCAAAACAAATTTACCCTAATTAGTGTTACAAGCATTTAGGCCAAAGCAAATATTTCTTGCAGTTTCAGTAAACACTACCTTCCCTGTGCATGTTAAGTACAAAGTCATACCAATATGGTTTCACAAAAATTATAAAAGCAATAAAAAAGATGTTATGTATTCAAACTACATGTATTTACATCAAGCAAGGTTCTTCAATAGAATGGTCTCAAAACGGACGATACAGTGAGAATTATGTTTTTCATTAAACGGGATTCAACTGTGTAACAACTGTGTAAACTGTGTAACAACATCTCTAAACACTATCAAAAACTTTCTAAAATTCACCATTTCATGTTGATTTTAAAATATTGCAGTGAGCACTGCTAGCTTCTTTTAGAGAAATATTGACAGTTTTCATCTATTAAATTCAGTTTGAAAATCATATAGCAGTCTCAGCATTATTCTGCTCCTTGTACCGACAATAGCGCTGAAATAACTTTCAGTTGAACGTCATGAAGAAAATCTATATTAATATATTGTATGTGCTTGCCGTTTTCAAACCATTCTATTTAAAAGACACTGCATTGAATTGCATCAAGATTAATTCATCATTAGTAATACTTTTTTGTTTAAGGTATTTACCTTGCACTGGTTAAGATTTGCCATGTTTTTTTACACTTTTTTAGCTTTTCTCTACTGTAACAGGAGGTCGATTTAGCAATCTCTTATCAAATAATTGTCTCCAGTACCGTACCACAATACTGTTTTTTACATTCAGGCACCAAAAATTTATTTACAGGCACACTATGAAATACGCACCAGGTAAATACAAACTCACAAAATTATAATTCTTACCATTGAAAAGAAATCATTTACAATGTATAAAACATTAATTAAAACAAACAACCTTAAACTGGATGGATCTTCTAAACCTAAAGTCAATATATAGATTGTCATGTCTAACAAACCTTCCTCCGTGCATAGAATTTATACTATTTTGTATACACAACAGTTTAAGCAGCAGATGTTTGGCATGAAAACAGATAAAACCAATTTGTACATTTGCATTATATTAAAGCTAACCTTGTTTAAATATCAAATTACCTATTCATTGTAGTTATACCCACATCCCCCCACAGCCTGCTTCAATAAAATACATGTATCTACATAATTTAATTATGCTTGTAATGATGCCATTACCATGTATAAATCCTTGAAAAATTCAGCTGTATGTAGATTAAACAAACATTAGAGTGTACTAAAATTTGGGTGCAAAATTACTCTGCATTATTATGTGATATTAAGCCATACATGCGAGCTCTGTTCACTTCAATTCTGCTAATAATTTGTTAAAGTGATCTGAAGATTTTTTCTCATAGTGAGACTTAAAATAGCCAATGTTCTTGGTCCAAGTTCTCCAAATTTATACTGTGTCAATTTCTTCAATTTACAGCAACAATTTTACATATTGGCTGCACTTAATAATCAACTTGGAAAAACTGTAAGTTTCAAATCACTTGAAAATATTTTTTAGATTTTATTTGTTTCTTCAATACTGCCATCCAAATAGTTTTCTTGATGTTTTTTTTTTCTGCTTTATATATAACATTCAGTGTGGTTGGATTATGATGTACCGGTAGTGGTCCTTGTTACTGATTATATCCGGCATGGTATTGATTATTGCTGACCATAGTGTTAGTAGACATGGCAACCGTTGCTGCTGAAATAGAAAGAGAAAGTGACAAAAGCATTTTCATATTTCTGTAAAGCGTGATTAAACAAGTTGATATATCATTGAAATGAGATGTAGCCATGCCAGTCCCCAAAGGAAGGAGTCCTGGCACACACAGCTTTGAAATAAACAAATGTCTCCCCAGTTTCTTTTGCAACTATAAAAAGTTCTGGAAGGATTCAATATTTACATGTACACATGACCTCTACTTTTGACCTGTAAACTCACCTCGAAACTGCTGCAATGTGGTCCTATATTGCTAACCCTAGTACCTGACCTACTTGTGATCCAACATGACCGAATCAAACTTAAACTATACATATACATAATCAATGTAACCATCTGTTTGACCTTAACCAGATAAACATTCTGACCAAATTACATGATGATTGGCTATAAAACGCGACTACTGGAGTACTAACTAATAATGTTTTTCTTGAATTTTACCTGGTGACCTTGATTTTAATTCTACATGAACCACATTCAATTTTGACCTAGAAATAATCAAGACAAACACTCTGACAAAATTTCATGACACTTGGGTACCCGGTATCTAATGTGGCCTCCAGTGTTAACAAGGTTTTTCTTTGATTTGACCATGTGACCTAGTTTTTGACCCAATGTGACCCAGATTCAAACTTAACCTAGAAATCACAGAGATAAGCATTCTGAAGACTGGATGTCAAATGTTACCATTATAGTGTTAACAAGGAAAGTGTGGACAGACGCCAGACAATGGGGGATATCACAATAGCTCACCTTTGTGCTCAGGCGAGTTAAAAAGGAGTAAGACATATTTTTTCTGTTGCCACAACAGCTAACCCGAATAATGTGCGTCTGAAAATGAAACTAATCCGAAAATGCATTCAATAATCACAAACGCAGTTTTCGAAAAATTCTGATGTACTATCCACATTCATTTCTAAAAATGATAAGCAATTGCCCCACCTAATTTTCTGAAAATGAAACTTCAAACTACTATCCCTTTTCATACAAATCACACACACTACCTCAGACATAAAAGTCAAAATGCTTTTCAAAAAACATCTAGTGGTTTGCCTAATGAGTGATATGTACGTGGTTAGTCTCACTATTTCCACTTCGAAGGCAAACCGATTTTACAGGTTGACATTTTAGAGTTGTCTGCCTTCGACAGCCTTCTAGAGGTGTGACAGATATAAAATATCAGATCTGTGAAAGGTGTCACACTGAAACGCCAAATTAATTATGCTAGTACCGGGCATGAAACAACAGAGAGATGAAGGATATGACCTGTGTAGACACAACACAATGTAACCTCTAGTAGCTCTACAGTTAGGTACAATCAACTAAGTTTTTGTATTCTGTCATGAACTTAGCCTCACCACCAGGCTAGATGATAATATATTTCATTAAAACTCTTAAGCAAAATATTTTCAGCTTTCTTATCTAACACTGGCTCGATCATCTACATTCTTGGTGACAAAGGGAGGGTTTGTAACAAGTAAGTGAGCAGATAATCACAAAATAGGAGTACATGTAAGGACTGAATGCTAGTGAATCATGAACTATGTGGACCCTTTTAATCTGTATTTTGTTTATTCTCAATGTCAAGAGGGTTGTTTTCTTTCTTACAATAAACATGTAATCTGAACTGACTATCAAAGTGACCCCAATAGACACTGATTTGTCATCAAGTATCAATATTTAAGACAATGTTTGGAGTGTTGATGGATCTGGTACTATACCCTATCAACTGCTTCTATAGGGGTTTTGCTTTATATTTATTTTCTTCTATTGTATTGGATCGGATTTCTACCATGTTTTACTCATGACTTTGGGTGGATGGACAGATAGCCAGACAGGAAATGCCAAATCAGTATTTCTCAGGGAAGGATAATAAAACCGATATGCTAGTTGCACTAGGTCCATACCAGTCACGCAATCATGCATTTTGCATGTATCTAAACTATTAAATGTGCAAGTCAGTTCTTTAAATGTGTTTTAAACTACCAAGAAAAAAAACTTTGAGATCAAATTTACAAAACTCTTTATTTGCCATGGTGTAATGACTTCATTATACACACATGAAATGATGTTTTATTTGTAACCTGTTATTACTGGCTTACTTTACACCAGAAAAAAATTTAAGTACCCTTTCAAAGAAACCCGACTAAACATGCACTCTAACTTCTCAAATAACTGACTATTCAGTAGTGTATTATGTATGACTTGCATAATTTGTTTACATTCTTTGGTAAGCCACGGCGACATCAGATCTACTGGTATTATCTGTTTCATTAAAATTTTTACCAATGAAAATATTTTCAAATTTAAAGAAAATCTGCATGTTGTCAAGATAAAAACTTATGTATCTGCATCCTAAATCCTAGATGCACAACTTCACATGATGATAAACATTCCTGTAAAGTAGTTCAAAATACTTTTTTCAGATATGCACGAGTATCAACACAAGTTGAAAATAGCTAATTTTCACTAATTTAAGGGCCATAACTCTGCCAATACTGGATGAATCCAGATGCACCACTTCACATGCTGGTTAACATTCCTGTAAAGTTTCATGGCTGAAGCTCAAATACTCTTTCATTTTGCCAATTTTTACTAAGTAAAGGGCCATAACTCCTCCAATACTTGATGAGTCCACATCAAAAACCTCGGGGGCTTGACTTCACTTGCATATAAACATTCCTGTAAACCTTCACAACTGTAACTCAAATACATGGAGTTAACCATGACTCAAAATTTATGACAGACAGACAGACAACCCTGCCAAAACCAATATGTCTCTATGGTATTCAAAGAGGTGTTCAATAAAACAAGAGGCCCATATGCACATGGCCAGTATCGCTGTACTGGACAGACTGGACTGTTCTGAGTAGCTTTTGAAAATTGTGTGAAATGTTATCAAGGAAAAGTCCAGTAGAGCTAAAAGTTGCTGACTGAGAAGAACTCAGTGCAGATCATGATCAGACAGGCAGACTGACCATTGTCTACACTTAGTTGCAAAGGCAAAATCACAAGCAATCAATGGAAGAACTAAATAGAGCGATGATAAATGGGTCTGCCTATGTGGTCATGTGTTTAGAGTTGAAACCACTGTGTGACAGTAACTTGAATGTTATGGGTTTGAGCCCTTCAACCAACCAGATCACTTTTAATATGTGAGAAAGTTGGAGCTTAATTCAAACTTCGAGCGAAAACACAGATGATTAGATACTTACACGGGGAGGGTGCGGTGTGTACTATGACTGGTGCCGGATTTCTTCTACAGCATCCACAGCAGCAGCAACAGCAAGTACAAATGCCGATCAGGATAACGAATCCCACAATGCCTCCAACAATTGGTACCCAGCTGCAATAGTAACATCAAATATGAAAAGTTAGCATCAGTATAATTATGTCTGTTTCTAAATACAAAGCTTAGACTGAATACATTTTTTTTAACATAAAGTTTTTTTAAACTTGTATCTTTTGTGAGTTCTGAATGATAGAGATCTATCTTTGAATGTGTTTTGTTGGGTCTGTTGAATTCTTAGAGGATGTCTAAAGATTTGAATTTGCTGGCAAAACTGTCGTTTTTTTTAATCAGTCGTACATAATACAACAAATTACTGATTTGTATGACATAGTAATCTATGACTTGTGCAAATTTGATTATAGTGTTACCCTTACATAGTTCCTTACTACAGAGTACAGACTATATAGCTCTCCTGATAATATACTTTAACCTTAAAACCAGTTTGTACGTGGTGAAATATAAGTTATAGTAGTATACATATGTATGAAGCAATTATGCAAGATTCACTATAAACTCTGTGCAAAATCATGCAGTTAGAACATGCAATTAACATCCCCATCATCTCTTGATAGCATTGATAATAATTATCATTGAATTCCAATATTATAAAGTGGTTGCAGAGAAATAGCCTGGCACAGAAAGAAGCTGTATTTACTATATTATCTGGTATGTATCCATACAAGCTTCTCGCAATGCTATGAATAGCAATTGACAGATTATCAAAGGAAAGGAAGTTGTGAAATATGAACCTGTATGAGATACTTACATGTGTTCATGGATCCAGCTATTCAAACAGTCCTCGTTTTCGTTCTTTGTTGCCGGAATCTGCCTGCTTGAGTCGCTACAACATTCTTTGTAAGCTATGCCTAAGTTAATGCAACAGTAGTCTACACATAATTCTGATTCGTGGTACTTCCCTGAAATATCAGTGTACGAACCGCAACAGTCGCTTGCATCAGAACCTTTGCCTGTGAACAGAAATCATAGAGGACACTTCTAGCATTTTTAAATTCCAGATACAGTTTAATTCCACTATTAAGACCACCCAACATTAACAACAGACATTTCAGAACTAAATCAGGGATGTCATTGATTAAAATTTTTGTATCGATATATCGATTTATAAATATCGACGATACAGCGATATATCGATACACGGGCGTAAAAGTCACTGACTACACATTCTACCAAATCTCTTGACTTTATTTGTACTAAACATATGGTTCTGGTCTATAATATATATCAACCCTTGCAGTGCTGAAATATTTTTGCTTATGAGACCACATTTCATTAAATTATCATTCGTAAGAAAAACACGGAACTCTGGGTAGAGTGATTGTTTATATTCCGGTTCAGTTTTGATGAAATTTTCGAACGTGAAACTGTAGATAATTGCACGGTAAAACATTATTCGATATATGATTTTTCAAAACGGCAATCGATATCGAATCGAAAGTGTTTGATCGTTGATATATCGATATCGTTTGAATCGATTACATCCCTAAACTAAATGCTCAATTTCATAGAAAAATCGTCTCGCTAATAAGACTAATTCATTAATGAGACCAGTATTTACTGGTTCGAATGGTAGTCTCAATACAGGAACTTAACTATACATTCTAGATCAATTCTGAGAAACTGTCTACAGACACACATCATTTTGTCTACAGATGTACATTATGGGGCAATAACTCAATGAAACCTAAGAGCTGCCACACGTAAGTGATGAATACCCCCAAAGTGGGTCTCACAGTCTTAGACCTTGACCTTCAAGGTGTGGACCCAGCACTTGTGCACAACACTATTTCTATGTGTTGAACATGTTTGCCAATTTATTTTAAAATCCTCCAATGTATTGATCCGTTACAGTTTAAACAGATAACAACAGCTGTCTGTAACACAGGATGCTCAACTATTTGCCAATGAAACATTAAATGTATTAATTTCAAAAAGATTAAGGTAGGCAACTCTCATTAATATACATTGTAAATAAATGTTTTCGTTCAAAGAATTTTGATCTGTTCTATGTACATGTAAACAAAGTGCAGACTACAAAATCCCGTCACGTTGAAGAAAAGAGTGTCACATATATTTTTCGTATTTTAGCAACACTGAACAAGCATCGTCTGTGGATGATGCGCAGCCTGATAGCACTAGTAAATTCAGCCTCTAAAAGCCTGAAAATGAGGCACCAAGTGATATAGGTCCTGGTCTGTCAAAAAAAAACAAAGACTGCCAAGTCCAGACTTCTAAAATCTATTCACATTGAAGGATCACCTCTGAGACATTTCCATCCAGGAATTCAAAACAAACTATCAGAGAAGAATATTCCAAAACGCCTTTCATAAATGCATATCAAGATCTAGGTCTGTACCCATTTAAACATGTACAATGATTCAAAACAGGTGTTTGATACTGGCCCCCCAAATTTTTATTTTTTAAATGAGGGGGGGAAATTTCCCACTATTTTTGAATTTCTAGAATAGGCACTGTTTAATATCATTTAATATCTTGAACATGTCGTTTTGAACAGTTCTGGGCTATGTGCCATCCTAGGCCACTTACTTACCTCACCTGAGCTTCCTGATCTAACAAAAACTGTTTTTGCAGGTGTACTTGTTAAGTTAAAACTTACCAGGGGATATATTATAAACCCTAACTACTAACAATATTTTACACTATATAATATGTCACAGGTGTCCATGACAAGATACACTGAACCTAGACATATCACTTGTAATTAAGTAGCACTACATTTTGTATACAATTTTGTATGATTATGGATGGCTACTGCATATATATACAGAAAAACCATACTGTATTTCTGATATCTGCACTGTGTATGGGGGCGGAGCTTAAACTGTGATCTATCTGCAATAGAGAACATGATCTATCTGAAATAGAGTACACTTTTCAGATCTTTTTTATTGCCTGGATACACCGCTTGAAGATTTCGCCTTCTAGTGCATACAACATGTACAATGCAACTGTCAACGCTTAGCAACAAAATTAATAGTTTGACATTTTACTCATTTTCCCTCTTGTTTACAAAATTAATTGTATTGAATTTGATGTTAAGCTGTAAACAGGGGATCTCCGTAATGAAGTTGAGAAAACCTTTGTCATATATGCTTGATTATGAAAATGTTACTTGTAAAAGAAAAACACTTATAAAACAAGAGGGCCAAGACAGCCCTATATCGCTCACCTGGGACCTACTTATGACAATATTTAAATCAGTATTAACACATACCTTTGTTAATACAACACGGCTATGGCACAAGCTCACCAACTATTTACAATGTCTAAACATAAGCCTGAAATATGGCTATTATTCAAATTCTCTTACCTTATTAGATGCGCACAATATGTTCTCTAACTTTAAATTTGGGCAATGCATTGGAAATTATCGTAACATGTGTATAATTTAGTATTACCTTAAATTCACAACCCTTGAAGCACAAGCCCAAGATACCTGGTACAAGTATAGGCATCTACTGGAAATGACCCCTAATAAGAGACCAAAAAGGGCAAGTATCGGACTGTTCTGTGAAAGTTTTGTGAAAATATTTTGCAATATTATCAAGGAAAAGCTTACTGAGGTCACTGTGACCTTGACCCACTGACCCCAAAAACAGTAGGGATCATCAGTAAGACCAAGTTTCAAGACTCTTGTTGATAATTAGATCTCAAAATACTGAGCTGAACTGATTTTCACAGTTTGGGTCACTGCTAGGTGCTAATATACCTAGGTCACTGTGACCTTGACCCTTGACCCACTGGCCCTAAAAACTATAGGGATCATCCACAGGTTGCATGCATGCAACCTTCTGAGCAAGTTTCTTGACAGTCGATTGAAAATTGAGATCTGTAGACATGGTGTTACCAAGGAAAAGTTTACGGACAGAGGGATGACGGACAAACGGTATAGGTCCAGAACGGCCCACTTCCGGAACGGACCAGTACCAGAACGGCCCACTTTTTATTTTTAAAAGGGCAGCTGCGTTGATATGCGAACAATTTTAAGAGGTTGGATTACACGGTCCAAGTAAATTCTGGGAAGAACTATTATAAATCTTCTGCAGGACATGATATCAAATTATTGTTCACAGTACTAGTTTTATGACATGTCTGTGAAAAGTATTAAGTAGGAAATTCATATTACTATAATCATTATATTGTGATCAATATGTCTTAATGTATTTGCAACAAATAGAGGAACAAAAAAGTTCAAAGTTCACAAGTATCCCCTAAAACTCTGAACACTCTGACAATATTAATACTATTTTAATAATACTTGAAAGTGGGCCGTTTTGGGTTTAAAAGTAGGCCGTTCTGGGCTGGGCCTTTCTGGTACTAAACCTGGACACCACCATGGAACAGTGGAAGTCAATAAGCACTACACTTCCTCGCAATTTGTCTTCTACCAGTAAATGATGTATCAATTCATATGTTCCGCACAAAACTATAAAGCCCACAGCATTTCGGCAGGTCCATAAAACAAAGATCTTCCTATATATCCCAATGTGAAGTCAAGAGAGCTCTAGGCGGGGTAAATTTTGACAAGAGTGTCATGATTTGAACAATCTTGGTGGAGGACCATTAGCAATGCAATCTGCCAATATCTAATCTCTATGACTTTTGGTTTGAGACAAGAAGATTTTCAAAGATTTTCTTATAGTTATACAGTGTATAAGCTTATGTAGAAACCAGTGACCCAGGGGCAGGATCAATTTTGACCTAGGGGTCCTGATTTGAACAATCTTGGTAGAGGTCCACTTCACAATGCTACATTCCAAATATCTAAGCCTTGTAGTTTTAGACACTAAGACTTTTGACATTTTTGTTATACCTGTATATAAGCCTAGGTAAAATCAAGTGACCCCAAGTGGTGTCAATGTTGACCTGGGGGTCATGATTTGAACAATCTTGGTAGGGATCCATTTGGCAATGCTACATGCTAAATATCCAAGCTCTATAGGCCTGATAGTTTCAAAGAAGACTTTTGGCCTGGGGTCTGCTGTTTGAATGTAGCACAAGATAAGACCATATTACCAAAAAACAGGAGCACTGCGCCTGCGGGTGCTGGACGCTCGTCTGGTTTTATCCCTTTATCATGGTTTATTCATTTGACTTTATCCTTTTACAGTTTATTTATTACCATTTTTTAAGTAACAGTGTAAGTTGACCTTGACCCCGAAACACAATCCCACAAAAAGTTTTTGTAAATAATTACTAGACACTTAGTTCGGTCACAATAATTCATATTGTATTTTCCCCATTTTTCTATTTTTAGAAGAAAAACATTGATTTGACCCCTTGGCCCTAAACACAATCCAAATAAAAGTCTTTATTTATAAGTATAACACAATAATCTAGTTACATTATGTCAATTGTTTAGATACATGTATTGAATATATAACCGTTTTTCTATTTTTAGTTACATTGACCTTCAGATCTTGACCCTGGGAGCCCCAGAACACAACCCCATTAAAGATCTTCTTAAATAATTACTACAAACACAATTTGGTTACATTATGTCAACTGTTACTAAAGATATTGAATATTACGGTTTTCCTATTTTAGTAACAGTGACCTTGACCCCAGGAGCCCCAAAACACAATCCAATTAAAGATATTCATAAATAGTAACCTATTCACTAAGTTTGGTTGCATTATGTGCACTGCTTCAAAAATATTGCAAGTGTGAAACTCTAAGTTAAGAAGGGGCAATAATCTAGTCAAAATACATGACAGGATTTTATTACTTGTAATTAAAACTCTTCCATCATTCTATTGTACATTTGATAGTGAACACGTATTCCACGTTTTAAACTGATAGTTTTGATAGTTTGCATGGGTCACAGTCATACTTCTTAAGAGTGCACACAAATTCTCTATCGTGTGCCCTTGTGACCTTTGACCTAGTGACCCGAAACATGGACCATACACAACTGAGCACGGTACTTATCACTTCTGTAAAATATCATTTAATTCTGAACAGGGGTTTTTGAGATTAAAAGTGCACAATATTTTACTATCTCAAGCCCCTGTGACATTGACCTTTGACCTAGTGACCCGAAACATAGACCATGCCCAATTAGCTAGGCATTGTACTTATCATTTCTGTGAAGTATCATTAAATTCTGACCAGGGGTTTTGGAAATTGACAGACAAGCTGAATTCAGTATACTTTGTGTTCGCAAACCTTAAACAAGAGGGCCATCATGGCCCTATATCGCTCACCTGACTACTATTTGCTATAACAAGGGGGTCATGATTTTAACATTCTTTGTAGAGGTCCACTACACAATGCTTACTAACATTTCAAATACCTATTATCTGCCTATCGGCCTTGTGTTGTTTTTTTTTCAAGTTTTCCCTATATATAAGTCTATGTGAAATCAAGTGCTTTCCCCCCCCCTCCCTGGAAGGGTTAATTTTGACCAGGGGGGTCATGATTTGAACAATCTTGGTAAACGTCCACTAGACAATGCTATATGCCAAATATCTAAGCTCTAGGCCTTGTGGTTTCAGAGAAGAAGATTTTTAAAGTTTTTCCTATTTGTTACCATAGCAACCAGAGTTCTGCATGGAATGGAATTCTTTGAACAACTTTGATAGAGCTTCATGCAAGGAACACCCCTGCAAAGTTTCATCAACATTGGCCTTGTGGTTTCAGAGTTTCAGACGAGATGTCGTTTGAAGGAAATGGTAGACGGCGGGCGTTAATAAACAACAGATGGAAAGCGATCCGGCACAAAATTTGTGCCAGATGAGCTTATATTCAGACAAGCTAAAAATGACCAAAAATACCAGAATATCCCTTCCCCCCACTCACATGTATGACTCAAACACCCATTTGATATGTTGAAGTTTATAATAAATTGTTTGAGAACGATTTGAAATCAATCTACAAGACAATCTCAGTACCCCCGCTCCCCCCCACCGAAGCTACATCCAATTCTCAAAATCTACGAAAGTCCATCTAAATCCATGTTTTTACCCCACAAAACAGGTCGCACTCAGCATCTTTAATAGCATTCATTGTGAAAAAGATATTAGATGAATAAGTTTTTCAACTTTCAAAGTGATAGCTTGGGATTCTTTATATTAGAAAAGAGTCTGACCTCGAAATGTTCGTAAACAGTGTCTATTACCTATTAACATTTAGAATCTAATATGCATGTATTTGACAATTTAACAAATGATTATAAAACTGGCAACAATTACCTGTGAAAGCGAGAATCAAAACAACTGCTATCAAAGTTTCCTTCATCATCTTGTTTCTATTACTTGTGTATATTCGCACGACGCGTCCGCTTCGAATAAAATCTTGAAAATGACGAATGCCAACTGAGTGCACTGAACAATGAACGGGAGGGACAAGAAGGGGCGCATTTGAATCCGATAATTTTGCACGAGGATCGAGATTCCTCTTCTCTAGATGTTTACGCCACTTTAGTAATGTATCTAGATCTAAAGAGTTTAGATTTTACCGAATAATTTAAGAACTAGATCTTATACGCAAACAGAATCATCAATATACAGAGAGAAAAATGTATGTTATAAGGGCACCTATGCGGTCCTCTCATTTTCCGAAAATGCTGACACAAAGAGATAGCCCTTCCCAAAACTTTCTTATCATCGTGAAATAGGTCAGGGGTTACAGCTAGGTAGCCTAATTCATTCGACTCGCAAATGCATGAGATTGTATCAATACGCAAATTTTAATTTTATTCGCTCGAATAATTTCTTTTAGTGTAAAGTCCTCACCAACTATGACTCAGTGAGAAAGTTTAGTTTAAACATATTTTATTTCCAAGGATAATTACAATATTCAGGAAAATACACCATATGACAACAAATGTATGGAAAAAGGGTCAGGTCACAAGTTCTAACAACATTAAATACGACCTTTCCCTAGTAGAGGAAAGTTACATAGGTTGATGGTAACGACACGATATTGAATGGAAATTTTTGGTGAGAAAAAAAAGTCAATGTATAGCACATAATTATGTAACACACAATTCAAATAATATTTAAAGAAACAAAATGGTGAACAAATGGTGAACGAATGAAAAGGATGATGAAAAATAGTGTCTTGTCTAAAATTAAGTCAGAATCGGTTGGCCATATAGAAGCAATTGGCAACTGAGCGGATGAAAAGCGCGTAATGCATGAAAAAGTCTTACTCTTTGAGGGGTGAATAATTGACAATTAAATAAGTAATGATCCACGTTTTCAGAAGGATATCCACACGCACATTTTTCGGTATTCAATAGATGGTTATGATATAGATGAGAATTCAAGTTGCTACATTGATTTCTTAACCTTGCATCTAAAACTGACGCTCTTCTATCACCGATGAACAGATATTTTGGAACAGGGTTTGGATTTGAATACTTTTGCGTAATGCTTTTTAAAGCCTGACAATGTGTTAATATTTCGAATTTCCAATGGCAAGTTATTCCAGAGAGAAGCAGAAGGAATAAAAGACTGTGCATAGATCTCTGTTTGTCTAGAAGTTATCAGATAGTCATCACTATTCCTTAGGTTATACGATGTTATAGAATTTACAATATCTGGCAACAAGTTCTTCAAATACTGGGACAGTCACCATTATGCTTTTATACATAATTACTAATTTCAAATAATATCTTCGATCTGATAAAGATAACCAGTCAATTTCACAATAAAGTTTTCTAAGGGAGACCGATCTAGTTAACCCCGACACAATTCGTGCCGCTTCGTTTTGAATCTTATCAAGAACGTTCTTTTCATACTGAGTACACCCATCCCAAACAGCCGATGAATATTCAATAATTGGCCTTAAATAAGAAATATAAATTTGATATAATGTTTGACGTTTGACTGAGTATTTTAGTTTTCTCATCATACCCAATAGTTTAGATGCAGATTTTGTAATACTTTCAATATGTTCGTGCCATTTACCATCAGAACTAAAGGTCAACCCAAGATGTTTGTGACTTTTGACAAAGTTAACTGGAGTCCGATTGAACATAATTCTCGGGTTTACAACATTAATTTTCGGCGTAAAAGTATAGCCTCTGTCTTGTTGGGATTAAAGTCTACTAACCATTTCTTAGACCAACAGTGAATAAGTGCAAGGTCATGATTTAGTATTCCTTCAAGATCATTTATATTAGATGCTGTACTTGAAAGGGAAGTATCATCTGCAAATAAACGTGTTAAGCTAGAAGTTGGTCAACATATCATTTACGTAAATTAGAAAAATAGAGGACCAAGGACCGAGCCTTGGGGAACTCCAGCAGTAATAGAAACTTCATCAGAATAGGAGGAGCCAACAAAACTTTCTGTGTTCTATTTCCTAAATAACTCCGGACCCAGCTTAATAAGTTTCCACTTATACCATTTTGCTTTAATTTAAATAAAAGGCCTTCATGCCAAACACGGTCAAACGCTTTTGATATATCGCGAAAATGATACATGTGTAACTTTTTGAATCAAACGCTTTTACTATTTGATCATACATATCAATTAATTGGAATGTTGTAGAGTGCCCTCTTAAAAAACCTGATTGTTTAGAGTATATTAGATTATTAGATATAAAATGGTTATATAAATGTTTATAAATAATCCTTTCCATGACTTTACCAAGACAACTTAAGAGTGAAATAGGACGGTAGTTGGTAGTAAGACTTGCGTCACCTTTTTTAAACAGATGCATTACAATTGCTGATTTCCAGCAGCTCGGAAAAACACATTCGTTTAGGGATCTATTAAAAAGCAGAGTAAGCGGTTTAGATATAGTGCTACACGTACGTTTAAGAAGCGATGACTAATCAAATCTTCTCCTACAGCCTTTTTAGTGACTAAATTGCTTATAATATCTCTAGTTTCTGACTCAGAGATGAAAATATGATCATGTTTGTATCTGTAAACGAACAGAATTGCGGAAGATAAACTGATGTGTCATCTACTTTTTGATACAGAAGAGAAATATTTATTTAAGCAGTTTGCTTTTTCTACATCAGAAATATGGAAATGTTCCGCGCCGTCTTGACTAATTATTTTTAGTGGAGGTATTACTTCGGAAAAAGATTTCGTTTTTATAAGCTGCTTTAGTAATTTCCAGTACTGGCTTTTGTTGTTATTGAGTGAAACTTGAATGTTTTCTTCGAGATTACCATAAAATTGTTCTTTGGCATGTTTTTTCATATTGTTTACACGATTACGCAGATACTTATACTTACTCCAATGGAGCAAAGAATTAGATTTGATTGCAATAGATCTCTGACGATCGCGTTTACGTGAGAAAGTTCTAATAACGGAATCGTACCAAGGTTTGTCATAAGGTCTAATCATTACTTCTTTATATGGAATACATATTTTCATTAAATTGATAAGTTTCATTGTAAATGTTTTAGCGGCTTCGTCAATATCGGAATGACATATAAAATTCCAATCTTCCTGTTCAATTAGATTGTTTAAAGTCTGGAAATCTGCTTTTTTATAGAGCCAGATATGTCTTTTTAATGACCTTGTGTGAAAAACCGGTATTTCTAAAGTTGCACTAGTAGCAAAGTGATGACTTATACTTGTGGGAGTTATGATAGTTTCACTGTGTATCGTTGTTAATGCGTCTGAAACAATAATTGGATCGATTAATGTTGAAGAAGTGTTTGTTACTCTTGTGTGATTGGTTACAATATTTTTTTCAAGTTATATAAGAGCAGTGAATTCTTTAAGTGTGTCTTGCTTAAAAACTGATTTTCACTAATGTCACCTAAAATTACTAAGTTAGGGTTAAAGTCAAGAGCACGGTCTAACATATTTTCAAATTTTTCCCAGAAAGAAACTTGAGTATTTGGCGGTCTGTATATACAACATGTCAGAATTTTCATTTTTCCTGTGTTGAGCTCGACCCAAATTGCATGAATGTAATTATTTTCAAGTTCAAAAACCCTACGAGATACAAGCGAGTTTGACACGTACATCAACAAACCACTAGAATGAGCAGTAAAGTCTTTACGGTACATTGAATTTTCATAACCTTCTAAGATAAGTTCTGAGTTGGCATAAGTATCAGTTAAATGTGTTTCAGTAAAACAGATAATATCAAAATCTAAACAATAATTCTTAATATAATCAATTTTGTGACGTATTGACCGAATATTAAGGTGAAAAAATGACAAGTATTCCGTAAGTGTGTTTCTAGGACCAGGATTCGTTTCAATGTCACCTGCTAATATCAGAAGAATACATAGAAGTCTATAGAACTCTAAGTCTTGACAACAGCACGAAACGTTAAAAAACAAGTACTTAATAATATATAAAATTCGTATGATACTATTATGGATAATACTGGCAAAATTAGTATGAAAATATCGGTGAAATTTAAAAGTTAAGCGACAAACATGTGTTTTTGCATAGAATAAACTCACAGCCGCTCTGTAAGTGACTATGTCATTACCTATGTGGTAGTAAAAATACAATCAGTTCCAAAGTGGCGGACTGTGAGCGCGTTAGACAAGATCCACAAAGATGAAGTGGTAATAAATGCATTACCTTTGACAAGACATTAAAACAAAATGAATGAAAATCTATGAAAAAAAAACAAGTAAAAATGAAACTATGAAGCAAAACATCAAAATGCGGTATGTGGGTTGAGTTAGCATGATGTTTACAACATGGCGGCAATAGATATTTTGAAATTGTACAGAATGGAAAATATTGCATAAAATGAACAGTAGTTAAGGATTAGCAAACTACCAGTTTACATATATAAATGGTAATTGCATTGGGCAGTATACAATTCGGTGTCTAGTTGCAAAAACTTATGTTCCCTTTGACAACAGTTTTGGAGACAAAAGCCATCAAAACAAATAACCTGTAAAAAGTGCAGTATGTAACATTAACATACACGAGTGAAGAAATGAGAAATGTTGATGCCAAGATATCTGAACAGTTTATACACAACGGAGAAACCACTCAACCATTTCCAGTGATTGGAATTTCTTCGGGTCTTGGCTCTTCTAGAAGGAACAGATCCAAATCATCAATGTCAACAACGCGATGTAGCTTAGACTTGTTATCTTTGACAAGAATGTTGTCATCAGAAGACCATGTGCCAATAAGATGGCGAGATCTAACAAGCCCACGTGCCTTAAATAGAAGGTGGCTTCGATTCCGCGTGAGGTCTTCATTTACGTACGTACTCCCATATCCGTGATCCTTGAGCAACGACCGTTTTAGGAAAAGCTTTTGGCGTGAGCGGTAAGATATAAATTTCACAATAATATCACGGGGCTTTTCTGGTTTGGACGATTCTGGTTTGGACGATTCTGGTTTGGACTGGACAGGTTTTCCTACTCTGTGAGACCTGTCAATTTCATCTAACGTTATACCAGATTCAACAGCATTGCAAGCAGCCAAAATGAGATCATCTGTGTTTTCCCCCTTGGTCTCGCTGATGCCAGAAACACGCAACAAATTCCTGCGCGAATATTGTTCCTGATCATCTAGTTTGTTTTCAAGAAATGAAACTTTCCTTTTAAGTTCGTAATTTTCATGCGTCAAATCAACATTGGCATTTTCTAAAGATTCTATTTTTACATGGAGTTTATCAACCACACTTGAAACAATCATTACCAGCATCGTTATGTAAATTCACAGTCATGCTCAAGTAATATGTAGTTGATATCAGTTAATTTAAAGAGATCCTGTGACTTTAAAGGTGGATAATCATATTTTGGCCACGTAACTGATTTGTTTGAAATTTTAACATCTGATCATTAATATTTACACTCATGTGTGTTCACTTAGCGTTTAATCTAAGTAAGATTTTCACTGGGGGTATTTTTAAAATTTGATTTCCCTATCCTGGTTGCCCAACCAAGATAGAGTTATTTTATCATAACATAAGTAAAAATTTGATACACGTGCTTTGCTCAAGGAAAGATATAAATATAAAACCTATTGTATTATATTTGTGAAATATTTGCATTAAAAAATTATATATTTAGATGGAATTCATTAGAAATGCAAGTTTGAAAAATTATTATTACCTCCCTTTACCTATCTTGGATCCGCACCAAGATAGATTTGAAATAAATGAATTCAGAAGCTACAGGTAGTTTTAAAACTTGCATTTTGGTTCAGAATGTTAAAATATTTGTATATATATCCAATTTAAATATAAAAGTAAAAATTATATTGAAATAAAAAAGAAATACTCAACCTTTCACATAAAAGGGGAGTAATAACAAAAATTTATAAAAGTTAATAAAATGTAAATTTCTGATAGGGATCTAACTCAATGTAATGGGTCTTTTTTTTCATTAAAAAATGTCTAACAGAATATACAAAAAGTAAAAATTGTCATAAAATGTTGCTTAAATGTGATTGACCACCTTTGAACCCGACTTAGTAAATAAATATAACTTGACTTCTCTTGACTTGTAGATAGACCCATCAGAGATTTCATTTGAAAAGTCGATATCGGATTTTGCTATCGTTTTCGTATGCATCCGGAAATGAACGGAAATCCTCGGATCATCCCACAAGTGCACATTATTTTAGCCTGGGGCTATTATCTATCTATCTTCCGATTTGTCAAACCTCTCGCGAGGGCGCGTCGACTGACAAGAGAGAAAAGAATAAAAGCACAAAAAGAAAGAGTATATACAGTTTGTATTTATAAAACAGGTTAAAAACAGAGCAGGTTTCTAGGGGGACACATGTTCAACCTGGCACACTGCCTGGCTGAACTGTTTCGCATTTAGAGAAACAAGATTCTCAGGAAGCGAGTTCCAATGGACAATAGTGCGAGGGAAAAACGAATACTTATAGAAATCAGAGATTGTTTGGATTTGTCTGAAGGCCATTGAATTTTGGTATTTTGTAACAAATTTGTTGCAGAATTGCTAAAGCTAGCGCAAAAATATATTCTTTTTGCATCAATAAGAGGAAACAATAAAATCAATAAGAGAAAACAACAAAATATTTTTTGAAAGAAATTTGTTTTTCTCCCATAGTGATAAAACACATTTAATAAAATAAGACGTAAAGCTACATGTTTCATTTATTGTTGGTTAAAATGTACTGGTTATTTAAAATAAAGACAAAAATGTATTTGCCATGAAATCCATAACCATTTAATCATCGATTTATATAATGTGTAGTTTAATATTTAGGTCTTTAAATATAATTTGCTTGATTTTTAAATAAGAATATGACCATTTATTCTTCATAAAAGTTTCAAGATATCAAAAAGATTTTTAGTCTTTAAAAAGGGCAAAATTTCAGTCTCTTTAACTTCCCGGCTTTTCAAATTTTAATTTGGAGTACAGCATTTCAATACAATCAGGATTTGTTATATTAACTGAAATTAATTGAGATTGTAAATACCACGGACCTATATTTGTATATAGGTAGCATACCTACTGTTATTAAGTTATCGTCAATCGTTTATCAAAGTGCTTTAGGTAGCTGTACGCTGTTAAATGAAAATACTTTTCAAAGAAGTTACCCATGGTTATACAATATAAAACAAATTCTTATCAAATGTGGCATGTTTAATGTTTGGCACGATCACTCATTTCCTAATGGCAACTGGCTCAAATTGGCAGTACGCGTTAAATTAAGGGATTTATTTATAAACGAATGGTTCTCATCGATAGAAAACTCTGCCAATAATACATTTTATAAAACTTTCAAAACAGAATTTGGAATGGAAAAATACCTTACAAAAACAGCACCATCATTGTTATTTTTTATGATCCGTTTTAGAACAAGAAATCATAGAATGCCTATTGAAACGGGAAAATGGATAGGAACCCCGATAAACTTAAGAAAATGTAACTATTGCAACACAATTGGAGATGAATTTCATTACTTGTTAGAATGTACACATTTTAATGAAGAGCGTGCCAGATATATTAAACCATTTTACTACCGTCGACCTAACACCTTAAAACTTTATGCATTAATGACGGTAAATAACAAAATAGAGTTTACAAAGCTGTGCAAATTTATTAAATGTATACTTTCTAGATTATGAAATTCTAGTTATTGTAAACAAATTTTTTTAATGTACTGAGACTCTCCACCATTGTATATAACTGTTGAATCCATATTACAATTTTCGTTTTACCAATATTCTGCGGTTTGGGGGGTGGGGGGTCACTTATGAAGGACATTTTAATTGTCTTTAAGGATTGTTTTGCAGTGACATCTCGGTCAATATAATTATTGACCTGGGGCCTGGGGCAATGTTCAGCACTTCGTAAAAGTGTCAATGCAGTTGTTAATTCTATGTAAATTACTAATTCAGAAAGTGACCGTAACATATTTATAAATGCATTAAATTTGAAGATCTGTTTTAAACAAAATTTTGAAATTTAATTCGGTTTGTCTTTGGCTGTATCGGAACATTAACTGTGATCTTTACATGTATATTTAAGTCTTTCTCATATGCATAGTAAAAACTGACATCCGAGAAATCTTACTAACACCTGTCAGTGTTTCAGTCATATTTCAAAAGCTATTACAACAAATGGCAATCTTCAAGTTTACAACGACAATGAACGGTTAAGCTAAATGCTAAAGTAGGAAAGCTGTGATGTAATTTAATTTTCTGACACACCTAGTTCAAGTTGCATAACTGTTCATGTATGCCAATTACCAATTATCATTATGATAATGCATGCAAGGTAATAATGCTTTATAAACTGTGAAAACATATTTTCATTACATATTTGAGATTGATCGTCGCACGCCGCCTTTTAAGTATTTCTATGTTTTATTTCAGTTCTATGTTAGTATAAGTACGGGGCCTGGTTTATGATGTCGTTAAGTATAAAGTGAACGGGTAGGCCTACCGATTCAGAACAGGAAAATAACTAGAAAAGTGTCCATAGGACACGGATGTCCCCGCTATGTGCGTTTACACACTGCTCGTAATAGGATATCTTCATATCTAATACCAGAAAAATCAAAACACTGAAAGTACTGGTGGAACGGTTGTGTTGGCACGTGTACATTAAGTTTAGGCAAGCAATACTGAAATGTTCACTACCATACGTGAAAATGATCACTCAAAAGTCCAAGACTTGAAAATGTTCACTTATTTATTCTGTGAAATTCTGTTCAACTACTAAGTAGGATTTGAAATGCTCATCTCAAGGAGACTTAACTGCTCAAATCCAAGACTTTAAAATGTGAACACAAGATGGAGGTCAATGTCAAGAAAATCAAAACTGATTTGCAATTCTTGCAAACTTGTGTTTCAGATTGCAAATTTGTAAGTGAACTTGCAATATTAAAGCGCTCAAAATGTAGTACTAAGGGGTAGAGTTTAGTTTGAAGAAACTAGTGTCAGTCGTTATTTTAAAACTTCAGTTAAATCAGCCGTGCAACCCATGGGCACAGAAGGTACACAGACACTAAATGAGTATGCTAACTCATAAAAAGTAAATTCTCAAAATACTCTGGGTGCTGATGTTAATTTCAAACCGGAATTGGTCAATGCATACTAAAAGTGATTTCAGTTCGGATAATGAAACAGTTTATATGTGCTAATGTTTAGTTCAATTCGGAAGAGGTTAGTGCAAACCGAACGTGACTTCAGTTCGGTTAATGAAACTGTACTGACAGGAATGTGTCAGATTATCATACTTTTGGTATCTGTTTCGTCTGGTTCTAAGCAGCAAACTGTTACAGCTTGGGCTGATGTACGCATAAATGATTGTATTAAGGTCTTTAGAATAAGAACCATTAAATTTTTTCGACTTAGATGAAAATTGTATCTTGCGCCCAGCGTATGCACAGATCTCTCGAATAGTGCACTAACTTTTAGGAAAAACAGGTTATAAGCATATTTCCAAACATTCTTAGCTTCTAAAAGCAAAATTAAAATCTGCTACAGCAGTCTAAAAGCAGCCTAACAAATCAAATTTGGATAATGTATCTGCATCTAATTATGACATAAGTAATGTAGATTATTTTGCAAATACGGTCCGTAACAGTAGCTTATGTCTTAAATTTTATCACGCTGGTCTGACAAATACAGTATTGATATTATTGAATACAGTGGTGTATACTTTCGTGATACAACTCTGTATATTCAAGTCAACTCACGAGTACTTTTAAATTATTTCACTTATCTTTTTTCCCCTTGACTTTGTACAATCACTAAAATTGACAGAAATCATTTATAATATTGTCATCCTTTATGATTAGCCAACTTTTTTCACATCTGCTGCGAGTGTTAATACCAAATGGAGAATAAACATTGACAAAATACGGATAACTGTAGATCTAAGTGAACAGTGACAACTATTTTAAATCCAGATTACGTTTGGAACACAATAGGTTAACCAAGAAACGTAACTATTGTCCGAGATTTTGGTTCCTTTTGGTAAAATTTTGTTGCGAGAAAAGCACGAACAAAACAAAACAAACACCAAAAACAGACAAACACGAAGTACGCTACTACACATATCAATTTAACAGCAGTATACGAGAGCGCGCGTACACTATTCTATACAGTTCTCGAATGTTTACCAGTGTAGTACATTTTCCCGATAAAGGATAGGCTAAAGTTTAAAAACTGTCGGTATGCTTATTTATGTAAAATATACGCATTC
Organism: Saxidomus purpurata; assembly: GCA_022818135.1. NCBI lineage: Eukaryota > Metazoa > Mollusca > Bivalvia > Venerida > Veneridae > Saxidomus > Saxidomus purpurata. The sequence continues at coordinate 15,332,389 of JAFMSR010000008.1, forward strand.
TGAAGCAGAAAATTGAACACTTTTGTGGCATGTAGGTTTTTTGTCGCTAAAATCCGTGATAGATGCCCATCAACTCAAAATGATGACACACACCATAAAACAGATCTCGCGGCAACAGGAAAACCACAAGTAAAGCAAAATTTAAGTCAGTGGAACGCGGCTAAAATTCCCATATAACTTTTCCGAAAATTAGTGAAATGTAACTTAAAATTGAACTTGACCTGATAGATTTTTGTATTTTTATTGCACCATGAGTGTGTTTCTGTAAGATACTTTTTAAAAAAAATATAGGAAAAGGTATGAAATATTTGGGTTAGTTTAGCAGATATATTTATATTCTTGCTTTTCTGACAGCTACAGCATACTGAAAGATCAAGTAAAAGTGATTCGTGATAATGCTTAAAGAATTCATGTTCATGTTTCAAAGCACGTGCTGTTCGGAAATCCATTAAGAATGTAAACTTTTTCAAGATAAGCAACGATGACAAAACTCAAAGACATTAGCTTCATCATAATACATAGAAACCACAAAGACTGAAAACTTCGTTTCACTATAATAGTGAAAATACTGCTCTAAAATGTAGCCATTTTAGTCTGAAAAATACTCTAAAACGATCCTAAGCGCATCCTCAAAACAAAAAAAATTCTGGGGGACCATACCCCGGACCCCCTAGGACGCCCCATCTTTCATGTAAATGGTCTTTGGCCGCATCACTATTGAAATGCCGACGACGGGCCTGCTATTTAGGGACCGGAAGAATATCCAATATGAAACAAAAACGCGCACAAAAAGTTTTGTTTCCATTTTATACTCAATTTCAGTTACATTTTATACGTATCTGGATATAAAACAGTTATATAAGATCAGTCCATAGTATTTAAAGAAGTAACTTTAAGAAAGTTACGTTTATTTACGCCGGGAAGCCGTCACTGTTTCATACACTTACATGTTTGCCCCAGATCAGAGAAGTTGTCCTTAAACTTAAACTGGAAGAGGTCAGCCAGATGCTGTGTTTGAGATAATCTGAATAATAAGAGTGATTAACTGGATAACGGGGTTGGAGCACTAGAACATTTATGAAATGAAAATAAAAGTTCTCGTTTCTTAGGATTTGTTTCCTATTAATGTAACATTGATACGAAAAAAGCTTTACATCATGTTTACATCACGTTTTTTATTCAATCAGAACTACAAATTGTATCCTTTCTCTTTTCAAACAACTTCACTCCATCCAAAAACCCCACAACAGTTGAATAAGTGTCAATCCAATATGCAGATCGACGAACGGACCGCCGAACGGCTGAATAATTGGCGTTATAAGCATGGTAGTGAGAGGCCTTAATGAGTGAGAAGTTGCACTAATGAAAGAAATAGATGGGGGGAATTTAAATCTTATTTTGAATTTTATCATTTTCTATGCAAATTATCTTGATATCCAAATTGTGATATTATTAAAGGTTGATATAACATTAGTAACTTAAATACTAATGAATTGAATACTGTGAGAGGGTTTTTAAAAAACGGCGGGTTTTGGATAGATGTAGAGTTTCCCAAGGCAACTTTTTGACAACTTTGTGTTTATGGAACTACGGGCGATAGAACTTTCAGAAAAAAATAAGTTTCATTTCTGTATTTTTGTCCGGGTAGCCTTTTGAGGCTCACGCCTTGACTATAGTACTTTTAAAGTAATAACGATGTTATTTTATCTTTTTGCGAAGAAAATACGGAATAGCCCAACCGCAGGGGGTGGGCAGGGGGGGGGGAGGGGGCGGGGAAAAGGCGGGTTATGGAAGATGTGATCCAAAGCACTGCTTATGAGGCGTCGTATAATGAATAACGTGTTAATTTCTTCCTTTTTAATACAATTGTAACTTCGGAATAGTAAGATATATAATCCTAATTATAATAACAAATAAGAAAATATCAACGTATATAGCTTATTAGATGTATTCTTTATTGTGTAATACACCGAATAAGGACTTATACATGTATATGCCTAATAATACTGCGATGATTCATGTATTCACTGATAATAACAATCATATAGGTGGTTTGAAAATATATTAGCCACGTGGCTTCTCCAATCATGGATTAGAGAAAAGAAATCGAACATATAAACCCGACTTGGACACTGTCCAAGGCTCAAGACCAAGCCGAGATTATAGAAAAGAAATCCGTATGTGACAAGCTCCAAGCCAGAGCTTATGTAACACCAGAACTGTAACATCATATTTAACAATTCATCGGATAGAGTACTGTTTGCGAGCTTAAATCCGTTTTTTCAAGGTCGTAACTTTTCGATTCAACAGTACTCTATCTATTTTGTGTTATGGTTCGCTATTGTAATTCGAAATTTCTTATCTCTGACTTGGAGCTTGCGACTGACGGATTTCTTTTCTATAATCTCGGCTTTGTCTTGAGCATTGGACAGTGTCCAAGCCGGGTTTAGATATTCGATTTCTCCTATCTGTTTCTTTCCTACTTATTAACCAACGAAAAGAAAAGTCAGTTATTCAGCCGTTCGTCTGTCCGTTCGTCAATATTTATATCGGATTGGCACTCTATTCTATTATATTATGTTTTTGTTTGGAGTGAAGTTGTTTAAAAAGATAAAGCTTATGTAACGTTTTTCTCGTATCAATGTTACATTAATAGGACACAAATTCCTCAGATACGAGAAAAGAACTTTTATTTCCAATATACAAATGTATTCTGGTTATTTCATAATGTTGTTTTAGTGCTTTTTCCTCATTTGTACTGAATGACTGATAGGTCGGTTGATTGGATGGTTGCTGAAATGATAGATATATTTTTTAAGGATGTATGAGTGCATTCCCTTTTCCCCATTCTCTTCTCCGACGTCTCCTCTCCCTTTTTTGTCTGCCTACATCCCTGTACCGTTCTAACGCACTCAATAAATGCAATCATAAGGTTTTTACGAGACGTTTTCCGCATCTGGTATTTATCTCACCTGGCTTTGCTGACAGTCGCTACTACCCATTGCCGCTTGCTGACAGTCGCTACTACCAGTCGCAACTACCCATTGTCGCTTGCTGACAGTCGCTACTACCAATTGCCGCTTGCTGACAGTCGCTACTATCCATTTCCGCTTGCTGACAGTCGCTACTTCCCATTGTCGCTTGCTGACAGTCGCTACTACCCAATGCCGCTTGCTGACAGTCGCTACTACCTACCGCCGCTTGATGACAGTCGCTACTACCCATTGCCGCTTACTGGCAGTCGATACTACCCATTGCCGCTTGCTGACAGTCGTTACTTCACATTGCCGCTTAATGACAGTCGCTACTACCCATTGCCGCTTGCTGACAGTCGCTTCTACCCATTGCCGCTTGCTGACAGTCGCTACTACCCATTGCCGCTTGATGACAGTCGCTTCTACCCATTGCCGCTTACTGGCAGTCGCTACTACCCATTGCCGCTTGCTGACAGTCGCTACTTCCCATTGCCGCTTGCTGACACACTTTACTTCCCATTGCCGCTTACTGACAGTCGCTACTACCTATTGCCGCTTACTGACAGTCGCTTCTACTCCTGGCAACTTGCTGACAGTCGTTACTTCCCATTGCCGCTTAATGACAGTCGCTACTATCTATTGCCGCTTAATGACAGTCGCTACTACCCATTGCCGCTTGCTTAAAGTCGCTACTTCCTATTTCCGCTTGCTGACAGTCGTTACTTCCCATTGCCGCTTACTGACAGTCGCTACTACCTATTGCCGCTTACTGACAGTCGCTTCTACTCCTGGCCACTTGCTGACAGTGTTACTTCCCATTGCCGCTTGCTGACAGTCGCTACTACCTATTGTCGCTTAGTGACAGTCGCTACTACCCACTGTCGCTTGCTGACAGTCGCTACTAGCCCTGGCCGCTTGCTGACAGTCGTTACTTCCCATTGCCGCTTTATGACAGTCGCTACTACCCCTGGCCTCTTGCTGACAGTCGTTACTTCCCATTGCCGCTTGCTGACAGTCGCTACTACCCACTGCCGCTTGCTGACACTCTTTACTTACCATTGCCGCTTAATGACAGTCGCTACTACCCATTTCCGCTTACTGACAGTCGCTACTACCCCTGGCTGCTTGCTGACAGTTGCTACTTCCCATTGCCGCTTATTGACAGTCGCCACTACCTATTGCCGCTTGCTGACAGTCGCTATTACCCATTGCCGCTTGCTGACAGTCGCTACTACCCATTGCCGCTTACTGGCAGTCGCTACTTCCCATTGCCGCTTACTGGCAGTAGCTACTACCCATTGCCGCTTACTGGCAGTCGCTACTACCTATTGCCGCTTGATGACCGTCGCTACTACCCATTGCCGCTTGCTGACAGTCGCTACTACCCATTGCCGCTTGCTGACAGTCTATACTTCCCATTGCCGCTTACTGACAGTCGCTACTACCTATTCCCGCTTACTGACAGCCGCTTCTACTCCTGGCCACTTGCTGACAGTCGTTACTTCCCATTGCCGCTTAATGACAGTCGCTACTTCCTATTGCCGCTTAATGACAGTCGCTACTACCTATTGCCGCTTGCTGACAGTCGCTATTTCCCATTGCCGCTTGCTGACAGTCGCTACCACCAATTGCCGTTTGCTGACAGTCGCTTCTACCCATTGCCGCTTACTGGCAGTCGCTACTACCCACTGCCGCTTGCTCACAGTCGTTACTTCCCATTGCCGCTTAATGACAGTCGCTACTACCCCTGGCCGCTTGCTGACAGTCGCTACTTCCCATTGCCGCTTGCTGACAGTCGTTACTTCCCATTGCCGCTAACTGACAGTCGCTACTACCTATTGCCGCTTACTGACAGTCGCTTCTACTCCTGGCCACTTGCTGACAGTGTTACTTCCCATTGGCGCTTAATGACAGTCGCTACTACCTATTGTCGCTTATAATGACAGTCGTTACTTCCCATTGCCGCTTGCTGACAGTCGTTACTTCCCATTGCCGCTTGCTGACAGTCGCTACTACCCATTGCCGCTTGCTGACAGTCTTTACTTCCCATTGCCGCTTAATTACAGTCGCTACTACCCATTTAGTTTTCTGACAGTCGCTACTACCTTTTGCCGCTTACTGACAGTCGCTACTACCTATTGCCGCTTACTGACAGTCGCTTCTACTCCTGGCCACTTGCTGACAGTCGTTACTTCCCATTGCCGCTTGCTGACAATCGCTTCTACCTATTGTCGCTTAATGACAGTCGCTACTACCTATTGTCGCTTGCTGACAGTCGCTACTACCCCTGGCCGCTTGCTGACAGTCGTAACTTCCCATTGCCGCTTAATGACAGTCGCTACTACCCCTGGCCGTTTGCTGACAGACGCTACTTCCCATTGCCGCTTAATGACAGTCGCTACTACCTATTGCCGCTTGCTGACAGTCGCTACTACCTATTGTCGCTTAATGGCAGTTGATACTACCCATTGTCGCTTGCTGACAGTCGCTACTACTCCTGGCCGCTTGCTGACAGTCGCTACTTCCCATTGCCGCTTAATGACAGTTGCCACTACCCATTGCCGCTTGCTGACAGTCGCTTCTTCCCATTGCCGCTTGCTGACAGTCGCTTCTACCCATTGCCGCTTACTGGCAGTCGCTACTACCCCTGGCCTCTTGCTGACAGTCGTTACTTCCCAATGCCGCTGGCTGACAGTCGTTACTTCCCATTGCCGCTTAATGACAGTCGCTACTACCCATTGCCGCTTGCTGACAGTCGCTACTTCCCATTGCCGCTTGCTGACAGTCGTTACTTCCCATTGCCGCTTACTGACAGTCGCTACTACCTATTGCCGCTTACTGACAGTCGCTTCTACTCCTGGCCACTTGCTGACAGTCATTACATCCCGCTGCCGCTTAATGACAGTCGCTACTACATATTGTCGCTTAATGGCAGTTGATACTACCCATTGTCGCTTGCTGACAGTCGCTATTACTCCTGGCCGCTTGCTGACAGTCGCTTCTTCCCATTGCCGCTTAATGACAGTTGCCACTACCCATTGCCGCTTGCTGACAGTCGCTTCTTCCCATTGCCGCTTGCTGACAGTCGCTTCTACCCATTGCCGCTTACTGGCAGTCGCTACTACCCCTGGCCTCTTGCTGACAGTCGTTACTTCCCAATGCCGCTGGCTGACAGTCGTTACTTCCCATTGCCGCTTGCTGACAGTCGTTACTACCCATTGCCGCTTGCTGACAGTCTTTACTTCCCATTGCCGCTTATTTACAGTCGCTACTACCCATTGCCGCTTGCTGACAGTCGCTACTACCTTTTGCCGCTTACTGACAGTCGCTACTACCTATTGCCGCTTACTGACAGTCGCTTCTACTCCTGGCCACTTGCTGACAGTCGCTACTACCTATTGTCGCTTAATGACAGTCGCTACTACCTATTGTCGCTTGCTGACAGTCGCTACTACCCCTGGCCGCTTGCTGACAGTCGTAACTTCCCATTGCCGCTTAATGACAGTCGCTACTACCCCTGGCCGCTTGCTGACAGACGCTTCTTCCCATTGCCGTTTAATGACAGTCGCTACTACCTATTGCTGCTTACTGACAGTCGCTACTACCCCTGACCGCTTGCTGACAGTCGTTACTTCCCATTGCCGCTTGCTGACAGTCGCTACTACCCATTGCCGCTTGCTGACACTCTTTACTTCCCATTGCCGCTTAATGACAGTCACTACTACCCATTTTCGCTTACTGACAATCGCTACTACCCCTGGCTGCTTGCTGACAGTCGCTACTTCTTCTACCCATTGCCGCTTACTGGCAGTCGCTACTACCCCTGGCCGCTTGCTGACACTCTTTACTTCCTATTGCCGCTTAATAAGAAACGCTACTACCAATTTCCGCTTACTGACAGTCGCTACTACCCCTGGCTGCTTGCTGACAGTCGCTACTTCCCATTGCCGCTTAATGACAGTCGCCACTACCCATTGCCGCTTGCTGACAGTCGCTTCTTCCCATTGCCGCTTGCTGACAGTCGCTACTACCCATTGCCGCTTACTGGCAGTCGCTACTACCCCTGGCCGCTTGCTGACACTCTTTACTTCCCATTGCCGCTTATTGACAGTCGCTACTACCAATTTCCGCTTACTGACAGTCGCTACTACCCCTGGCTGCTTGCTGACAGTCGCTACTTCCCATTGCCGCTTAATGACAGTCGCTACTACCCATTGCCGCTTGCTGACTGTCGCTTCTTCCCATTGCCGCTTGCTGACAGTCGCTTCGACCCATTGCCGCTTACTGGCAGTCGCTACAACCCCTGGCCGCTTGCTGACAGTCGTTACTTCTCATTGCCGCTTAATGACAGTCCCTACTACCCATTGCCGCTTGCTGACAGTCGCTAGTTCCCATTGCCGCTTGCTGACAGTCGTTACTTCCCATTGCCGCTTGCTGGCAGTCGCTACTACCCATTGCCGCTGACTGACAGTCGTTACTTCCCATTGCCGCTTAATGACAGTCGCTACTTCCCATTGCCACTTTCTGACAGTCGCTACTACCCCTGGCCGCTTGCTGACAGTCGCTACTTCCTATTGCCGCTTAATGACAGTCGCTACTACCTATTGTCGCTTAATGGCAGTTGATACTACCCATTGTCGCTTGCTGACAGTCGCTACTACCCCTGGCCGCTTGCTGACAGTCGTTACTTCCCATTGCCGCTTAATGACAGTCGCTACTACTCCTGTCCGCTTGCTGACAGTCGCTACTTCCCATTGCCGCTTAATGACAGTCGCCACTACCCATTGCCGCTTGCTGACAGTCGCTTCTTCCCATTGCCGCTTTCTGACAGTCGCTTCTACCCATTGCCGCTTACTGGTAGTCGCTACTACCCCTGGCTGCTTGCTGACAGTCGTTTCTTCCCATTGCCGCTTAATGACTGTCGCTACTACCCATTGCCGCTTGCTGACAGTCGCTACTTCCCTATGCCGCTTGCTGACAGTCGTTACTTCCCATTGCCGCTTACTGACAGTCGCTACTACCTATTGCCGCTTACTGACAGTCGCTTCTACTCCTGGCCACTTGCTGACAGTCATTACTTCCCGTTGCCGCGCTATGACAGTCGCTACTACCTATTGTCGCTTAATGGCAGTCGCTACTACCCTTTGTCGCTTGCTGACAGTCGCTACTACCCCTGGCCGCTTGCTGACAGTCGTTACTTCCCATTGTCGCTTAATGACAGTCGCTACTACTCCTGGCCGCTTGCTGACAGTCGTTACTTCCCATTGCCGCTTAATGACAGTCGCTACTACCAGTGGCCGCTTGCTGACAGTCGCTACTTTCCATTGCCGCTTAATGACAGTCGCTACTACCTATTGCCGCTTACTGACAGTCGCTACTACCCCTGACCGCTTGCTGACAGTCGTTACTTCCCATTGCCGCTTACTGACAGTCGCTACTACCCATTGCCGCTTGCTGACACTCTTTACTTCCCATTGCCGCTTAATGACAGTCGCTACTACCCATTTCCGCTTACTGACCGTCGCTACTACCCTTGGCTGCTTACTGACAGTCGCTACTTCCCATTGCCGCTTAATGACAGTCGCCACTACCTATTGCCGCTTACTGACAGTCGCTACTACCCATTGCCGCTTGCTGACAGTCGCTACTACCCATTGACGCTTTCTGGCAGTCGCTACTACCCATTGCCGCTTGCTGACAGTCGCTACTACCCATTGCCGCTTACTGGCAGTCGCTACTACCCATTGCCGCTTGCTGACAGTCGCTACTACCCATTGACGCTTACTGGCAGTCGCTACTACCCATTGCCGCTTCTTGGACGACCGTCGTGTTTATATGTCACGCCACCACTGTAGATCACTATTTTTCAAATGTATTTTATTTTTACAGCAAAGAATTATTCTTTTTAGAGCACCACCTTATTAGCGTATTGTACTAGTACATCTTTTGGCGATCACGGACGTGGAACTATCACACACAAGCACTCGGAGTAACTAAATACATGTTATTGTTCTATAGCCATAATTTACTTCTGTGATTGTATTGTATTGTATTGGGGAGGGCCATCATATAAGTGGCAAGCATCTGCCGAATATTTGGCAATAAACTTCACTTAAACTAACGCCACCACTGCAATAAAAGATAAATCTATTGGAGACCAGCACTCGTATACCAGAAAGTGCAAATCAGCATAGTACTAATTCGTTGCTAGTTACTAGAGAATTATTCATTGGAGAATTTAGAATTTACAACTTGTTAAATTTTCGCTCCACAATGCCATTCGGTTAATATTTCTTGTAGAAATAAGAATCATCCTTGTGTTTCAGATAACAAGAATTTCTGTTTGCAGATAACTTGTAAAGGTGCAATTAGCCGCATCCCAAGTTCGTTCATGTTTCTTGACAAATTCATATACATGTAGTTTAAATAACATTGGTAGTGGGTAACCTAAATGTCAGTACTCATTGTAAAATTATTTTGAAAACGTGTGAAAATGTTCTGACATTAAAGACATTCTATGCACGACTATATAAAACAAGTAACATCCCATCCCTGGACAGGGTGCCCCTGAGAATGTTGTTAACAACTTAGCAGACGACCGCTAGACAATGCTATACACCAAATATCCAACATCTTGGCCATGTCGATTTTTTAATTTTTACTTTATTTTATAAGTGTATGACTCAGGGGACGCCGAGCACGCTTATTTTGACCGGATGCATATGATTTGTACAATCTTGGTTGGTACAAGACCACTTAACAACGTTACATGCAAAAGTAAACACACTGGGTCTTCTCCTTACAGACATGATGTTGCCATATAAAATATCTTACCCAGGAGGCCCAAAAGGGTAGATTCGACTTTAAACCCCGGAATCATGATTTGAACGCTTCTGTGAGATGACCACTAAATTGCACATGTACATGCAACATATCTAAGTGCTGACGGGTTCAGACAAGAAGGTATTTAACTACCGAAGGTCTATATATAGATCAGACTATCTAGAATTTGTGGTGTTTTAAGTATTTACAAGAAAAACTGTGATACTACGTATCACAGCGGGCCCGGGTCGTACCGATTATACCTCGAACGAGGATGGTGGACCTAATAAGCACAATTACAAACAATCACAGCGGGCCTAGAAACAAAACATTCATGTTAATATTTTGAAATGGGAGTGCAAATAAACTTTATAGACTTTATAACATATACGGAATAAATTTATATTCTAGGTTCATGTAAAGCAAATACTTCTCTATCTCGTTTGTTCAGTTACAATTTAGTAATTGTTACTCATTTTCAGTGTATCATTTCTGTTCCATTGTTTGATCTATGTTCCATTAAGGTGATTTTCAGAACGTACGATACTATTCTTGCCTCTATCCTTACAAAATCGTTTGCATTCAAAATGTTTGTAAACAAATCAACGCATATTTTCATAATTACTGATAAGTCTCGTTAATTAATAGTGCATACCGACTAATTAATAAACTTTGGTTGCCTGTCAATTATTGTTGTAGACTAGTCTGATAATTCGAAATGTAAAGCAGTCTGATAAAAATGGAAAGTGCATCCCGGCCAGTTAGTAAACTTTAGCTACCTGTCACTTTATTGCTCTAACATGCCATTTCTGATCGAAATAGACTGTCAGTGACTGTATAGTGTTACTGTCATTCAAAAACAAACTGAAGTGTGAATGTAAATTTTAAATAATAAAAATCGAGTCATAGTAACGTAATGGACTCACCGGAATATACCGGCATGTTTGACCGATATCGGTTTTTATACTCGCCGAACCGAATAAAAACTTTTCACTACTTATTAAACGTTACATAAGCATATAAAATAATTTGACGTTAACATGGATAAAAGATAGAAATATCGACTTTTTGACAATTCTAAAGCTACACAATGAACAGTGGTTTAACCCATTCTTTATAGTACCTTCCTAGGCGATTTTCATAACATTTTGTTCAAAGAACTATACACTACTTCACCTACATGTTACATTTTCCAACCACGTATTAAATATAGCGGGCCGCTGCTGCGGCCCGCAATAAAACGAGGGGACCAGTTTTAACCCAAGGAGCAGGGTTCAAACATTAGATGCCTGCTGCACTATGCTATTTGTCCAAATATCTAAGCTCAGGACCATGTGCTTTTAGAAAAGACTTCTTTCAAGACAATAAACATCATACAAAGTTGAAATGTTTGACACAATCCCGCAGCAGTTACTTCCCCTGTAGTGGCGTCAGATAGCCAAGTTTCTGATAAAAAGAATGAAATAGGGTTGCGAGCAATAAAAATGTATTTATAAAACACTAAATATGTGGGAAATAGCTGATGTATAAATTTTTGAAACTGATTATAACTCAACATTAAACTATGAATTAAGCTATGCGTGTTTCAGGGTATTGCCATTGCACATCGTTTAACCGGTTCTTCTTAAAGCTGCTCGCTCTTAGATTTTGGTGAAATAAATAAAGTTCTTCAAACTGTATGAAAATAACACCGGAGTACTGAACTGTCCTGTAAATTTAACAAAATACCAAAAAATATACCTAAATTACACCCTATCATCAAAAAAATACAGAAATAATGGTAAAAAGTCATTTTCTGACAAACCCCCGTTACACTGTTCTATATTATTCACATGGTGTTGAACGTTTTCGACAGGGGGTCCGGTCCCCGCTCTTTTTGTAACATTCAAGCAAGCAATTGAAGATCAACAGCGGTCGCGTTCAACAGATAATATCAAGAGAACGGAGAGAGCGAAATAGCTCAATATTCTTGAAGAACTGTATAGAAACGGCAGCTTTTTAAAAAGTGTTACTTACCAATTTGGTAGATAAATATATTGTATGTTAAACGCGACCTCTGTTGATCTTAAATCACTTGCTTGAATAATATAGAACAGTGTATACGGGGGTTTGTCAGAAAATGACTTTTTACCATTTTTGTGTGTATTTTTTACGATAGGGTGTTTTTTAGGTATATTTTTAGTATTTTGTTACAATTACAGGACAGTTCAGTACTCTGGTGCCAGTGGAAAATAACATATTTTAGAACATATTGTCACAGAAAAAGGTTTCAGTATATTTACCTGTAAAGTATAGATGTAGATTTGAAATAATACACTACCAAATAATAAAGCGTTGCAAACGCTTTTGAAAACATGTGTAGCGGTGCCGTAAATTCAACATTTTCAACCGATTATTGCAAATTCCTACCTAGATTTTTACGTATAAGTTGATTTTAGCCATTAGATTTATATTAATGTATTAGTATGACATTAAACAATTTCGTTTTTCAACGGTAACTGAGAGCGAGCAGCTTTAATAGATTTTCGTAACTTGCCAGTCTATTTAACCTCAAATGTACGGAAAATTCTGGTAAAAAAGGGCATTATCTGAACACTCTGGAAAGCGGATCAATAGCCTGACAAATTAAATCATCTACGGTCCAGTCCTTGTGATTTTTACAAGCAGATATTTAAAGATTTTCCTGTACATGTACATGAATATGTCCGTCTAAACCAGGAACCCCGAAAACGGGACCAAACATGATTTGATTTCTATAGGATGATGACTATTTGACAATGATTTTTCGTTCCGTTTATTGCAACCAGAGATCTACATTGTATAATTTTTCTGAAAAACATAAGAGAACCATTCAAGAAATATTTCTGTGACGTTTGGTTGAAATTGGCATAGTGGTGCTGGAGAAATGATCGGTTGAAGGAAGTTGACGACTCAAGCCGGACACACTATACAGATGTAACTTTGAAAATATAATCTATCTATGTATACTTATGCCTTGAAACATTTTGGCGGCCATGCAATCGGAACATCTCTCGGCCTTTTCCGTAGAAATAATTCCGTTGTTATTTCTACGAAAAAGGCCGAGTGATGTTCCGATTGAGCGGGCATGCTGACATGATAAGAATGACACTCTCCCACGCCTTCCTGAAACGACAGTCAGAAAAGTAACTGTATATGAAAAACTGCCCGGTTACGGAACGGATATAAGAAGGCCGATGCGGCGTTTACCGTTGACATTAGGGCCCTAAACACCACCAGAACTTAACTTCTACAAGGACCAGTAAGCTATATGTATTTTAACCTCATTCGGCTAAATTCCTTAAGTAGACGTGTATGCCTTATACTTTTGACTGGCGTTCCATTAATTGTGCAGATCATGCAGACTGTAGGAATGTGCAGGCTGATCATGATCTACACTTGTCGCAAAAACAGAATACATTTTGTATATTGCTGCGACCAGGATCAGGCTTTACATAGCACGTCACAATGTTAAAACTCTGTCTACATTTTAAATAGACAAAATCAAGCATGATCAAAAGACAGCTGAGGCGTTCCATACGTATGTTTCCCAGGTTATACAGAAGGAACGATTCACACTATTGCAGCCAGCTGTTGCCAATGATGTATCATAAAGGAAATTAACGAGTTTATTTCTATCGTGTTGTCTATTTATGAACTGAAAATACATGGATGGATATAATATGACAGGTTTGCATTATACTGATCACTTCCTGTAAAGTTGTTTACCTTTGCAGAGCGCTATTTTTCATACATATGTTTAATGCATTGATCAGATTTTAGTAAGGCAGGCTTTGTGAAAATCGGAAGTGCATGTTTGCCAGCAGGGACGATGCATCCAAATAGAACTCAATGAAGTGTTTTATAACTATAAGAGTGTCGTGTTGTGTATGAACTGCAGTGCAAACTTTTTAAACAAACCCTCCGAGATAAAGTTATACTATAGCAGTGTTTATACCTCCATTCGCTTGATCTTTTTACATGTATATATAACCCCACTGTGTGAATGAAATTCAATAAAAGTTGTTTATTTAAACAGACTAACGGGATGTATACAACTCTCATAAATCTCGGCAGCCTACATACAGATGTCGCGCGATCAAAAAGTCAATATTGTTAATTTTTCAAGTATTTTATCTGTGCTCTAAACAGTGGATTGTCTCTATTCATAATGTACAGTTTCACAGGTGCAGTTTGATTGCAACTTGTTTTTGTTCTCTATTATCTAGTCGTAACGCATTAAAAATGTCAGTATTATGATTTTTAAAATCTTATTTTATAAAATGATTCTCTAAGTTGAAAATGCCAGTTAGTCATAAGCTGTAACACAGTGATAATAAGATTTCTAAATGTTGTCTTATTTAATATGTCTATCAACAAGTAGCTGGATTAAAATCTCTGACTGGACTCATTATTTGGGTAACTGTTAATACTGACAATCTCATAACCGTTTGCATTTTGTCACTGTGGATTGTGCGCACGTGAGTTTAATAGTTTTATGACCTACACATTATCTAGGTAATCCTCAACTTTTGTAATGATTGCACTTGTACTGTATGTCAAACTGCTTTCAATGGAACCAGCTCCAGGGTACAAACTCTTCAACATCTTATAGTATTTTTTAAAATATATATTTACATGCAATCCCAAAAGCGCATGGGGTTCTACATGTATTCTTACATTTTGTAGGGAAGAACGAAAAGAGACCTTGGTGCATAAGCTGGGACGAATATTTTATGGGCGTGGCCTTGATTACAGCACAGCGGAGCAAGGACCCAGTTACTCAGGTAGGGAGCTGTTTGAAAATCGGAAAAAATTTCATCACAACTTAAAAATTTCTTATGTTGCTAGTCATTTAAGCAACGCTGTCGAGAGGGCGAGATGCTTTTCACGTGCCGGTTTATGGTACGTACCTGGTGTTGTCAGGGCGCATGTATTATCTAGAAGCTTCACAAGGCGATTTTCTTTTTCACGATGCTAAGGGTAGTACTATAATTAACTTGTGACTTACTAAATAAACATTTTCACGGCAATATTAGTTTGCTGTTTTCATGCATAAGCAGTCTCGAAATAGTGCGTGTTGCTTTAGGTAAAATAAGACAGTTATTTATTTGTACAACTGACATATACGGAAATATTGGAGCGTATTTGTCTTTTAGATCATACTAGTTCCTGGCTTGTCGTAAGAATAAGGTTAAAATATATTTCCCATTTTACAGCATCCAGAAAAAGATGTAAGCGCTTCTGGTCCCTCCACCCCCTTCTCTGTTCTTCTTTCATAACACTGCAACTTTTTTTTTCTGTTTTAGGTAGGCTCATGTATAGTGAATACGGAGAAGAGGATTATAAGTACGGGGTATAACGGCATGCCAAATGGGTGTAGTGACGACAACTTACCATGGGGAAAACATTATCCTGACAAACTCAAAAATAAACAACTGTATGGTAACGTATAATAGAGCAGGCTAAAATCTTTGCTCTTATATTTTAAGAATACCGGACCCTTTGTTTGTTATTTTTTCTTACCCGCTTCAATCATTGGAAAAAAAATGTTTCTATCAAATTTCATCTTAACACAGTCGTTAGCTAGTTGTGGCTTCCATAACTAAATTGGTCTTGGCAGTTGACCATATTTAGACGCTATAATGAGAAATAGGAATGATAGCGTCAATGACCTTGGGCTATCCACAAAAAGTAACTCCGAAGGGAGAATAATTATGAAATAATTCACTCTTTACTAAATATTTCGGCCTACTGGCAAGATGTGGACAAATCAGCAAGGTAGCAGAGTCACTGTATGACGTGCAGTGGTAGTGTGTTTGCCTAAGAATCAGAGGGTCGAGAGTTTGATCTCAACCAACGTCATGGTGGTAGTGTCCTAAGACAAGTCACATCATTCCACTTTGCTCCTCTCCCTCTCTCTCTGTCTCTCTCTCTCTGTGTCTGTCTGTTTGTCTGTCTGTCTGTCTGTCATGACATTGAGGTTTGACTCCATCTTGGGTGCTTAACATATGTCTTAGGAACTTGTTTGCAATAAATAAATAAAACAATGTAATTTAAAGAAAGTCAGAGGCCGGAAATGTGGTAATGATTGTATGAATACCAAAAAGTTGCATTGTGGCGTATTTGCTGGTTTGAGTCCTCGTTGTTTTTTACTTGTTGTCGTTAATGAACTGTATCTGGTTCATTCTTCACCAACTTTTCACTCAGTTTTCCTCAGTGTCTAAGGAATACCAAGTTCCTTACATGTTTTTGAAGCCGCCGGTAAAAAGGAATCGGTCGAGAGCGGGACTATTCTATTCCTTTCCCCGTTTGATTCATTTCGTTTCTCGTTGTTTATTGCCTGTTCCAACCGTATTTCGATATATTGTACAGGACAATTTCCCGACCATACGGGAAGCACCAGTACTAGAACCATGTCCTCCGTAAGAAACTGCCAACTTTCTCACATGGAACAGGACTCGAATCTCAATAAATGGGTATAACGATTTCAAGTGAGCGACTCTGACCACACGGCCACGGAGGCCGAGTACATCGATCCATACATTATATATATATGTATAGTAAATCATTTGCCAAATATGTCTATAATTTAAATGTTAAAACAAAATGTTGATCAACAAATCTCAATTTTTTATCTGGACTTTTTCAGTGTGTCATTCGGAAATGAATGCTATTCTAAACAAATCTTCCGACGTTCGGGGCTGTACTTTATACGTGACACTCTTCCCGTGTAACCAATGTGCCAAAGTCTTAATTCAGGCCGGAATCTCTGAGGTGGTGTATTTCGAGGACAAGCATCATTATAAAGTAGAAACAAAAGCATCAAAACTTATGTTACAAATGGCTGGTGTCAAAACCAGGTACGTACGTTCATTTTTTATTAGACAAACATGGTAGTTATGATCAGAAAGTGCAGACTTTGAGCAGTGAAATATACTACAGTATTATCTTTCTGTCTTTTTAGCTAGTTTGGGGTTCACAGATGTCTGGTCGTCCGTCCATCATATGTCCACCATAAGTACATTGTATATCAGTGCACTCTAGTAAACGCAATTCTTGAACAATCATAAACAAAGTTGGGTAAAGTACAAGGTCCTGAAGATCGCGTTGAATTTTCAACACAGGTACGGCCGAATCAGTATGTCAAGAGTTATCTCTCGTGAAACAACGAGACTGACCTATTTATAGCACTGAGAACTACTATATAACGAAGTTAATACACGTATCATATTTCTGATAAGGTATCTGCAGTTAAAGCAGTCAGAGCAAAAAAAAGAATAAGTACAGTAGCCCGTAGGGCACAACAGAGTAGAACGATCAGGCTAGTCAACGACTTAGCAGGTGACAGGTCACACATGATCTCAGAGAGATTTTCATGGCGTGAGCTAAACCTGACACTCGAAGAAATATCAATGAGTAGAGTAGGGAATGCCTCAACAAAATCAATGCAAGATAGAGTAGAGGAAATAGTTAGTGCTAGGAAGATGTCGACAAGTGCCAGTGACAATAAGAGCACTATAAACAAAGACACTCAAACCACAAGTGTCAATAAGTGCACTCAAACGGAAACAAAATCAGTGTCATTTAGTACGCAAACTGTCAATAATTCAAGTAGAGTAGGTGTTACACAAATAGAGACAAACAATAGGGTGTCAGCAGACACACAGACTGAAAACCTTGATTATCAAGTAAACAAAGAAACTCGAACCACAAGTGTCAAAAATTGCACTCAAACTGAAACAAATTCAGTGCCACTTAGTACGCAAACTGTCAATAATTCAAGTAGAGTAGGTGTTACACAAACAGAGACAAACAACAGGGTGTCAGCAGTCACAAAGACTGAAAATCTTGATTATCAAGTAGGGCAAACTAATAATCAAGGGCAAACCCCAGATACGCCAGATCAAGACAGGGAGATAAATTTATCGAAAAATTCTCTCTGCAATTTCACAAAAGTAGAATCTGATGAAGATGTATATTTTAGAGTAGTGAGTAGACTAGAGAATGAATATGTATTAGTTAAAAAAACTAAAAAACAGGACACCCCTAAAAAACAAATTACCAGGACAGAAGGGGTGTCACAACCATCCCCAGTATTATTAGGATCACCAAAAATTCAAAAAGATAACAGTCTCAGTAAAGGGGGGGCAATAACATCCCAAATAATCTTAAATAGCCCAATTCAAATCAATATCAACAATAAGGGCAATACATCTACCCCAATAGAAATATTAGACACCCCTCAAAATGAAAGGAAAAATAACAAAATTTCTTCTCCCATCCAATTAAAGAACAAATTTCAGATTTTAGAAGAGGGAGGGGAAAAAATCGCTACCAAAACGAAAAATCTAAAAACAACCCCCACCCCATCACCCCCTTCTACAAAACAACAGACCACTGAACAAAAAGAAATCATTAAAGAAAAATGGGTCGATATGGTCATAAAGGGGGTTCAAGGGGGATTAAGCACACAGAAATTATCAAATATAGAAAAAAATTTAAAACATCAATTCGGCGGTAATGTCATAAGGAAATTGGAAAACAATAAGGGGGCTTTATTTCTCCAAGTAAGAAAAGATTTTGAAACGAAAATCACAGATTTCAGGTTCGGAAGACATGAAATCAAAATAGAAAACAAAAAAACCCCTACCTCAAAAATAGCAAAAATCAGCATGGGAGTTTTAGAGGTGCCAAAAAACCAGAGCACCGAACAATTAAGGCATACGCTTATAAAAAACAACAAAAACATTGCAACAATAAGGCAAAAAGAATTTATTAACAAGGGAAAAAGGGAAATTACCAATGAATTAATAATAACTTTCACATGCGAAGAAATGCCATTAAGACTCAAAGGGACAAATTTACTAGTAAGACCAACAACGCTAGGATACATTAGATGTAGAAAGTGTCAGGCTCCCGGGCACAAAACAAGACAATGCAGAAATAAGATTAAATGCCCGAAATGCACCGGTAATCACGAAATAGGACTGTGCAATGCTAGAGAATTAAAATGTAACAATTGTTCAGGAAATCACTGGGGCTCCAGCAAAACCTGCCCCGTCTATAGAAGTTATGTTCAAAAAAATAAACGAAGCAAATTGTAAAATCAAAAAAGAGTACGAATCAAAATGTGCCGAACTAAAGCACACCCCTCAAGATAAATCTCCTACACCCGTTGTCACCCCCACCCCAACTGCTAAGAAACCCCAAGAAACACCAAAAGTAGATACTCCAAAACCCCCAACACCCAAAAGAACACTCAATACGAAAGAAATAATTAACATAAAACAAGAACGGTGTACTTATCCCCTACACCCACCTCACAGACAAATTAAAAGAGAACCAAATTGGGGAGGGAATTATGGGTTCAGTACAAGACAACATATTGGCCCAATGTATTACAGATTCCGAGGGGAGCCACACACAATACCAAACTTAAGGGATATCACAAATTCAAATCACCCACACCCCCATATCATGTACCCAGGCCCAAATGGACAAATGGCAATTCACTGTCCGCTAAACATATGCAGACCATAGATTAATTAATAATTAACCAAAAACAACTCCGAATAATTCTTTAATGGATCACAAAACAGCTGAGGTAAATACTGAGTCCGTCAGGCCCTGCCTCAGCATCATATCATGGAATATTCGGGGTATGAGATCTGAATCATATAGTAAATGTAATGAATTACAAAACTTTCTCATAGACCAAAGAGAACCTATAGATGTTATTTGTTTACAAGAAACTCATTTGGCAGAAAAACATAATCCTTTCAAATTCAAGGATTATCAAAAACCAGTTATGTTTTACAACAAAGAAACCCCCACCTCAGGCGGATTATGTATATATGTCCGCAACGGACTTTCATACTTAACAAAACAAACGGACTATAATACTGTTAATCAAAACATTGCAATAGAGATCATTGGCAAAGATAGTAACGTATCGATTTATAATTATTACACAAACAGTAAAGAAAACAACAACATAAATGTCTTTAGGAATATCTTCAAAAACTTAGGACAGTCTAATGTAATAGTAGGAGACTTTAACTTAAAACATCCACTTTGGAACCCCGAAAATGATTTTAGGCGCGATGCTGGGGCAGAGGATCTGATAGACTTTATGAATGAGTCAGATCTCAATTGCATCAATGATGGCCAATGCACCCGTCTCGCCGAGCAGGCAAACCAGACAGACTCAGCCCTGGATCTGTCTATAGTCTCCTCAGGTCTGCACCATAGGGCAACGTTCCTTGTAGTCGACAATAGCTTCAGTAGTGACCATCTTCCTGTAATAACAATAATAGAAACACCAATAAGGTTTGAAAATGCAATAATAAATGAAAAATGGCTCATAGACAAGGCATCCACTGCCCAGTGGATGGAATTTCACCATTTATGCATTACAGAATTGAATTATAAGATTAAAGAACAAACAGTTGAACAAAATTTCAAAGAATTTTTAGATATACTCAATAGTATTTTAGAAAAAACAATTCCAAAATCCAAACCAAAAATTGTAAAAACTAGAGTCAAAAAAGTATGGTGGACACAGGAATGCCACGAAGCCATACGAAGTAGAGAAATTAGGCGTAAAATTCATAAAAGGGAAAAAGCTCCCATAACTCTCATACTATTCAAAATGGCCCGAGCAAGAGCAGTAAGAGTAGTAAAAAAAGCGAAGCAAGACAGTTGGCGCAATTTCTGCTCAACTATAACAAGCAATACCTCATCTAAAGAAGTTTGGAATTTTGTAAACAAAGTAAAAGGCAGCGTACCAAAAAGCAATCCAGTTTTTAAAATAGGCCAGCAAATTATCACTGAGCCAACAGAAAAAGCTAACGCATTAGTCCAACAGTATGCTGAAGCCAGTAGTAATAACGGATACACTAGAGAATTTTTATCAAACAAAAGAATTATTAACAGAGCAGTTAATGAACATATCAATAATAGGAATAATGACAACTCCCAAGAATACAACCAAGAATTTACTATATTCGAATTTAATAAAGCTTTGTCGAACTGCAAGGACGGTGCACCGGGAGAAGATCTGATACATTACAAAATACTTAAAAAATTACCACAGGAAAGTAGAAATACATTATTACAAATATTTAATCAATCATGGGTAGAGGGCACCACACCAGAAAGCTGGAATCATGCAGTTATCATTCCATTACTAAAACCTAATAAAGACAAAAATGAACCTGCCTCGTACAGACCAATTTCTTTAACATCAACGTTTACAAAATTAATGCAAAAAATGATAAAACCCAGACTGTGCGCATATTTGGAAAAAAACAATATAATGTCTAAATACCAATCAGGATGCAGAACACATCATTCATGTGACGACAATATCACACGATTAGAGTCAGATGGCAAAATAGCACAGGCAGAACATAAATATCTCATAGCTATATTTTTAGACCTTAGTAATGCTTTTGATAAAATGTGGAACGAAGGAGCACTCTTGCAACTCCATAACTCTGGTATACAAGGACGCATGATAAAATGGTTAAGGTGCTTTCTACAAAACAGACAGATTAAGGTAAAATACAATGGAGCTCTCTCAGAGGTAGTGGAAACAGTAAATGGGTGCCCCCAGGGAGCGGTATTATCTCCCATAATTTTCAGCCTCATGATGAATACCTTTGAAACACAAATTAATGGATTAAACAGAGAAAAACCAACTATAAATGCTAAAATATCTCAATTTGTAGATGATTCAGCCACATGGCTAACCTCATATAGTCCGGTACAGGCAGTTAAAAAAGCTCAAACTGTTTTGAATACAATAGAAAAATGGAGCAAATCATGGGGCTTCATAATTAACCCAGCTAAAACTCAAGTTTTATTAATACATAGACAGTCCGTAAAACCTCCGGAAAGAGCCACCAACTTTCCGAAATTAACGTTATGTGGTACGAACCTCACATACAATGAACACGCAAAATTCCTGGGAATGTATTTTGACAAAACACTTTCTTGGAAAATGCATATAGAATATATGACAAAAAGATGTCTTAAAGATCTCAATATCATAAGAGCAGTAAAGGGAAAATCTTGGGGTACAGACAAAAAATGCCTTCTAAACATTTACAAGGCCCTCATCCTTAGCAAAATCAATTATGGCAGCATAGTATACGCCTCCGCAAAAGAATCACAACTAAAAAAGGTTCAAAGAATACAAAATAGGGCACTAAAAACCATACTAGGATGTCCGAGGCATACCTCTACTCTCCCATTACATACCGAAACAGCTATGATCCCACTACCTCTACAGAGAGAACTTCAAGCACTAAAATATTGGGCCAGAAGCTCCAGACTGGGCCCAAACTTACCTATCAATGACGATATATGCGACCACCCGGCATATTTTTACAAAATCAAAAGTAACAAAAATTTAAAGAAACCTTACACACAACACATCAGAACTCTAATTACAGAATACGGCCTAGGCGATACCCAAATTCAAGAACCGTGCTATGAACAACTAATCAATATTGAAATGCCTGAGATCAATTTAGATCTAGTAGGAAAAATTAACAAATCTGAAAACGCTGAAAGAAACAAAATGATTGCAAAGCTAAACATTATTCGACACTTTAGAGACTTTACCCAAATTTATACAGATGGAAGTAAGGACCCGTCAAAACAAATAGCAGGGGCGGGCATAGTAGTTATAGGAGAAGACGGAACAATCTTACACAACAAGAGTTTAAAGCTTCAACATCAAGTTTCAATATTTACATGCGAATTAGCAGCAATAGATTATGCGATAACTTACTGTAAAGAAAATCATATTACAAAATCAGTCATTATTAGTGATAGTCTTAGTTCCTTAATGGCAATAAAATCAGGACAATCTCACAGACAAGAAATGATCTTTAATATACTAAAAACAATCACAGATATAAAACATAGAGGGGACGAAATTCAGTTAATGTGGGTACCAAGTCATGTGGGCATAAACGGAAATGAATTAGCAGACGACAAAGCAAAATACGGCAGCACTTCCGGTACAGAAATTCATATTAAGCTCAGCGTACCGGAAGTCTACAGCATCATAAAAGATAAAGTAAAACAAAAATATCTACAGCAATGGGAAACGTACTGCTCAACACATAACATAGAAATTAATATTAAACCGCCTAGCAAATTACAAACGTACCATCATGATAGAAAAATAGACACAATGTATACTAGACTTAAACTAAAAAGTAGCTATCTTAAAGGGGACCGATACATAGAAGACAAAAACTGCCAACACTGTAACGAAATAGAAAATTTTGGCCATCTAATGTTTCACTGCCCATTATATTCGGAAGAAAGGAAAATATTTGAAACAAAACTTTTGAAATTAGAACTAATAACTATTACGGAAAAAACTCTGTTAGATCCACCAAAAGAAATAGCTCAAGATATTCGCCTGGCCGTATTCGAATTTATCAAAAATATAGGATACAATGAAAAAATATAGATTAGGACCGATTACATAATGGACTGCTTGGCAAAACACCAGAACAAACATACACACTACTGAAAACACAAACTTTTACGGAGTGTTAATGCCGCCCGGCAATCACTCGAACCCACACACCCACACGGTCGTACCAAAAGACCAAGGGGAAGTATGATGTAGTACACAGACTGCGCAAGTGTAGATCGACTAAAAACCGTATCTTACCCTTTATTTGGGACTCCCACCTTAACGAAATAATGCGTAACTCGCAATGGGGGAAACACGGTACTTGGACTCTGCAGGAGCATGGTGCGCGGAATGCATGGTGCTAGCCCTGAGCTCTAGGACCCTATATACAGAACACAGCACACAACTCACACAACTCTATATTTGATAAAAGTACATAGGGGTAGATATGGCAAGTCTATTATAGATTGTAGATATGTTATTTCGTAGATTAGATTAGAATAGGCAAGCCAGTATCGCATTTTAGTGACATAAAACAAATATTTCCACACTAAGAAACCCCTAACACACTCTCTGTAAACCAGGGGTGTCCTGTAATTTACCTTTAAGCAGTTTAGTATACTTTATTATACATGTATATATGTTAACAAGAATGAGCTTCCGGTACAGAAAGGTCAAGGACATCAAACCCCCACCTCAGGTGAATCTTTGAGACAAAACACATATCTAAAACACTGAATTCATATACCTCCGGACAACATGAAAATTTTATAACAAAAAACTTTAGAACTAGATAAGGGCTACCCAACACCCTAGCCATAACTATAAAGCACGATTTAGTAAAGATTTGAAATGAAAATAGAAAAGATTGAAAACATTAGACAATTTTATTACAGATAATTTATTCCGCGATTTTCCAAAATTTTGTAGCATAAAAGACAATTTATAAAGGATACAAAACATTGACAGTTTATATTTCGACCAAATTATATTTAGAATAACAAGGACCAAAGATATAACACAAAAAAACGTAAGAAAAAAGCTTTATTTAAACAAAATCGACAAAAAATCCTTTTTTCTTTATCTAAATATATAAAAAACACATGTATAGAATAATTACTACAAATACCTACCACGTGACAAACCCGGTATAAAGCCGACATCTTGACATGTGACGGAAGCTCAGTAGATTAGATAGTTATTAGTCATTTTATAGAAATATGTGAAATTAACAAATTTTTACTTTTCAGCGGTTCTAGTGTCTGAGTAAGAAATTTGATACCTACATAGGAAAAAATAGTGTCTGTGGCGACATACCATTATAACCCACGCATATACAAACCCCTGGTGATTACAAAAACAAACATACAACTAATAAATGTCCAAAATAATCACCAGGACAATGACTGGAAAAACGTAGAAAATAAAAATAATCACAATTAATGACTGCTTAAACAAGAAAATGCATACTTAATGCCCATATAAAAAGTCATAACTAACCAAAAACAGTGATTGATCCTATAACTAGATACCCCAGACATTGCAGAAAATGCATAAAACACTACTAATTTCCTAAATGGAAGCAGTAATCTACTGTCAAAAAATAGCCGGATCCAAAAAAGCCAAACGCGCACCTGTTATAACTCCATCCGGTTCGTGCGCACTAAAAGTCGCAGTAGGTCACCCAAAACCAACAAGTAGGTCAGGTCAAGTAGTACGAACAGCAATGTTAATCTTGAAAAGCATATCTAACTTTCGCAATTATATTTTCGAACCAATAAAGATGTGTAATATAAGATCAAAACTACATTAAGAACAATCTTACTCAGGCACGAAAAACCCAATCACTCACAACAAAGAAGATGTGAAAAGTACTGGTTAGTCAACCAGGATCAGGAATAGTAGTTCACCAGCATCTGTCCGAGGACCGAATCGCCGATCATGCAAATCATGATCTACACTTACTTCTTTTATTATTTATAAGTAAAAAATAAAACAGATTAACAGATTAAAATTAAAATTTCCTTCTGAAACAATTAAAAAGAATTTCTCACCAAAATTCCACAAAATTTGAATAAAATTTCTATTTCACGAACTCATGATCTACAGCAACATTCATATATTTAAAGACAAATTTTGGCATTTTATCTAATTTATGATACAAATGATTCAAATAATTACATTAATGACTGTGCTTTTTCAACAGTAGTAGACCGAACTGGCGGCCATTAGCACCCTGCTGATTGGTTAATCATTTTTGTCTCTCCTGGCTCCGATTTTTGCTTCTAGCTCCGGTAGTAAACAACCAACTAGTACAAGTCTCTTTATAATTTTCTATTGTACACCATTATAATTAAAGAAGTAAAGTTAACAAGTAGCCTGTGCGGTTGCTGGCTTATTTGGGTTTTAAGGGGTTTTTATATTTTCAAAATTTCAGAGTAGAAACATAAGTCAAACTTTCATGCATACTTTTTAACTTGTTCAAATAAGTAAAACCATCTTTTCGGACAACATTTTATTCTATCATTCAGGACAATTAAATTTTTTATCATCACAAAAAGCTAAGCAAAATAAAAATAGGACAACACTCTATTAAAGGGGATTTTTACTTTACAAAACAAACACATATAACATCTAGTATCAAAATTTTCTAAAAACTGTTAGGCTACCACGATCCAGACATACAAACTAGGTCAATCACACTTAGATCTCATTGGTCGCCGTGATTGGCCTACTATTTGGTAACCAATCAAATACAAACTTTGGCTATACTGGCTGGAAATTGCAGTCAGGTAAATTTCTCCTATTTTCTGGCTTCAAAATTTTATTTTTTAGGCATGACGGGAGACATGCCGGGGTCTCATCCAAATATCAAGCTAACATAAGTGCTCTTTTGGACGGACCTTGATAAAATTCTCATCAAATCAAATCAAATATCATATTTCTGCAACACAGTCAACACCATTGATATAGACCACATTGGAACATAAATTAAAACAACGAACAAGATTGGTAAAACGATTTCGTGATCAACTGGGAGAAATTTAGCTAAAACAGGGACACGTAACTCTTGATAAACATTTCGGAATTCTGTCTCGATATAGGGTGCTATGTTTAAATGGTGAAATACACCATTGGCATACGCCACATTAATGGCACATAACCGCTTGGAATGACGCTAGAGTTTTACAGTGAATGCAGTTTTTAATCAGCCAAGGACACTTTTAGACCTCCGGGTCCAGCCTGACCCATTATTGAGCTTGTTTGGGACTTTAATGACTAACATATTGTGTTTCGGTTAGTATTGACGGAGATATGAGCTGCTGGGGTTACGGCAAGGGTCTGATTAAAGTCATAACAGAACTTAGTCATACAGAACACATCAAAATTTAATTAAGATTGCTCGTAAGAAAAGATATCAAAATAGCCTTGAAGCTGTCTGCGGATGTTTGCATGAGGCGCTATTTAATATAAAGAAACATTTCTTTGCCATGTTGTGCAGCCTTGTCAGTTTTTGATGTTTGCCTGCGCGTATTTTTATACTTCTTCATCAAGACTGTATTACATTTTTGTATTTTTTGTTAATAGAGTTGAAATGGAAACCAGATTAATCACTGAATCATTAATCACTTTATCCAGTGACTGACCTTGACCTTTTTAAAAGTGATAACTTGGCAGAAGAGGTCTTAAACAAGAGGGCCATGATGGCCCTATATCGCTCACGTGCACTTATCTAAGGAAGTCAGTTGTTGCTAAAGGGAGTCAGTAGTTGCTAAGAAAGTCATTGGTTGCTAGGGGAAGTCACTGGGGGCTTAGGAAGTCACCTGTTCTAAGGGGAAGTCCGTGGTTGCTAGGGGAAGTCACTGGTTGCAAAGGAGTCACAGGTTGCTAAGGAGTCAGTGGTTGCTTGGTAAGTCACTGGTTGCTTTAAGACATCATTGGAAGTGAGGTTTCTCCTTGACCCCAGGGGCATGATTTGAATTTAATATCTAAGCTGTAACCCTTATGGTTTCGGAGAAGAAAGTTTTTAAAGGTTTTCCTATAAATGTACATGTAAAACAGGTGGCCCCCCTAGGCGGGACCAATATTGACCCAAGGGGTATAATTAAATTTTTTTGGCAGAGGTCCACTAGGTAATGCCGATTACTAAATATCTAAGCTCTAAGCCTTGTGGTTTTCGAGAAGATTTTTAAAGATTTTCCTATAGAAACCTAAATCGTATGACCCCTGAACGGGGTCAATTTTGACCTGGGGGTCATGATTTGAATGATTCTGGTAGAGGTCCACTAGGCAATGCTACAAGCTAAATATCTAAGCTCTAGGCTTGGTAAAGTGTTTCCTGTTTGTTGCCATAGTGACCAGAGTTCTGTGTGGAATGGGATTCTTTGAACAATTATGGTAGAGCTTTATGGAAGGAACAGCCCTGCCAAGTTTCATCAACACTGGCCCAGTGGTTTGATGTTTCAGAGATGTCTTTTGAAGCAAAATGTTGACGGACAACAGACAATCATCCAACTTAAAAGCTCACCCTGGCACAAAGTGCCAGGTGAGCTAACAAGTATCTCTGTAAATTGCTTCAATATGGTTAACATTTGTTCCTTATTCTTTGAAATTTAATTAATAGTTGAATCACAGGGCGGCCATGAAGTACGGTATGGTGACATCACCTTTGACCCAGAATGCGAACCTGACCCAAGCATGCACTGAACGTTTCCTAAATATGATGAACATTTGTAGGTCAACCATGTTACATTGTACTTTGAAATCAATCGATCAGTTCACCAGTTATAGAGCCCTTGAGATGAAGCCACTAATGGCATTGAACATTTATACCAATTAAAATTTGTCTTAAAAATTTGATTAAAATCAATAATTGAACAGGAATGTGAGATATGTGGCCACAGGGGTCCTGTCTTGCTAAATGTTTTATTTAGAGGACAACAACTGATCAATTAAAGAAACGCAATGTAAACTGTGACCTCAATTGTTTGACCTTTGGTCCCTAAAATCAGTATTGGTAATCTTCTGTTGATAACCAAACTCCCGCCAAGTTCAACGACAATTGCTGATGGCATTATGGCTATCGACTATATCACATAATAATTTTAACTTGCGCTTGCTGTCCTTTACCTACTAAATCTTCATAAAGCAAAGAAACTTTTTCTTGTATTTTCAGAAAATATCTACATTCAGAGCTTAAATTGAAGATTGGCCACATCGAGAGTAAACTTTAATACAACGGAGAGAATACATCTGTGATACAAACTGCAGTTTTATGCATAACATATCCAATGCAGGGATGGTGTTGAATTTATAACTCTGCCTTAGGTTTTTGTATGTTTAATAGCCACCAACAGTATTGTACATGAACAGTAAAAGGTTGTCTGTAATTTAGTTATAACTTCATAGCATATACAGTGTTAAGTCACTGTTAGTTTATACTAATTTATTTTAGCTCGATTGTGAAGAAAGCTTGTAGCTTATTGGGTCACTCTCCAGTCATACTGGTGTCATACGAGGATGTACGGTTGTGACCCCAGTGGGGTTCGAACCCACAACCTCCAGGATGAGCAGCTGACACATTAACCTCTACACCACCGCTGTTCATTATACAACTTCATCATAAATTGCAGATACATAGTTTGTCTCCCTTTTGCTGTAGTCATTTATTTCAGAACGTAGCGATATTTGCCACAGCTTACAAGATTGAAAACTAACTGATACAAAACAACGCCAGTTTTGATGTTTTCTAATATCTTTATTTTAATATTGATTATTTTAATATGAAAATTTGTATGTACACCATTCTATGTTTCTGCAAAGATATGTTTTGATAGCATTTTTTATCACATTGGTTTACATGATATACAAAGAAAGGGACATTGTAAGAAAATTGTGTATGTGAACTTTCAATGGAACTTTATTTCAAACTGGTACATCATTTAAATTGACGAAGATGTACTAGTGAATTCCTATTCATACTTCAATCGTAATAAGTATTTTCCACTTAAATTGGTACTATTCTTTCTTGCTCTCAAAATATGTACGGCAGTTTCCATTTACTGTATATATTTAATTTTGCTCAGCCAAGTAAGGTCATGTAATAAAATTAAATTCTGAACAGTGGGTACCATAACACTGGCTTAATAAGAAACTCCAAGAGACACGACTACAAACTGTCTGGGAATGACTACCGACTATGAAGCAGGAAAAGCTGACGAAGGCTGTAATCATATATTTCATTCTAACCAATCAAAAATCTCTGGTTAAAAGTAAGCAGGTGAAATATTGTATAAGTTTGAAATTAACCAATCAGATTAATTGACACATACATGTCCCAAGTAATTTTGTCTTGGATCTAGCCAATCATGTAAATGACCTTGGAAACACAGAATCATGGAATGAAACGATGGGGAATAAAAAATGTTTTATAAAAATATGTACATTGTTTACTATATATATTTAAAAAAAATCATGGAATGTATAAACAATGGTTTATATACATACATGAATGATGTTAAAATATAATAACTGTATAAAGACACAAAATATACAATGCGAAAACAGTAGGCAAAGAAGAGAAAAATCGTCTGAAATACTGGATTGTATTGTTTTATAACTTGGCTACAATGGAGGCTGGCCTGAAATTTCACATGAAATTTGCTTATGTATAAACATACTTCCCAGACATAATAAACAATTTTATAACTCTCTCTAGTCTTCATTCATTCATGTAACAGTATTACCTGAATTATCTAACCTAAGAAACAATTTTGTTTGCATGATTTTATTTTGCAGGATTTCACTTCTTTCCAAAATCTGCTTCTAATGTGGAACACGAGTTTTATAGCAACTAAGCATTTTGAAAATGCTGCTTTGAAAAAATCAATATTCCTATCTTTAACTTTCTTGATAAACTATTTCTAACCCTTGATTTTAACAGATGAAAAAACATTTAAGTAGGAAAATTATTTGCATTGAATGAAGTATGGAAATGTAATAAAACCAAGAGTTTTTTTTTTCTTTTTAGATTTTACCAAGCGTCTTTTTTCTTCTGAAGATACAAGTCTCTTTCTACATCAAGATCTAGGTTACATTATATACAAAAACACAACCAATTTGAAAATATGAGTTCTTCATGAAGGCTTGTAACTACGGCTTAGTAATATCCAAGCCCATGCCTCTTCTTCTCCCCAGCGAATCGCAGTTCCCTGTCTGTCTCCTCAATAATTTCCTGCTTTCTAGCAAACAGAATTACTGTGAAGATAATCTGAAGTGAAATGAAAGTAAAATCATTTTTTATGTACACATGAACAATTCACTATATTAAATTCTCTGAAGTGAAAGTTAAAAAAACCTTGTACTAAGATTGTACCTTCTGGCTAAATGAACAGCAGTTAAGCCAGTTGAAAATTAGTTGCTTATCCTTGACAAGTCCATTCAAATCATCTCCCTTTACTAGCATTGATATTTCAGCAGTTCAATTTGCCTCCCTTTATTTACATTGGTATTTCAGCAGTCCAATCTGCCTCCCTTTATTTACACTGGTACTTCAGCAGTTCAATTTGCCTCCCTTTATTTACATTGGTATTTCCCTTTATTTACATTGGTATTCCAAGTGTTCAATTTGCCTCCCTTGTTTTGCTTCAAACTTGCCTCCCTTTGATTGCATCAAAATAAACTACAATTCATCACGAGTAGGTGACTATGAATATTTGTCAGCCTACCTTGTCTAGCTGGTGAGTGTAATTACCAAAGTTAACATTACAAATTCTACTTACATTGCAAATTGTTCTGCCTAGCCAATACAACCAAGTCCAAACAACATAGGCCAATCGCTGAAATGGATATTTTTCAACATAATTAAGTGCACTGAAAACTGTTAAGAAACATTGCAACCCTTCTCTGTTTTTGTTTAAATAAGAACTTGCTGACCATGTTTATTTCAACTAGAGCTATCACTAAATGTGATTAATACCCCCAAAAGACTGCTTTCTAAACTGAGGAAGCTTGTAGTAACAAAATACCTTGCAAAAAAAACTAAAATAGAGATTTTGTTCTTGGCAATAACTCTGTAATTAGTCAAGATAGAGTTATAGTTCCTGTACACTGCACTTCCTCTCATTGTGCTGGACCATTGTATGAAGTTGTATTGCATTCCAACCAATAGTTTTCAAGTTATGCTCTGCGACAAGGAAATGTAAAAATGGGCAATAACTCTGTAGAGTTTTGGTTCTTGTACATTTCACTTCCTCTCAAATGGGCAATAACTCTGTAACGAGTCAAGACAGAGTTATGGTTCCTGTGCACTGCACTTCCTCTCAATGTACTTGACCATTGTATGAAGTTAAATTGAATTCCAACCAGTAGTTTTCAAGTTATGCTCCGGACAAGGAAAAGTAACAAAGATCAATAACTCTGAAATGAGTCAAGAAAGAGTTGTGGTTTTTGTGCACTGCACTTCCTCTCAATGTACTTGACCATTGTATGAAATTGCATTGAATTCCAACCAGTAGTTTTCAAGTTATGTCCGGACAAGGAAAAGTAACAAAGGGCAATAACTCTGTAATTACCCAAGATAGAGTTATGGTTCTTGTGCACTGCACTTTCTCTCATTGTGCTAGACCATTGTATGAAGTTGTATTGAATTCCAACCAGTAGTTTTCAAGTTATGCTCCGGACAAGGAAAAGTAACAAAGGGCAATAACTCTGTCAAAGTCAAGAAAGAGTTATGGTTCCTGTGCACTGCACTTCCTCTCAATGTACTTGACCATTGTATGAAATTGCATTGAATTCCAACCAGTAGTTTTCAAGTTATGTTCCGGACAAGGAAAAGTAACAAAGGGCAATAACTCTGTAATTACCCAAGATAGAGTTATGGTTCTTGTGCACTGCACTTCTTCTCATTGTGCTAGACCATTGTATGAAGTTGTATTGCATTCCAACCAGTAGTTTTCAAGTTACCCTCCGGACAAGGAAAAGTAACAAAGATCAATAACTCTGTAATGAGTCAAGATGGAGTTATGGTTCTTGTGCACTGCACTTCCTCTCAATGTACTCGACCATTGTATGAAGTTGTATTGAATTCCAACTGGTAGTTTTCAAGTTATGCTCCGGACAAGGAAAATGCAACAGACCGCCTGACTGACCGACCGACCAACCACCAGGTGACTCCTATATACTCCCCCCAAACTTTTTCGGGGGTATAAAAAGTGTATCAAGTATGTTGTAGTTAAAAGTTATACAATCCATCAAAATTGCCATCCTGCATTATGATAAAGTAGGATACAGAGTTATCTCTCTTAGAAGCAGACTAATATATTATAAACCATACAAACTAAGTTAATACTCATTTCTGACTAGTAAGTAAAATCAGACTTTTCACTATATTCAATATCAATAAATTGCTATACATATTCATACCTCATAATTATAATGTCTGCAATATGAATTTTCTAAGAAAACAAATCAATGATGACTATCTGTCATAAAATCGCCATATGCTGATCACTCTACAGGGTACTACAACTTAATTAGCTGTAATAATACTCTGGTCAATGAACTTGCAAGAACTCTTGAATTTCTTGTTCAGACAAATTTCGATGTTCTAGTTGTAAGTAATATCATTTATGTCCATTAAGATTCAGACCAAGTTTCGTTAAGCCAATAAAAGACTTATAATTATAAAGCAGACAGAGTTATTTTGGCCCAAGCTCAACATTTCAAGGGCAATATAATAGTGTACCTTAGGCAATCTGGTTGGACTTGGTCTGATATAATACCTACATTGTGACCAGGTTTAGCGATAGTCCCATAAAAATCTACTGAAATTGGAGAGCAGACAAAGCAAGTGGATGATACTCGCCACAGCTTGTGCTACATACGCATACAGATAATCTCTAGAAAAACTAGTAAAAGAATGATAACAACATTATAAATGCAATATAACATAGCATAATGGAAGAGGGCAAGAAAAAATACAGATCTGTTACATACACAAAACACTTTTGATATATAATTTGGAATGATTACAAAATATACTTACGAATGTGTTCATTCCATAGTACGCATACTCAAACACTGAGAAACAGAACTCGATAAAGATGTATGCAATAAAGAGGAAGATGAAGCATTTTAGCCAATACATGTACATCACAAAGTGCTGAAATAATATGCAAATCAAAAATTTATTTTGCTGAAAGAAATTATGTACAAAGTCACATGTTGTTTTACTGCAAAACACAAGATACAAATTTTCAATTACTAGATTTGCTAACCCTTGTGAATGGTAATAACTATTAAACATATGTATAGCTATCTACATGTATGTGTACATACTTTAGCATATAGAGAAGTTATCTTTGAACACATAATTTATTTTCTATTTATTTCAAGTC
The DNA here is from genome assembly GCA_022818135.1 of Saxidomus purpurata. Taxonomy (NCBI): domain Eukaryota; kingdom Metazoa; phylum Mollusca; class Bivalvia; order Venerida; family Veneridae; genus Saxidomus; species Saxidomus purpurata. The sequence continues at coordinate 15,366,045 of JAFMSR010000008.1, forward strand.
AAAGGGAGGGTACTTATGCAGTCATTCCATTTGCTATGACCCAGTAGACGTAGACTTCCTTTAACACTTTAAATAACCTCTTAAATGAAACTGATGACCCAGAAAAAGACTGTCAAAGAACTCAGAATTCCCTTCAGTTTCAATTTTCAGGTATTTCATCATAACTAGACGAAATAAATTCATTTTGAACAGTTCCAGATGTCTCAACTGTAACCTGTTTTCATGGGGAAGATTTTTCTTTCACATGACAAAAGGTTGATTTACGTGAACATTTTTTGCATGTGTCTACATTAGGATATCAGGTTGGGGCGTTTGCTTCTCATACAGTACATGTAAGTCAAGATTTTGAATCATATCCGTAGTACAAAGTCTGTATTACAATAATGCCACAAGTGACTCAGTCCATCTACATGTAGCTGTAAATGGGTAGCAGCAATGAACAAGAGCTGTCCCCCATAAGTGGCAGATGCCCCTAAAGTGGTGTCTCACAGTCTGTGACCTTGACCTTCAAGGTGTGGACCCTGTACTTGAACACGGTACTTTATCTCCATGTGCTGAACATTAATTTCGTGCAAATTCCTTTTAAAATCCTTCAATCTATAACAAGAGTTACAATCCAGACAGTAACATGTGCATGATTTTTATATACATCTCCATGTGCTCAACAATTGTGTCGTGTAAAAATGTTAAAATCCTTCCATGTATGACAGAGTTACCATGTATAATACAGGATTCCATGACCTTTAAACTCTTAAGTGTGACATTGACCTTTGAGGTAGGGTCATGGGTCTTGCACGCTGATGTACTGAACATTTGTGCCAAGTTATTTTAAAATTTTTCAAAGCATGACAGAGTAACAGTCCAGACACGAATGATGTGCATATATACAGGATTCCATTACCTCTAAACTCTTAAGTGTGATCTTGACCTTTAAGGTAGTACACCCCTAATAAAAACCTCCACTTGAAACTCTTCAATTTTAATGAGCTAGCCTAGGTTGTTAAGCATTGGACTGAAGATCTTTTGAGGTTTTTGGGGGCGTAGGTTCGAATCCAGCTGGAACCCCAATTTTTTTTTTTACTTTTTCTTCTTTGTTTTCATTATTTTGCACTTTTCTTCATATCTTTGTATTGTTTTTAGACAAAAAAGAAATTAAATATTTTTTTAACGTATTAGTATTAGCTTATTTGAAGATTTTATTACTTGCAGACACGTCTCAAATTGTCGATGGAGATTTTCAAAATCAAATTATTTTAAATAGAGACGGTAAAACACTGTGAATTTTTGACATGCTGTTCCCAAAATGTTATAGATAATTTTTAATATACAAAAAGTCATGCCCCATTTCTAGAAAATGTTGATTTTTCCTAAAAACTTTGATGTTCAAAATTTAACATGGCCAAAAAAGTACATGAAAATTGTAATACTATCTGATTATTTCATAAATTGTTTATAAAATATTGATGATTATATAGTAAATGGTGTGCAATTTCTGAAAGAAAACATAGTTCTTGTTACTCTGATAACAAATCTGTACCAAAGTTTTGAATAATAAATGAAATACATGTATTTTCTTATCTCTTGTGTGATGTCATTTTATAAATAATTCCAAAATGGGGGTGGGGTTATTCAAATTCCTATAACTTTTTTTTTTCACGGTAAAATTCTTTTAAAATTTGTTTTTAAATCCAGGAAATGATACAGATTAAGAAAATATTAAGCATATAATGATTTGAATTGGTGCCCATTAGGGGTCTACTACCTTAAGGTACTGACATGGGTTTTGTATGTGACACATTGTCTTCATGTGATGAACATTTGTGCCATGTTATATGTAAATCCCTTCATGCAAGACAAAGTTACAGCCCAGACATGAAAAAATAGGACGGACGACAAGAAACCCCTAAAGTGTGGGGGCATGATTTGAACAAACTTAACAGAAGACCACCACACAAAGCTACATACCAAATATCTAAGCTCCAGGCCTTGTGGTTTCAGAGAAGAAGATTTTAGAAGTTTTTCATATTCATTGCCATAGCAACCAGAGTTCTGCATGGAATGGATTTCTTTGAACAACTTCGATAGAGCTTCATGCAAGGAACATCCCTGCAAAGTTTCATCAACATTGGCCCAGTTGTTTCTGAGGAGATGTCGTTTGAAGGAAATGGTGGACAGACAGATGACGTACCCCGGATGGTGAGTGATCCTAATAGCTCACTCTGGCACAAAGTGCCAGATGAGCTAAAAAGCCACACAACCAGAATTCAATAATTGGCACCAGAGAATTTACTGCTGCCAAATGTTACCATAGCCACTTAATCCCTACCTGTTGATTCTGGGTACGGACAAGGTAAAAACCTCAATCCCCCACAGGCTATGTAGCACTTGCATGTCAAATCTAAGGCCTCATATATATAACTCAACCATAAAATTTGGTCAAGAAAAACAAACACCAAGAAAACCATGTCATGTAACCACCAGTCATACTAAGTGACTTTTCTGTGCTATGGTTTTCTTGATGAGAAAATGTGAAGTATTTTCACTATCAAGAATCAAACTTACCCTGTATGTGACCTGCATCAGCATGAATATACTGAAGAAACATATCACAATGTGATCGAAAGTCAAAACTATGTCACTCGCCAAAAATGCTGCAAGATGTAAAACAAACAAGTTGGTAAGTTCAAATATTACGATGCAAATACACATGATTTAATAAGATTTGTGTCACAGACAAAAAGGAATCTTTCAACACATGAATATCAGGGCTAGCACTGGCCATTTTTTCTTTGAGTCATATTTCCATGCGGCCTAGTTTGACTAGCACATAAATGATATTCTTTCTTTAAAAGTTGTAGCCAATTCAATTTTTTGTCTGCCAATTGAATGATTTTGTAGCTAATTTGGCTTTGGCTAATGCCAGAGCTAGCCATTATTCAACAAAAGGACATTTAGGAGTGGCAGTGAAATATTGTGTGAAGATTAATAATTCAGAAACTCCAGGGGTACACTATACATTCAGAGATCATGGATAAGAACTCCACTGGGGTCACTGCCACACACCATGGTTCTTGGTAGGATTTCTAAAGTAGAAATCCAGGACTTCAAAGACCCAAGTGCTGTCTATTTCTGTCGAAGCAAATGTGCACCAATCTGTGATCTAAGTGCTTCTTTGTCATATGTTATAATCAAATTTCAAGGTACATGTACTACAGTCTTTGAAACATTAATTTAGATACCTCTCCACTGATGTGACCTCCAAGCCGTGTGGAAACCCTGACTGATCTCAAACTCTGTGCCAATGGCAAGAAGATCTACAAGTCGCATAACAAGAGCAAAAAATGAAGTAATCTGAAATAAATAATGGAAATTACACATAAAATACCATAAAATGTGAGCATTAAAATTCACAGTAATCAAAGTAATGTCTTATTAATAGGACTGTGGTAGAGCCTGCGGTGGTGGAGCCTGTGGTCGCAGCATCCAAATGCTGATTGTACATAAAAAGACTGTCCTCTGCAGGGACAAAGTCCTAGACAGAGCTGCGATAAATTGGTCAACTTAATCAGCATGCCCACTCATTTTTTAAATTAAGGGTACATGTACCCCCTGCCTTTGCAAATTAGGGGTGCACTGCAGGACTTGGGGGTACACTACATGGCAGATCTGATTTTTTTCTATTCAACTGTTTTTTATTTTGTTTTTCACTCTTTTGGGCTGTTTGGGACTGAACCTTTCCAGATACCAACTCCTCGGCTGTAATTTGACAGAATCATCATGAACTAGTGATTTATTATTTAACTCGGAGTTTTCAGCAAAATTCATGGAATTCCCGTTTTCATGAGCGGATTACGATTTGTCCGAAATAACATACACTCAACTGGCGACTGGTAAAAATCGCTGATCGATAATAAATGCCCGACTAACGATATATGAAATTCGTATCAAAAATGCAGTCAATTATCGAAGAAAATAATATTAACTAACCTTTTGCTGGATTTATAAAATCTTAAATACTTTTTCTGCTTTTGCTTTTTTATGCACACGGTGCACGTGACGTCACACTAATACGCTTACCAAACCCATTTATCGGCTGACAATTACGCCGAGAAGTCGGTGATGGAAACAAAATTATCTCCGGACCTGCATTTTAAACCTTACCAAACATTCGGCAAGTGCGCGATGAAATAAACGCGATTTGGCGTTGAACTAGGAGTTCAAAATCTCTGCGTGCATGTACCCCCAACAAGTGATTTTTGTGCGTGCATTTGATATTTTGTACGTGATTCACGTACTGCAGTGCGTGAATGGGCATGCTGCTTAATATGTCCAGGCAGAGTCTTTGACGTTATTGATGTTGTAAATTATGTTACTCCACCCACTTCGGCAATACAGCTGAAGTTAGTAACTTGTTTTCTTTTGCAGTAAATGAGTTTTACAGTGATGTCATGCTAAAAATATACGATCTTACTAAACACAGTTCCAACACCTACAATATGCACTCCCTTGTTGAATTGTCAGCCATCTTCATAAGCAAAACTGATAAACATGAATAGAAGTTATTCTCAAAAATGTGATAATTAAGAAAATACCTAAAATTTTGATCAACTTCCACCATTGGCTTTTTTGTATGTTTCACACTAGCTGGTTTGTGTGAGAAAATTTTCTTAGCGTATTAAAGGATGGCATAAACTGCTTATATTTAAATAAAATAACCACAATTTGGGGTTTTCAACCCTCGATGAAAAAGTACAAAGATCGTTAGCCTATTTAATAATATGGTGTTTCAGTGTGACCCCTTTCACAGATCTGATATTTTATAACTGTCACACCGCAGAAGGCGGATAACTCTAAAATGTCACCCTGTAAAATCTGTTTGCCTTCGAAGTGGAAATAGTGAGATTTAAAGATTGTATGCTCTCAGTCAGCACATTTTATTTACTAATTTAGACCTTTTAAAATTTAATTGTTTTCAAAATGCGAAAGTTAAAATTAACATTAATAACAATGAAATAAATGATGTTTTGCGTTAATATTTCATGTGTCTACTAATTTGGTCTGACTTGTCTGTAAAATGTGGTCCGAAATGTCGATGGTATGAAGTTGGTCATACCTTTCTCATGAAATACAATACCAAAATGTCAGATTTCTGAGACAATTATTGGTATTAAAATTTCCCCAGTTCTAAGCTTCAGCTGGCTTCTTGTCAAGCATATTAACCAGATACGTTAAAGTTCTTTAGATAAATCGCACAAATTGGAATGAATTATCATCTCATAAACTAACATGATTCACAACGATTGAAACTTTGTTTACAAAATAATGAAAACCGGAAATAAATCCACACACCTGTTTGCTTACCTGAAGGTGTTTTATGATTGTGTTTCGGGCAAGCTTTGAGAAAATACAAAGAATATATCATGAATGGACAATCTAAACTTACAGCAACAAATATGAAGCAGACCATGGACGCTGTCCGTAGGTTCCAGCACAGAAACCTGTGCATGAACGCCATTTTCGTTTTTCAAAGTAGCCTCGTTCTGAAAAATACCTGAGGGGAGCAGCAGGCAGGTAAAAATATTAAGAATCGGAGGAAAGTTTAATTCAGATGATTAAATCAACAGAAACGTGGAAGCAATATTATACTATGTATTCATTTTTTTCAAAAACGTACATTTTTTGTATTGATAATATGTTTTAATCACAAGGAAAGTATATACAAATAGTTGCTCCCTCAAGCGGATACTGTGTGGGTTACGGAGGGGACACACAAAATTGAACATGAAATTTGTGCAATTTCCACTCTGAAGCACCTAACTTGCAACTGCAAAGTGTTTAGGAGACAACCAAAAACAATGTCAAATGTACAATCTTAATACAAGACATAGATAGATGTAAATACTAAATATTTACTTACATACACAAATCGCATGGGACACACGGGATTTGGACAACTTATGTTCCACTTCTACTCCATGTAACCTGGGTTTCAAGGTCTCATCCATTGATAGGCAATTAATAATAAAAGTGCGTGCACAGGAACTTTATATTCAATTGCGAATTTTGTTTGTTTGTAATTGAGGCTATAATCGGTACGACCCGTTCAATTGCTAAAACAATACCCCTCTTTTTATATAGAGGATTTTCCCCCACGATAAATATTGTTCTGTTTAAAAGATAAGAAATCTTCAGCGCACATGTCTTATGTAGTTTAGTGTAGCTGCATGTGAACATAGTAAATAAGTAATAACTTATTTTTTCCCAGTTGCTCACATTCAAACTTGTACCCTACCAGAAACTAAACATATGCACATTTTTTAAATGTTACTTTTGTAGGCTAACTTTACTTTTGTTTAGTGACAGTTGACTCCATTTTTGAATGACATTAATTTTTAATAACCACGTTCAGGCAACTCAGAAGTAACTTCACAGTAACAAACTGTAACGATCTGAACCGTTGTGTCTATTAGCCTATCAACTTCACAATTTCTATCGTTACGGTGATATTCGTATCGTATATTAGGGCTTTATCGTTGGTACCAGTTTCCCATATGACCAACGCCCCCAGAAGAGGTTAGTTATTTTAGGTTTCGGAGGATAGTGCAAGATACAGAAAGCGTCCCAATTCCAGAGACACCCTGGTTCTTATACATGTTAGGTGTATAGCACCCACACATGGGACCTCGGTTTTAGTCTCATCCGACAGACTGTTAGTAATTTTAGTTGGTCAGCCCCGGGAATCGAACCCGCTACCCCGAGATTACAAGTCTCGTGCTCTACCGATTGAGCTAACCGGGCTGACTACGGTGATATTGACTTGCACAACCAAAGATGTAGCTATAATTAATGTCCTCCGGCAAGGGATTAGCGAGCAGATAATAGCAATTAACATGTTTTGATAAGAGAATACACTGTGTATATAACTGACACGTCAGCCCTTAGCCTAACTAATTTGGCGTTTCAGTGTGACCCCTTTCACAATACTGATATTTTATATCTGCCACACCTCTAGAAGGCGGACAACTGTAAAATGTAAACTTGTAAAATCGGTCTGCCTTCGAAGTGGAAATAGTGAGACTAGTCAGCCCTTTATTAACGAGGACAAAAGTACCACCTAGCTCGACCAAAAACGTATCAGCGGGCCGAGCTGGGGAGGCTGCAGCCCTAAAGCCCAGACCTGCATCCGCGACTGAACATGTTAATATTAATAATTAGCCAAATATTTATATATATAGCACGTTATATACATCCTATCTAGATATTTATCTATCTATCTATCTATCTATCTATCTTCTGTCTATCTATCTTCCTTTCATGTCAAACCCCTCGCGTGGACGTAGATGTTTGTAGGATTTGAAATGCTCAATTAAAAAGAGACTTAACTGCTCTAAAGTAAAGTTAAAATCTGACACAGCAGTCTAAACGCAGCCTAATAAATCAAATTTGGATAATATATCTGCATCTTATCATGAAATAAATAATATAAATTATTTTACAAAATGCGGATCGTAACAGTAGCTATTTTAACTTTTTAGAACGTAGTAATTATATATTGTTCTGTTCTATTCTATTATGTTATGTTCTGTTCCCTATGGAACGACTGTCTTTTGACAACCGTTCCAAAAACTATTGGGGTGGGACGGAGCGGAGCGGAGGGGTGGGGTGTGTGGATGTGTGGGGAGGGTGTAGATGGTTCCAGTGGTATATAGTTCTGGGGAAGAAAGAGTACTGTAGTTGCTGTGACTTACTTATAACTTCAGGAATGAAAGTGGCGCGTGCTGCAGGATAAGGAAACTAGGTAGCTTTCAATTGGGATAGCAGACCCGTTCATTGTGGATTTTATACATAACGTAATCTGTTGTCCATCGCCTATGATCTAGTTTGCGTAGGTTGAGGGAATTGAGCATGTTTTTGGTGACACTGAACGTGTAAAAAAAGCAAACCTTTGGTTTGGCAGGGCCAATTAATGGAGAGGTAATGTCCCAATCGTTCTACCCGCTTCTATGCCCTGCTGAGGTTTACATCCAACCACAACTCAATTTGTCAATTTTTGAATATACAAATGTACGGGCAAATTCATTTACCAGAAGATAGCTGTTTTAAAATCTCAGCAAAATTAAAAAATATTTGTATAATTTGGTTTTGTTAGTTCTTACTATAAACATTCGACATGTATATATAACAGACGTTTTAGGTATCGTTCTGTCGTGTAGATAGCCGAATACCCGGGATGGAGTCACTGACTTGAAAATAGTGTTACCCAACATTGATTGTTGGGCTCGAGCTCTGATACCGACCATGTCTATAAAAGTGAGAAAGTTGGCAGTTTCTTACGGAGGATAGGGATTTAGTTCCGGTCCTTCCCTGGAGCAATCAGTCACTGTACGATTAACTGAAATACGGCCAGAACAGACGTAAAAACCTCAAAAAATACAAACAGATGTTCAACTGATAAATTTCAAATATAGGCTGTATCAGGAATTCGAATGTACCGCATTACATCTGACCTAACCTTTATTCTTTTTAAGATAAATTCTGCGCTAGTATATTCAGTCTGCCACGAGATAGCCAGATAGCTACTGCGATGATATTCTTGAACTTTTTTAGGAACTTGTATATATACTTTTGGACAATAAAAAATAACATCGTGCTTAATCATGAGCATGCTTTATTTTAGAGCCAAAATTTCGCGTGCCAGAGGTAGAGTTCGCAAATTTCAAGGAAAATAATTATATTCTTTTATGAGAATGCTATTGGAGTACGTACAGTGCATTTTCTGAAATTGAAACTTTCTTTCGAGGCGTGTTTCAAGTAAAGTCAGACCGTGGGTGGACAGCAGTGTACTTGAAACTTGATATTCATTAACATGTGAAAAATAGATATCCACCCACTTTGACATACACAGGTCAGATGTAATCAGATCCATACCAAGCTTATCTTCACACGTGACCAAGGTCAGTTCTGCATCATATCATGCAAAAGCGCACACAATCTCAGATCTAAGGCTCGATTAACTTGTAGTTTAATGTGACCGCAAGGGTTCGCGTGGGTTTTAATTTATTTAAAAAAGTGCCTACACAGAGAAAAGACGTACACGGAACTTCTTCGTAAGTTGTATCGTTTACATTTTATTTTCCCTATCCGCCCAAACCTCCCTCCTGGCTATCTATACCTTATTCATTCTGTAACCTTACAATTGTGTTAGGTGGTTTCATGGTCCAACATTATTAATTTGAACTTGATCTGATAATCTTATTCTCTGAAATAATTAGAATACATATATGAAAATAAAACGTCTGGCAGGACCTGGCTCTGCCAGACAATATCAATCAAAAAGGTGTTCGTAGTTATAGTAGTTAGGTAATGTTTGGCCTTTTAATGAAAGCGCAACCTAGTTCAATGCCACAAATGAACTGGCGTCAAGAAGACATTAAAACATTTTACCGATAGCATAATGATAGAATCATGTTCTGTTCACTGTAAAACAATGCTGACGTATGCCTTTCTGTGCTCCTTGGACTTTAATGACTAATTTTCTTGAATCTGACTTTTTTTCTTATTGCAATAAAAATCTGTCATGGTCATAGGACAGGACCAACGTCGTTTATTGTGTTCAGTAAAAAGAACACAGTATTAGCATTTTTAACTAGCTGGCGGCTCATAAACTAGTTATTTTTAGAACGGAACCTTGCTTGGACCCGAAACTTCAATCTCCCGCTGTTAACGCGGTCGCCTAAATCAGTACACCAGTACAGACGTGTAAACTAAAAACATTTCACGAATATCGATTCTCGATCACGCAGAACAGAAATATGCCACTATTCACTTCAAATTCATAATAAGATAAAGTTTTTAAATACTTTTTGTGATAACTTATAATGTCTTGTTAGCTTAGGTCAATTACAGTGCAGAAAACAAAAGATTTATGACACTTGGCCTTTTTCTGTTGCTGTAGTTCCCCCCTCTCACATCTTAGCAGATATATATCCAATTACAGTTAAATTGGTTTGTTTTCCAGAAAGCTATTAGATCCGGGTTGAGAACTATTTATCGTACATGCACATCCAAGGTTTAGAACACTCTGGATTTTGAAGAGGTACTGAGAGGTAAGTGAGCTTGATTTGACGTCATCTTGTATTTCTACTTGTCCTTCTTTGTAAAAAAAACAACAACAGTAATTTGATACAAATAGTTTATTAAGAGTATATTTGATTTATGTGTAAGTATTTTGTAAACCTGTTCTTAAAGTATTAATATTATCATTCTTTTAAAATGGCGTTACATATACATGTTCAACATGCAAGTTTTTATTGTTTTCATGCGTTGAAAGTTTTACATGTTTTATTGTTTTATGCGGTTAAATTTGTACAGTATTTGCGAAATTTGTACATGTTTTATTGTTTTATGCGTTGAAATTTGTACATTTTTTTGCGTTAAATTTGTTACATGTTTTATTGCCCCCCCCCCCCCCCCCTTTCATGCGTTGAAATTTGTAATGTTTTATGCATGTTTTATTGTTTTCATGCGTTGAAATTTTTACATGTTTTATTGTTTTATGCTAAATTTTTATATTTTTTTTTTTTTTTTTTTTTAAATTTTTTCCCTTTTTTTTTTTCCCCCCCATGCGTTAAGTTTTGTACATGTTTTATTGTTTTATGCGTTAAAATTTGTAATGTTTTATTGTTTCATGCGTTGAAATTTTTACATGTTTTATTGTTTTATGCGTTAAAATTTGTACATGTTTTATTGTTTTATGCGTTGAAATTTTAAATGCGTATATCAATATGCGCGATGAGAAAAGAATGAATAATTAATCTTATTATACCCATACAGATTTTTTTCTCAATATATAGTCTAAATATCGGTAAAATCATAAAATTACGAAAGCACAATGACACTGCAAGATGACTTAACGTTGCAAGTACATGTAGTATCTCTGTAGATACATGCGGCGGTCCGAGACTTCTTTGCCTACACGAGTGTCGTCCTGGTCGCAGCAATGGCTTTCAAGGAGGCGTCTTATCAACGATCGAACGATTTTCAAAAAATTTATCGTAAGATTTTGATCTACGATTATCGTACGCTTGATCTTACGACCGTCTTACTAAAGCCATCGTACGCTCAACGTACGACGAACGTTCGACCAAAACAAGCGTTTACGATCGTTGATAAGACGCCCCCAAGGACCATGTCAAAATTGCGATAAACGGTTTATAAATCGTGTAACTGTTTTCTACATTGTATCAGTATACTTTTCAGAAAGTAACACAATATGATTGAAATCATTAATTTTAAATAATTAATCTAACAGGTTTCTATTTTCGCTTTGCGACACCTCTAAAAAGTAAATACTGAGTATACTTAATAAAAAATGTCCTCGGCTTGCCTTTCGATACCCCCTTACGTTTGAAAATTTATATTTACTCTTGAACACTATATATCGGCTTACTTTTAGAAACTATCAGCTTGCTTTTGCAAACTGTCTGCTTACCTTTGGACGATATCGACTTACTATTAATTTTGGACGCTTTAGGCATACTTTGGGAGCTTTACGCTTTCTTTTGGAAGTTATCGGCTTACTTCCTTAAACTAGCGATTTGGTATTCGAAAATATAATAAGAAACGCGAAATAGTCTTATGTTTTATACATTTACTTCAGTCTTGCGTCAAGCAAAGATTCCAGAAAAATGATGAAGCTTGCTGCAGCAAGGTTTTTGATATTTTTTGTCATCCCAGTCTGCTCGAGTGTTAGGATCGGTCTCCCGGAAGATCACGTGGACTTGAGCTCGTGCTTTGACAGAGCATGTATAACCGAGAGTGGTATGTACATTTTCAATACCAAAAATAAATTTATATTTTTTATTCAGTTGCTTAGAAAATAAATGGGGCATCCCATTGAAAAAAATCTGAATTAAAATACAAGTAACATTACCCTTCGAAGTGATCATCATAATTTTTAGAAAGACGATAATCACTGATTTTTACTCCTAATAATATTATATAAGTTATAACAAAAATATATGACTATATAGCAGTTTTATTCCCATTGAATATAGAGACCGTTATTGACTGTCCTAATGTACAGCTTATTTTGTATAAGTTAGTAAAACTCATTTCTTACAATGTTTTATAGCACCTGTGCAGCATTCTTGATAATAACTCAATATGGCCATTTTGAAGGGTAATATATACTGTAAGAGACGTAATCATGAAAATTATTGATTTGTTATTATTGATACCGAAGCATTATTAATTTTTTTATACAATGTATATTTAAAGTTAAAGCTAGAAACGGAGTTTATTGTACATTTATATATTAATAACTTATATTGTGTGTTGTTATAATAAAAGACTGGCTGGAGATTGGGGAGAAATGGCACAACTTCAAAGAAACAGTAAAAGTAATGGATGACACCAACTCAACAGAGATCAGGTGACAAAAAGTTTATGATCTACTACTTTTGAGGACCTGGGGTTTTCGCAGAAAAATCAGTTTCAAACATCGCATAACTAAATTCATGCCGTAAAATCCTGTTAGTTGCTAATTTGACCGCAACGTTCATCATCTAAATCCAAAGATTCGGTAACCAACAGGCATTTTCGTCACTTATTTATGAGACATTTCATTTAATCAGTAGTGACGAAAACACGAAATATTTAAGAAATGAAATAACGCTTTACATACTTAAACAACACGGAACTGAACGCAGGGTTACACCGTGATATAATGCCTTCTCTGATGGCCTCTTATTTGAAATCCATCTAATCACCGTACACTTTAGGATGGTTGGTTGAAGACCAAACTTTCCTGTGATTGACATTTATTGTAAAAAAATACTTGCTGGAATTAACTGATCACATGACCCAATGTTGAAACGCACTTTCTAAGAGAATTAGTGGTTTTATTACCTCAAAGTTAGAACTTTTGGGATTTTTTCTTGAATCTGTAATTCCAGACACAAGGATATCGATGATAAAATCTTGGCAAGCTTTATCTCATAATATGAACTTTATTTTATATAGAAAAAACATCCTGTTTATTTCATTAATTACAAGGGCAAACTTATTTCCTATTTATTAAGATAGGTATCTGTTTTAGTAAATTGAGACAGGTTTTTTATGAGAGATAACTCTGTAACACTTCTTAGCCATGTGTAAGTTACCCTATCATTTGAATAATGGCAAAACAAACAACACGATAATAAAGGGAATGTAAGTTGCAATTTTACGATTAAAGCCAAAGCATGACAGAGTTACTCTCCTTATCGGTCAGTATTATTGGAAAACGGATTAGTGTCATAAATTTCGGATTACCATGTTTATTTATTTATAAAGAATAATTTCAAATGAAAATAAATTAAAGTGATGACATATTTTAATTAAAATGATATGCTTTCGTTTGAATGTTCCTAACTCATCCATGTGCACACTTCTGGTCATAATCAGAACTATCCTTGTCGTGAAATGAGATATATCTTAAGTTTTCAGTAAGATATACATGTATATAAAAGATTTCTCAAGAAAGACAAAGGATATTTTGCTATGATTTATTGTTATGCAATAGGGATACGAGTACCATACCAAGTTGTTCATTAAAGAATAAAACTATGCAAACTCTTACAAAGTTAGTAGCACATTCAGTAATGAAGAGTTCGATGGCAGAAAATATTGCAGGCTCTGGTTTAGCATTACTCTACCTTGGGATAATCTTTAAGCGTAATTAATGGTGTGAAAACCATTTCAACACAGTCTTTGACAGCAGAGAGTTACAATCTGAAATAAGAACCTTTGAAACAATTATTCCGAACTCATATCATAGTGCGCTTTTAACTTACTGTTACAGTAGTTTCGTTCTGTTGGTGAAAATTGCAGTTGTGTCCTTAAAACATCATTTATTGTTCCCAGTAATCTGAGATCAGTTTTTCAAAGTTTGTCAGTGTCATGTTCTACAATAAAAGTGATTCTGTATGTAGACAATAAAAGGTTTTTGTGCATGGTATCAGGAATACTCTAGATCGTTCCTGATTGTATATTCTGTAAAAGGCGTTTATTTATCGCGAGGTTTATTTTTGCGAATGAAGCCGTTCACAAAGTCAGCAAACTCGCTAAAATAGCAAACAAGCAATGACTATATATAAAATATTGCTCGCCCGCGAATTCAAAACCTCGTGAATAAATAGAAAATTAGAAAATCGCGAAATAAACACCTCGCGAATATTAAGACTTTTACATTAAAAGAGAATATATATATATTTATTTCAGTATATCACAGATATAAACCATTACTGCAGAAACATTTCAGTTTAAATTTGCGAGTATTTGAATTCGCGAGCGAGCTAAATTTCATATATAATCATTGTTTGTTTCACGGTTATTTCAGCGAGTTTGATTAATTTGCGAAGTGCTTCCTTTGCGAAAATTAGCGAAAATAAAAATCTCACGACTTTTACAATATTAATTATATTACTAGTCTTTACAATGAAACACAAGTCATAACAATTATTTTTCTACTTCTTTTAAAGAATATAATCTTTATATATAATTTCAATTACTTTTAAGAGAGTCCATTTGGCGAGCCTTCCAAAACGGCAATATTTGGAATGGCGATGCAAAACAAATTGCAAAAGATCTAAATGTAAGTTATATTTTAATAAGCAGTTGCTTGTCACTAGAATTATAGCTAACTTGAGACAAAGGCTCGAGTGGGCTATATAAGGATCTTTGAGCTATTAGCATCCCACGAGATGAATATCTGTTGTACGGCAGAAAATGGGCAATGCTTTTGGAAAACCTGCTATGCTTTACTTTATACTTGTTTACACACTAAAAGCCATAGTGTTTTAGCAATTATGACTTAAATGTGTATTGCCACAAGATCTCCATCAGGTATCATTATAGGCCTAATTAGTTTCGACAATGAACAGCGTCGTTGAAAACTTGCTTAACTTGAGCTTGTTTACAAACTTGTTTTTTAAGCAACCATAACTAAACATTGGTATAATGTGTATGGCCACAATATATCGGTTTAGTGAAACATGTTAGAGGCTGTCACACAATCTGGTTAAGAGTTAAAGGTCCTGGATACTTAAAACATATCACATAAACTACTTTTACACTCTAGCAGCTTCATTTGTTTAAAAGGTAGTATTGAATGTGTAAAAGTCATTATTTGTATAGACATAGTGTCAGATCATCATGGTCCACTTGTTAGTGGATGTTTCTTTTGTTAATCATACTTTTAAGAGATATCTCTATATATGAAAGATAAATATCTTAAATGTTCTGCAAACCTGGGTTTTTTATATTTCATTCGGAAGTCATTATCTCGCCATCGCTTATCTCGAGTTTTTTTGTAAAGTCCCGAATTTATTCGTTCTTTTTTCTATGTAAAATTCGTTTTTCATTTTATTGATAAACTACCTCTCCATCCATCCATCCATCAATCCATCCATCTGCAGCTTAATACATTCTGTGCTCAAAGTGCTTTGATAATAAAATAAAGCTTCATACATATATTCACAGTCAGAAATTGTCGTGTTACTAAGATCTGTATTTTCTTTGTGTCTAGGAAATTCGTAACATGAGAGCCTTCATGGACAAAAAAACAGAGGAAGTTCGCGCAGTAAAATTTAAAGATGCAACAACCAGGTATGACGCTTCAAATACAATAACTAGTACGTTAATATAACAAAATTGTTGAGATCAAAACTTTCCAATAAAGCTTTACTGCTCATTTAACTACAACGGTAAATGCCGAGTAGAACAGACTTCCTTTGATGAACCAGTACTAGTCTATACTTCACCCAGCCTCCGTGAGAAACAGTACTAGTCTATACTTCCCCCCATTCTCCGTAAGAACAAGCACTAGTCTATACTTCCGTCATTCTCCGTCAGAACCAGTACTAGTCTATACTTCACCCAGCCTCCGTGAGAACAAGAACTAGTCTATACTTCCCCCCATTCTCCGTAAGAACCAGCACTAGTCTATACTTCCGTCATTCTCCGTCAGAACCAGTACTAGTCTATACTTCCCCCATTCTCCGTCAGAACCGGTACTAGTCTATACTTCCCCCATTCTCCGTCAGAACCAGTACTAGTCTATGCTTCCCCCATTCTCCGTAAGAACCGGTACTAGTCTATACTTCCCCCATTCTCCGTAAAAACCGGTACTAGTCTATACTTCCCCCATTCTCCGTCAGAACCGGTACTAGTCTATACTTCCCCCATTCTCCGTAAGAACCAGCACTAGTCTATACTTCCGTCATTCTCCGTAAGGACCGGTACTAGTCTATACTTCCCCCATTCTCGGTAAGAACCAGTACTAGTCTATACTTCCCCCATTCTCCGTAAAAACCGGTACTAGTCTATACTTCCCCCATTCTCCGTAAAAACCGGTACTAGTCTATACTTCCCCCATTCTCCGTAAGAACAAGCACTAGTCTATACTTCCGTCATTCTCCGTAAGGACCGGTACTAGTCTATACTTCCCCCATTCTCCGTAAGAACCGTTACTAGTCTATACTTCCCCCATCCTCCGTAAGAACAAGCACTAGTCTATACTTCCGTCATTCTCCGTAAGTACCGGTACTAGTCCATACTTCTCCCATTCTCCGTAAGAACCAGTACTAGTCTATACTTCCCCCATTCTCCGTAAGAACCGGTACTAGTCTTTACTTCGCCCATTCTCCGTAAGAACCGGTACTAGTCTATACTTTCCCGTTCTCTGTAAGTAACAATACTAGTTTATACTCCCCCCATTCTGTGTTAGAACCGGTACCAGTTTTTACTTCCCCCATTCTCCGTAAGAATCCGTACTAGTCTATACTTACCCCAAATTAGTAAGAACCAGTACCAGTCTTTACTTCCCCAATTCTCCGTAAGAAGTAGTATCAGTCTTTACTCCCCCCCATTCTCTGTGAGAAACAGCACTTGTCTATACTTCCCCCAAATAAGAAAGAACCAGTACTATTCTGTACTTTCACCATTCTCCGTAAGAACCAGTACTTGTCTATACTTCCCCCATTCTCCGTAAGAACCAGTACTTGTCTATACTTCCCCCATTCTCCGTCAGAATCTGTACTAGTCTATACTTCCCCCAAATTAGTAAGAACCAGTACTATTCTTGCATAGCCCCCGGGGAAAGTACTGGCGAATCCCAGCACGCAGAGGGAAGAGATCAGCCTATACTTTCCCTAGGGAAAGTACATCTCGGGCTTACTTGACGCCATCCGAACTACTTTCGTGTATTCAGCTCGTACCTGGAACACTTTATTTGCGAGATACTTTTTACGGCGGTTTACATGTGAAAGATTAGAATGTTTTTCGTAAATGTAAACTAAGGTCTCATAAGAAAGCACACACTTCAATATTTTTCAAGTTAATGTAACAGGAATTTCATTTTTAGGAATGGTTCGAATTTTCAGGGTACGCAATAACGGTTCAAATTACGAAAATTGTTGGTAACGAATATCCATGAAGTTTTGAAGCGAGAGTTGATTGCGAAAAAGAAATGGTGCTTTTTATGGTGTCACAAGCAAGAGCATCAAATTTTAGAAATGTATAGCAACAGAATCTATTCACATTTCAAAAGAACATACCTGTAATCATACTTTTTTCAAAACAAAAAATGGCGGTAAATGACGTCACAGTTTCTCTTGATAAATGACGTCACTGTGTAAACAAAACCAGTTAATTAAGTCAATGTCGATAGTATAGTCGCATTAATCAAGTAAACTGGACGTGCGTAAGGAGAATTTCTGTTTAGGATTTAATTGATATTTTTTTGTTTCACAACGTAAATAAAGTATAGTTTTAGGTGCGACCAAGCACTATGTTTTTAGCTCTAGAAACATAAACAGTGGTAAATTCGCGTATGAACCTACCAAATTTCCTACGCAAAGGGGTTCCATGCGGGGAATTATATTTAATCAACATGAAGTTTTGATTTACCGCTCAACATAGTAGGGCCTATTAAAAGCGGTTTTCTCGTAGAATCTGCAATAAAATCAAATAAAGTATGCAAGAAAAAGGATCTTGCATGGCCTACTGTGGAGGACTGGATTGTTCCGACCCTCGGGAAAGCGGGGGGAAGTCGGAACCTCGCTTCGCTCGGTTCCTCCTATCCCCCCGCTTTCCCTCTGGTCGGAACAACCCAGTCCTCCACAGCAGGCCATGTAAGATCCTCATAGTCTTTACTTCCCCCATTCTCCGTTAGAACCAGTACTAGTCTATACTTCCCCATTTTCTTTGAGAATCAGTACTAGTCTTTACTTCCTTTATTCTCCTTAAGAACGTACCAGCATTCTTACATAAAGCGTCAGGTCGGTAGGGTCCGTAGCCACTCGACAAAGAAGAATGTCATAATAATTCTATAAGGCTTCTTGTTCTTCTTTGGCCAACAGCTGCCTTGTTTGGAAAAACAGACGAAAAACGTTATGAAAAGACTTTCTTTTCAACCCGACAGGGGATAGGCAAGATGCTTGGACATACGACATAAGTCTTTTACTTCAGCTTACGGAAAGTGATGATTTACAACGTTAGGTACTCGTAACCTTGGAGTAACTACATGCTAATAGTAGACCTATTGGGCCTAAATTCGGTCCTAAGATAATAGTGCTCTATAACACGATCAAGATTTATAAATAGGTATGACCATCAGGCAATCATAGCAATGGAAGGAGATGTTACTGTACAGAAAGCAGCGTATTTTCTTTACAATAAACATCCGTCTGTCTCTACACTCTATGAATACAATCCACAGACAGACACACTGAAGGTTATTGCTGGAAAAGAACATTATCTTGGAGAGCACAGTCGTGTACAGGTAGGTTTTACTATTGATTTCATTTGTTAAAATAGCTATATTTAAAGGTCGCTTTATAATACAATACTTTAATAATTATATTGGCAGCCAATTGGAATATGTCAGTATTTTTTGCTTAAGGCAGATAGTTGCTTTATTGAGGTGACCACTAACACTTGTTCAAGCTTAGTTCAAACTTTTACAGAAAGGATTTGATTTTATAGATATGCAATGTGAAAGTTAGATGGCCTTATTGTTGTTTACATTTACTTTAAGGCGCGATTGTGAATTATCTTTTATTCCCGTTTATCATGCGGTATCAACGTAACCAATATTAGAATCGACGTTCCAACGGATGTGCGCTAGAAAAATACACTAAATATTTCTAATATTTTTTGTTTAAGATTGTCGGCCACGGACGTCAAACAACAGGTCAGATGAGACTGTCGGAGAAGACACCAGATATGTTGGCTGAGATGGTACGTAGACTCCCGATTGAAATGTCCGAACTAGGCCGGGTCAGTTTGGTTGGTTGCAATATTGACAAAGCAGGACAATCCGAGTTTCTAAACGACGGATTCACGGAGCGGTTTTTAAAGTCTCTCAAGTTTGATCAAAATATACATACCGAGGTTAGTTCTAGGAACGGTCTCGTAAGTGTAACGGTCTCTGGCAGAAAAGAAACCGGGGAAATTACAGCTGATGGAATACAGTGGTACAGTAAAGACGCACTTAGCAAGACTGTAATGGAACTTGGTGAGTTCGATCAAGTAGTACGCGCAGAATTACCTTTAACAGACCGTATGGCCACCTATAATCAAGAGTCAAGTGGGGCTCTTGTGAAACTGACTGACATTGACACCAGAAAGACTATAGGTAACAATATAAAACCAATCTATATTGAAAAGACCAATGCTGATACTGGCAATATGGAAGTAATGAAGAGAATAGATCATGGAGACATTGGTGAGTTTATTGCTTATATCACTAAGTCTAACTTCTTGGATGAAATTGACTTTGTAAAGCAAAATATAATCGAGAGACAGTCAAACACGGAAGAAATAAGGAACAAAATAAAGAGCACGATCAAGACTGAAAATGTTCCAGAAACCGAGCTTATAACGCAAAATTTAAGAAAAATTACAATAAAACAACACAACAGTAATAAAATCAGTCACCACGAGTTTATTGGCGAGGCTTACATACAAAATTCTGCCAACAATAAACCACTTTCTGAAGTATTCAAGTTTACAATTCAGCTAGACGACAGAGGAAAGCTCCGAATTGAATTAGTATCAAAAAGCGAACACATTCAGCCTTTTTATCTAGATTCTGGTGTAGCTCATAACTTTAAGTATGTTGCCCGACTAAATGATGCATACAAAAGAGTTATAAGTGTCGAGGATGTACGCACAATCGAAAGTAGACAAGACTTGGTCTACGAAGTCAATATGCTTGGGACGTTTGGAGTGGATTACAGGAACGGTGAAAGTTTATCTCGATATTACCGTTTTGGGGATGTAGTGTACCGCATGGCTAGAAGCAATTTCTACATTTCCTGGGAAGGAATGATCGCTTCTGATGATGCAGTCATTTTGTCACACTTAAATAAAGAACAAGTGAGTGTAAACGAAATCTTAAATGTTAAACAATGGTTGTGGAGGAATAGTCAACATCGAAACAGCTATCCAAGGGACTATGCCTTCGATAGGTATCCAGACATGAGGGACAAAATACAGGACACGTATGTAGACGATGTTATAAACGAGGAGATTAATAACTGGAACGAACAGGGTTACATAGTTCATGAACGAAGACGTCAAACAGTTATTAACAAAGAAGATGTGTCATTCACCTTAGTAGACAGAGGTTGGTCTAGTAATTACCAGCGTCAGTATGATTCAGGAAATGTCCTTAAATTGATGAATGATTTCCTTAATGGTGACCATTTCAATATAGACAGAAATCTTATTCACGTTTTAGAAGGATCAACAGTTCTTGCTATAGGACTATCCGAACCTGTTCGAAACTTCCGTACATTTACAGTGAATGAAATGCTCATGCGTATCAACGCAATAGAACCGATCTCTGTAGCGCGATTGATTGAAGCGCATCCTATGACACGAGGGCAAAGCTGGGGTTTTGTGGGAGAAACAGGACTTGCTGTAACAAATTTAGGTTATAAACGAACACAAGCAGACATTGTGTTGCCTAGAGAACTGAACATCGGCAGAATGTTTTTGTTATCACGTAAAGGACATGACGAAAATAATAACTACCGATTTCTTACAGACACTGATTATAATCAAATCGAAAATCAAATGCCATCTGGAGAAATAGCAAAAATTACTGGTCCCATAGAAAATGTAGATATTCATAACACAATCGCTGACTTTAGACCTGAAGTAACAGATGTCACAGTTAGAACAAGACCTTTAGGTATTATTGAATTGCCAGCAATAAAAGATCTTGAAGTGTACTCGGATATTTCATCTGGCAAAGCATTGCCAATAAGAGCATCTGTATCTTTAGTAAACGATTACATATTTATAATTAATCATGTAAGTACCACTGTCGCACAAAGGAGTCGGGAAACAGGGAGAGAATATGATATAATTGAAAGCTCGATCGAAGTTGAAGAAGGTAATGTGAAGATGATCATAAGAGATAAATCAAACCCGCTTTTAGAGGAGGAGCTGAACATTAAGA
Organism: Saxidomus purpurata; assembly: GCA_022818135.1. NCBI lineage: Eukaryota > Metazoa > Mollusca > Bivalvia > Venerida > Veneridae > Saxidomus > Saxidomus purpurata. The sequence goes on from JAFMSR010000008.1 coordinate 15,387,556, forward strand.
TCGACGAAGACTTGTTGACTTCAAAGAAAATGAAAGATGAAGCTTCACGGAGAATAGATGAAATACATGAGGCAAGAAATGTACCCTCAAAGTCAATAACTACAGTGAACGAGTTCTTAGGCGTTTATGGTATTGTGATGGGATTTAGAGGCGCAGTTCAAGATTTTGAAGATGGAAAAGTGTTTGAAGGCATTATGAATGTCGCACAAAGTGTTCATGGAATCTATGGAATGAGCCAAACGGCACAGAGAGCAGTCCAAAAAATTTCATCTAAACTATTTTCCACTGGGTTGCAAGAGGTTGAAAGAACATTATCGGCAGCAACTACAGAGATACAAACTGCTTTAACAGAAGGAACAACGGCAGCAGAAGAATCTCTCACCGTAGCTGGAGAGGCAGCAGAAGATATTCCTATTCTTGGCACTGTTTTTGGTGTGTACAATACTGTCCAAGACCTACGTCGCGGAACAGCAATTGGATATGTAGACGCTGCACTAGATGCAGCAATTACAATATCTGCACTTTTCGGACCTGAAGCATTGGTAGTCACAGTTGCACTTACAATCGTTCGACTTGTTATCGATGATTTTTACTATGCAATTAGTAATGAATTAAAAAATTTACCATCAGACGCAACAGTTTTACAGAAGATCGGAGCCGTATTTAAAGGTATTGGAGAAGGCATAGTGATGGTTATAAAAGACATTAATGACTTCTTTTCACTTGGATTTTTCAGTTTTGCTGAGACTTATCACAAAATTGACGAGCAGTGTAAAAAAGATCACGCTTTACTCCACAAGATGTCCGATTTCCACAATTACTTTAAAATCGAGAAAGAAGAAGACTCGCATGAAAAAATAATAGATTTTGCATCGGGAGAGGAATCTTGGAATGGTGGTAATATAGTTTTTCATTTATATGATGACAACATGGCCCGACTTCGAATGCAAAGCGTCGATGATAATGGTAAAGAACAAATATTGGACAAATACATACAATTGGAAGAAGGTGCAGATGACATTGTTCTTGGAATAGGCGAGTCACATGATATCAGTTTTAAGAAACAATCAGCAAAAATATTTTGGTTTATTCCTGTGCATTCAAGATACTTGATTAACAAAGTTAGGGGAGAAAGAGATACTTTACATGGTACGTATTATGGAAATTCAAAAAACAATAAGTTCTTTACGATTCAGAATCTTCCAGAAGACGTTCATCTCGAGTATTCTCTGACAGACTACTTCTATGAAATATATGGAGAGGATGGGGATGACTTATTTTATTTAGGTCCTCAAAAGTCGGTGGTAAATGGTGGTAATGGCCATGATACTTATATTATCCCATACTCGGGAGGCAGAACAGAAATAAACAATTATGCTGAGGATTTACTAGAAGACGTTCTTTTATTCCAGGTCAATTTTGAACAGATACATGTCGACCGGCGTGGGAACGATCTGATACTAAAGCACGGACATGATCACGATGTAACTATTAAGAGCTGGTATTCAGGACATAGAATGGGTCATTTAACGTTCAAAGCAAACAATGGTGTCATCTTTAATGTCACAATTGGAGTTCATGGACAAGCGTCTATCTTGCCATTAGCTGTTCTGATGTCAGGTGACAAAGAAGACCATACGATAGATGTGTCAAGAGGAATCTGGAAAAATGTTATTGCTGTAAGTGGATCCGATGGCTCCGATATTATTATTGCAAACGATAATAATAACTTGTTAAATGGAGGAAAGGGCTATAATACAATTGAAGGAGGGGCTGGAAGTGATACGTATCTAGTAAATTCTGTTGGTATTTCTGATACTTCTGACTGGAATGTTGTCAACAATTTTGATCCGGAGATGACAGTCGATAAGGTAATATTTGACATGCCCTATGCGGACATTGGCACAAACATTGCCGGCACAGATTTCGAGCTATATACAAACTTTAGGAATGGCCCAATGGTGATAATGAAAAACTGGTTTTCTAGCGAGCATTACAGACATATGCTATTTGTTACCAGTGATGATGTAATATTTAAACTTGCTGATGACAAAAACGATCCTGTTTTTCTTCATCCAATAATTCTAGATGCGTCAAAAGAGAAATCAAGAATTACGTTGGATGCCAGGAAAACATATTTTGAGAATGTAAGCACAATTATAGGTAGTGACTATAATGACATCATTGTTGGAAATGATGGTAATAATTACATAAAAGGCGGAAAAGGTAATGACAACGTGACTGGTGGGGAAGGCAGAGATGTTTATGTTATCGGCGAAGAAGATGTGGGGGATTTCATCAATAACTTTGCAGAAGACAAAAAAGATGACTTGATACTTGCTGAATTTGATTACAATGATATAAATGTGTATGTTTTTAATTCAGACGCGGTTCTTAATGTATCTGGTAGAACGATTGTGACAATTATTGACTGGGCGAAGGGAGAAAACTGGAGACATATCACCGTTCGAACTATAGATGGTATCACTTTCAAACTCAGAAAAGACGAGAGGGCAGGAATCAAGAAATCTCCGATAGAGGTAGACAAATCAGGAAAATCTGAAAGGCAAAAAGTAAACACAGATAAAATGTCAATGAGCAATGTTGAGTATATTATTGGTTCAAATGCAACAGATTATCTGGTTGGAAACCAGTGTTCAAACAGAATAGACCCCAGTTTCGGTGGGGCGTATATGATGGCACTTGATGGTCATGATCAATATGTCATACATGATCACTATTATGGTCCGAATATTGTGAACAACTTCGCGAGGGACAATTTAACTGACACTATCGAACTTCCATCATACTTTAGTGATATCAAGACAAATGTAAGTGATGATGACGTTATAATATCAGATGATACTAATCCAAGTTCTTCTGTTACTTTAATAAAATACAAAACTGATTCTTATAGACGACATCTTGTCGTAAATACAGTGAAAGACGGAATAGTTTTTACGATTCCTCCATCACGGGATTTTCAACCAACACCTATATCAATCGATAGAACAAACCAGGCGCACAATCTCATTATCGACCTAAACAGCAATTCTTCATGGCAAGATGTGATAACTGTTGTAGGGACTAATGAACATTCAAATGTTATAAGAGGAAACTTCAATAACAACACCATCACAGGCGGAAAACGTTCGGATACCCTTGAAGGTGGTAGCGGTAATGACGTCATCCGCGGAAACGAGGGCGATGATTTTATAGATGGAGGAGATGGTTTGTACCTTTCTTATTCGTTATCAATTGTATTTATACCAAATAGATCTGCGTAAAATAGTGTAGTTAAAATAAATTCATATGCATAGCCTACTGTAAAAAAATAAGTCCGTTCTCTAAGCCGAACAGTTTTCATCTGATATATACCAAACTTGCTGAACATGTTTGTAGGCGTAATGTCTTGGCAAAGTTTGATAACCAACCAAATCATCCTAGGCAGTTTTTTTATCATGGCTTTTGAATTATCCAAAATTGGCCAAATTATCCTAGTCCGCTAAGTCGATCAGTTTTCATCTGGTGTTCACCAAACTTGCTGAAAATATTCGTGGGCATAATATTTAGGCTAAGTTCGATAACGCGCCAAATCGCTCTAGTCTTTTTGGATTATTATATCCCGCTAAAGGCGGAGGGATATTGTTTTGGCGTTGTCCGTCTGTCCGTCCGTCCGTCCGTCCTGAACTTTAACTAAGGAACCACTGGATAGAATTTCATGAAGCTTAAAATGAATATACAGTAGCACCTTCAACTTTTGTCAAGATTGTCTTAGTATCTCCAGAGTAATTGCCGTTTAATTGTTAGTTTCTTCTACATTCGTTATGAAAACATTAAAATTCTTTTCTCTGGAACTGGCTATCAAAATCAAATTGTAATTGGCTGAAATAATTTAATGATCACTCTTTATAATATCCACACCCTGCCCCTGATTTTTTTTCTTTTGTTGTTGTTAGAGGGGGTGTAGCGATTTTCTTAAATATTCTATATGGAATCTCAAGATTTTTTTTTCTGAAACTACTAGTGCTGATTTAATTTTACTTACAACAATTAGGTTCTGTATGACTGTAAGATGCAGACAAAATAACGACCCCTAAGAAATGAGGTCCCAATGGAGTTGTGAAATCTTGTCAGATTTTATTTCGGCACAAATGATCATTTTTCTATTCTCTAACAACGGAACATTTAGAAACTAGATTTTAACATAAATGAGGCCATTAAGGGGATGTTGTGCTTTTCTTACGTAATTATACTATATAGAAACTTAAAAATTCTTGTCTGTATTTTTAGGAAATGCACTTTAGTTAGATTGGAGAAAAAATGAAAATGGAGATGAAGCAGCAATGGGGTTGTGAAATTTTTAAAATGCTTATTCTTTCTGAAAAGGCTTGTCAGAATTTGATTTTGTTTTGCACAGATAATCAGCTTTGTTTTCTCTAAAAATGGGAATTGAGAAACTGGATTTTTTTTACAGAAATGAGGCCCTTAAGGGGATGTACAATGTAGTGCTTTTCTTACATAATTATTCTATATTGAAACTTGAATTCTTGTTCAGTCTGAGACTAGTAGTATTGATTTAATGTAACGTACAACAACTAAGTTCTTTATAACTCTAACTCTAGACCCTAGAAAAAATATCCCCTTTAAGATGAGGCAGCAGTGGGGTGATGAAATTATAAAAAGAATCTGAAACAGACAAACCAATACACCTTCCAATTGTTTTTTTCAGTTATTTGTAGCCCTTGAATTATTCAAAAACAATTTTCATCCGATCTTCACCAAACTTGCTGAACACGGTTGTGGGCACAATGTCTGGGCCAAGTGCAAAAACCAGACAAATCGCCACAGGCACTTTTGGATTATGGCCCTTGAATCATCGAAAAAAAATGATGATATTAGCCTTATCTGCTCTATAGTTCATTTTTTTGCCACAAAACTTATGGACTGCCATATACTGAGTTATGCTTACAGGGAAATTGAGTCGAATCGAGCAGAACAAACAAAACGAATCGAATGCACTAGCGGTATCCATAAATGCTAAAAGGAAAACATGAATGGTCATGTAGTAGGCTACACATAATCGGACTATTCCGCATATATTTGGCAGTAAAACACTTACCTAATCGATGTCTTTTGAAGCTTCTTGTATCTTGCATCATGTTATAAACTTGTAGAAGTTTAATGTCAATAGTCCTTTTAATTTTCTATTCTTTAAAACAAGATGTTAAGCTTCGCCAAATACATAAAGGAACAAACATGTCTATCATTTAGTATTAAAACCGTCAATGAAACCAATGCCCTACGTGTCAACAAACTCACCATCTATGTTGTTACCCATCCCCCCCCACCCACACACATACCGCCTTGGTGGAGGGGATATGGTAATGGGCGTCCGTCCGTCCGTCCGCCACACTTTTGCCCGAAGCATAACTATGAAAGTACTCAGGGGAATATTTATTTATACTTTACACACAGACAGAGGACATTGAGATGAAGAGTAGTGCTTCGAACCATATCTCTACATTTCTCAATTTTTGAATTACCTTCCTTTGTTATATATTCTTGATTTTTCCTGTCTGGAGCATAACTCAAAAAGTACATGTCGCTTGTTTCAAATTGCAAACACTGCATGATTCAAACATCAACTAGAAATGTTTTTTCGAAGCCTTTAAACAATGGTAGTTTAGAAGGATAGGACTTTTGCAGTATTGTTCCGAGCAAGTATATTATATAAAGGGAGATAATTTAAAAAAGGGGTAAAGTAGATTAATGGTTCTTGATCACTGCACTGCATAAACTCCCCACAGCGATTTGATTGGGTGAGCTCCGCTCTCAAATTACTCCCCGCTCTCAAATTATTGTATGCTGTAAGGGGAAGTAACGGCTGTGTGGAGTTTGTTCGTCTCAATGCTATTAATGTGTGTTGTATCGTATCGTATATTAAGGCTTTATCGTTGGTACCGGTTTCCCATATGACCAACGCCCCCAGAAGAGGTTAGTTATTTTAGGTTTCGGAGGATAGTGCAAGATACAGAAAGCGTCACGATTCCAGAGACACCCCTTGTTCTTATACATGCCTGGTGTATAGCACCCATACATGGGACCTCGGTTTTAGTCTCATCCGAAAGACTGTTAGTAATTTTAGTTGGTCAGCCCCGGGAATCGAACCCGCTACCCCGAGATTACAAGTCTCGTGCTCTACCGATTGAGCTATCCGGGCTGACTATGTGTGTTGTATCAATTTAATACATTAAATACTTTTCGAGTTATGCTCCGGACAAACATACCACATATTTGCACTGGTGTAAGGTAAAGTTAGAGAATTTAATCACCGCACTCCAACTCATTGTATTATATCAATGTGTGTAGTCTGAACTTAATACTTTTCTAGTTGTACTCCGGACAATTGTATTTCATAAAGGGTGGTAATAAAAGAATGGGGTCAGTTAGAGTAATAAATCTTAGTCACGACACTTCCTCTCAATTACCTCTATCAATTATGTGGAGTATCAAGTCAAACCTGTATGTATTTTTCGAGTCATACTTCAGCCAAGCTTTTTACATAAATGGGGATAATTCAAATCGAGAAGTAATGGTTCCTTCTCACTGCACTTCCTCTCGGTGACCTCTAACATTGTTAGAAGTATGAACTCAATCCCTTCTAGTAGTTTCCGAGTTCTGCTCCATACAAACATTGGTAAATTGTGCCCTTAAAACATGGGAAAATGAAGATAACTTAACAGGCAAGTATCAAAGAGTTCACAACTTCACATTGCCATCTATCAATGCTTCATTCAATGCTTTCCAGTAGTTGTCGAGTTCTGCTGCGGACAAAATGTCATCGAAGAAGAAGAATAATGATAAAAAATAGTAGTAAGAAGGAGAAAAACTACAAATTCACTACAAAATAAAGTAATAACGCTAAAATTCAGTGACGTGCTGCATACCGTAATTATGTATTTCCCAAAATATGGGGACATAAGTTTGCCCGTCTACTTGCCAGGTCGTCTGTCACAAATTTTATGTTGACGATTTTACAATAAATTGGGGGAAACCCTATACAAAATGTATCTATAAAAGGTGCAGAGCATGTGTACTAAAACCAGCTTGGTTGAAGGTCGCACGGATCAGAATTCAAGCTGCCGTATCTCGTGTCTGTTTTGTCTTGCCTCTTTAAGGGTTTTGAAATACAAATAGCGACCTATGTATCAGTATCAAAATAAACATTCTTGTTTATAATATAGGTGATGATACGTTAGCGGGTGGTGCTGGGGACGATTGGATCGATGGTGGAATGGGCAATGACATTATATACCCTGGTCCCGGAGGAGATAACGTAAAAGGTGGTCCGGGATTCGACGTTATTGTTGTTTTTGGAGATGCCGACAACATGAGTGGCGTGTTTGTCGATTTACTAAATGGGCATGGTTACAGAGGAGACGCACATGGAGATATATATGTAAGTGTGGAAGGGGTTATCGGAGGTTTCTATAGCGATATTCTGGTGGGGGATCATTTTGATAACTATCTTGATGGTGAAGAAGGAAACGATGTTTTATTCCCGCTTGATGGCAAAGACATACTTGAAGGTGGTGAAGGAAAAGATATGTATGACATTGGGGATTCTAGAGGGGAAAAGGTCATAAGAAATATGGCGGACGATGAAGTTATGGACTACATGAATTTGAAATCATACGAAATAGAATCGATTTATCTTGAAAAACGTTCCGACGACCTTGTTCTGCATGTTGGTGTAGTTTTGAACGGGTCTTTTTGCTCAGCGTTAAACACCGGCCCATACCATATTGAGCGATGGTACAAAAGCGGCAAGTTTCAACATATAACTGTTCAGCTTGCAGACGGTGACTTAGTCTTGGATAAGTTCAGGACTGGTGGTGTAGGCGTTAACGCTGAAAACCCAGATAGCGGACGGCGGAAAGAAAAATGTGATCGTCTGCTGTCTATTACCGATACAGCGTATGACTACGTTTATGACTACTATGAAGAAATCTAAGGAGTTTCTTACTTGTTAACAGAAAAGCTTTACTCAAACCAAGATATGACATTCAGTATATTTAATCAAAGCTACGTTGGCGTTGAAGGTCTCATAAGGCGATATCCTCTCCCACCTACCGCCACGTTGCCATAAAGCTTTGAATTGTATTTTTGTTGTATTTAGAAATACTGTGAACCTTCTTTAATGCAATGGAGCTTGTAGACTAGATGTTTTATGAATATACCTTTTTTTCATTTTGCAAGTTTCATCATTTTTTGTCAAAGTTAACTACATTTACAATACTGATTTGGGTAATAGTGAAAGATTGAATGTTAAAGAATGTAGATAGTTTACTCTCCTATCCATGTTTATAGGGAGTCTTCTTTACTAAGTTATATAACTAACATCAAAACACCAAAATTACATTGTTGTGTTTGCGTCGACTGTTGTACAGAATAAAGGAAATATTTATTAAAATCTCTCCGTAAGTATTCTTCTTAACTCATTTTATCGGTACAGTTATCCGCAAGAATTACAGTACAGAGCCGTTCAAATATGGGAATCCCCAATTCCGAAGACATACTTGTTTATATGATAGGATATTCTTTATCACCACACGTGATAGGAGAAATCCCATAAGAGTGCCTTGCACATGCGCAGATCATAGGTTTGTACATGCTTATTCTAAGCAGACCAGACAACAATTTGTCTTACATATATTTTAATTTCATGTTCTTCACAATTGAAAACATGAAATAATTCACAATAAAATTGTACACGTTTATTTTTTTTTTTACATATTCGTGCAGAATATTTTGGATATATATAAGTGTTAATATTTTATTAATCAATTTTATAAACCACGTGCAATTCATTAATGGCGGATTGAAATTCTGCGTTTGATTTTGTGGTTACAATTTTCAGCAAGTCTAAAAACGGACAGACTAAAGAAAAAGGTCCGGGAAAGGTAAAAAGTTCGAAGGAGATAAATATAAAACATGTGTCATCCAATGATGACAGTAATCTTTCAAACAAAGGGACCAGTTCCACTGTTGCCAATGAAAATAATTGTTCTTATGTATCATAATCGCAAACAAGAAGTACAATTACTAATTTAATAACACATGTTATGGCGGAGTTGTCCAAAGTTATGACGGGGACTTTTAATCAAATGATTAAGATTTCTCATTGTTCAATATAGATATAAGGTATTAAGTAATAATCGTTTCAGCATCGTTAACTTTGATAGCAAGTACATTTTAACCAACAAGAAATGAAAAATGTAGTTTTTGTCAGTAAATGTGGTTCATCACTATAGGTGAAAATGAAATTTCTTTCAAAACATTTTGTTCTTTCCATTTATGGATGCAAAAATAAGATAGTTTTGCGCTAGCTTTAGCAATCCTGCAACAAATTTGTTACAAAACACCAAATAGCCTCAGGCTAAAATAATATGCACTTGCGGGATAATCCGAGGATTTCCGTTCATTTCCGGATGCATACGAATTCAGTGTCAGCCTCGGTGAACGATAGCAAAATCCGATATCAATTTTTCAAATGAAATCTCTGATGGGTCTATCTGCCATATTTGTGCTATATCCGGCTAATTATTCGTCAAATCTTAAACTTGTGAATGAAGCTTAGTTAGTTTAAACATAATTTATTGCCAATAATATACATAGCAAATGGTTTGGGCCACAAGTGCTTACCACATTATAAAACGGCCCTCCCCAATATATAATAATTACAAAGAAGCATTGTGGCTACATATATAAACATTTACAATGTATCATTATATTGTTACTGAATGAAAATAAAAAACATTGTATCACATAATTATGCCCGCGATGCCCGCGCCCAGTGTGCGACCCGAAAACCTTCAAAATTAAACTACTGTTTCGCGCTAAAACCTAACCTGAAGCTTAGTTAGAATCATGTTGAAATACTTTTCACAACGCATTAAAAGAGACAGAGCCTAAAACCGGATGTATTTTTAAATAACTGAAAACCTATAGGGGGTGACATTTATGAATTATACAAACGCGCTAAAAGCGACTTCCGGAGAAACTTGCGTACAGCTGGACGACGGTACGAACGAGAAGAATTTGAGAGAATAGACAAACTTTATAAACTCGATCAGAAAGGCTTTTGGATAGTACAAAATTCCAAAAAGAACAAGTTGAAAGAAGTGCTGCGAACTTGAATTTAACGGTGAGCCGGATGGGTACCACGTTGGATGACATTCTTTCAAGCTGGAATACAAATTTCAGTCATTTGTATTCGTTTTCGCCACAGGCTTTGATAATGATTTCAAAACAGAAGTTGGAAAGTCAGTGAACAAATGTTTGGATCCAAAAAACTGCAAATCCGAAAAAAGAAAAAAACACGTGTGTCCGCGATATTTGCTGATATATGGCAGACAATTTACTATTTAATAAAAAAGAGATATCTCTCTGATTTCATAGAGATATCTCCTATAAAGGTGGAGATATCTCTTAATGTCAGAGATATCTCTGTAAATTAGGTGATATCTTTCTTTCAATAGAGATATTTCTACTGTTTTGAAAGATATCTCTTAATAATAAAGAGATATATCTCAATGTAATAGAGATATCTCTCTGTCGTATGGAGATAACTCCTCTACTTCAAAAAAAATTTCTGTGAAAAGATGTCTGTTTACAATAGAGATATACCTCTTAAATTTGGAAAGATATATATGTACTTTCGAGAGATATCTTTCAAAAATAGAAGGATATCTTTCAAATTGTGTTAAACAGATAATTAGAAGAGATATCTCTTAAGTTCAGGAGATATCTTTCTGTGATATAAAGATATTTCTCAACGTGAAAGAGGAATCAAAATCAAATATATTTCTTTGACATTAGAGAGATATCTCTTCTACAATTTTATCAACAAAGAACTATTTTTCTGATGTCAGTCAGATATCTCCTAAAATAGGGGAGGTATCTCTTACATTCAGGGATATCTCTGCAAGTAAGGAGATACCCTTATTTCAATAGAGATATCACGCCTGTTTTGGAAGATATCTCCCAATACTAAAGAGATATATCTCCTACTGCAAAAAGATATCTCTTATCTATATCTATATTATATATATATAATTTTTATATATTATATATCTGAAAAAGAGATATCTGTTTAAAATAGAGATAAACTTAGAGATATGTTATGTAGCTTGGACAGATATCTCTGAAAGGTAGAAAAATATCTCTTAAATGATGTTAAAAAGATATCTCTGTAAGTAGATGAGATATCTCTTAATGTCCAGGTGATATCTTTCTGTAATTCAAAGATATCTCTCAGCATGAAAGAGATATCTCTATTAAAAGGAAAGATATCTCTTTGATATTGAAAAGTTATTTCGTTAAATAAATATATACATTTAGTAAAATGTCTTGCGATACTGATGAATTTGCCAAAATTCTGAACGATCTTCCAGATAACAAAAGCGGGTCAACTGACAGTGTAACAAATGGACATTTGAAATTCGGCGGCAGAGTGCTAGTTGAGTCCTTGTTACGACTTTTTAACCAAATCATAGATCAAGAATACATTCCCACTAACTTTAAGACAAAGAGGTTAAACAGTTACGCTACATAATGACAAAGGAAAGTCTCTCAAGGACCATTATAACTACAGAGCTATATCGAATCTCCCTGTTGTTTCAAACGTCTTCGAAAAGATAATTTTAAGTCGTCTGGAAAGTTTGTGCCTTGAAATAAACGATCTTCAGCATGGCTTCTAGAAACTGAAAAACTGTAAAATGTTGTTTTTCTTACTTTCTTTGTCGCAGTCGTATACTATAATGCAGGGAACAAGACAAAGGAGTTATGTGCTCCCGTTTACAACACTGACTACCTTAACGAACTACTTAAACACCCGACTGGAATATAAAAGCCGGCCCCGGTTTCACGAAAATACTTAAGTTAATTACTGTACTTAAACTCAACTTCTTACTCAATTTCTGACTTAAGTTGAGCATAATTTTTAAGTGTGTTTCACGAAAAATTAGCGAACTCAGACAACATCTTCAAACTTAAGTTAAGCTCAGTAATTTGAGGAAGCTCAAGGGTTTCCTCAAATTTGTGGAAGCTGCTCAAATATGGCCGACTTGAATCGACGCATTCGAAGATACCGGCGTTTTCGTCGACGGGAGGGTGTTAGTCGTGTCTTCAAAGACAGAAACAATCAATTAGAATATTTATCTATGGGTGAGGTTCGAGATAGGTATAGCTTTCGGCCTGATTCAATCTACGAGTTGTTAGAAACCATTTTTGTGAAACTGGATCGTCCAACTCGAAGATCTTCACCAATACCACCTCTGCTATCTGTGTTGGTAACGCTGCAGTTTTTTGCCTCTGGTGCCCATTACATACTCATGGGGGACCTACACGAAATCTCAAAGTCTTCAGTGTGCAGAGCTGTGAGAGTTACTACTGTAGCAATAGCTTCTCTTCTGCAAAGATACATAAAAATGCCGAGCAGGAATGAACTACCTCTAGTGCAGACTTTACAATATAGCGAGTAAGTATGAAATCTGATTGGTCACTATGTAAACAGGTAACATCAGCTCAAGTGAAGCATTGTGTTTATTTATGACGAATTGAATAGAATAGAATATTTGTATTGTGCCCAATTGCCATAGTTCACAGCTATTATGACAAAGGAAGGATATTATATATATTCTATAACATCTTAGCATGACATTATTCAAATATCTAGACTCTTTTAATTAAAAGATAGTTTGTGTTTAAAGCTGAATGAAGTACTGTCATCGCAGAGACAGCTTAATATGGTATAGACGAAAATATAAAAACCTACTGCAGCATACCCTATATACTGTTCATGAAGAAGTGTTTGAAGGGCGTGGATCATTGTTTAATTTTACATTCATCGGCTTCGCAGTATTTTATTGCAAGAGGAAGCATACGTTATCTAAACGAATATATAAAAACTAGAAAAAATAAATATTTCATTTCATGCGCATTTTTCCTAAGTAAAATGTATTTCGACTTATTTCGTCTGTATATATGCATGTACCTCCGTCAAGTGAAATAAATCTTACATAAAATAGAATAGCTTTAAACTATTTGGCGAAATTCTACAGTCTGAATTGCCAAAACGTGCTGTAAGATAATTTAGAATGCTGAGAATCGCACAATTTCATGGACAATTTTGTTAACCTTTCTCCGCCGAGAGAAGACAAAACTGCCGCAACCGCCACCCCACCACAGGTGTCTATCAAAATCTTTTGCAGAAAAATTACCTAACTATGCTATAGTGTGTTGAACATGATAGCATATACAGTTCATTTTTGTCCAAAATGAGTTTGATATCGGTTTTTGTGCACCCAACCAACTAGTGCACTGTTTCATTTGTTTCTCGGGGTGAACATCCTCCTAAAACGTATTTTAGTTATTTCTAAAGGCGGATGTTTTTCCTATCCATCCTCCTTAAAAAAACAAATCTATAATAGAACATATTTTCGTAAATGCAGAGACGATGCCGGTAACAGACTACGAGGGCAGTTCAACGGTGCCCTGTATGTGTGTCTCTTGTCAAGAATCTCCCAACATTTATCAAACCCTTATCGCAACCACTGCATACGTCCGTCCGTCAATGCCGAAGAATAACGATAAAATAAATGCAAGTGGGTAGTCAGTTTCTTTTTTTTATGTAAAATGTTGGTATTTTTCACAATTCATTGAGAAAGCGCTATAAGCTGTCATGAGGCTTCGCCTAACACACCCTGGCCAATGAAAACGGCCCCTTAGAAAAAACAGGATCTGATCATGTTATGTAGCAATTTCAGATACTTAGGTTGAGCGACCATTTTAAACAACCCGTCTACATGGCTATATATATACTTTTATTTCATTTCTATACACCGATAATTCAATTAAAATTTCTTTCACTGTTCGTGTTAACAGGATTTCCAAACGTAACAGGAGTTATAGACTGCACGCATGTGAGGATACAGGCACCTTCCTTGAACGAACCTGACTATGTAAATCGAAAAGGATTTCATTCAATAAATGTACATGTAACGTTTTACATGTTTATTAGCCGTTAGCATTGTCTCTTATATCATAACATCTGTTAAAATTAGAGACGTGTTTTTGTAGTGGTATTTCTATAAAAACTAAATGTAATGATTCTACAAAATTTCTCAACTCTTTGAATGAAGTAGATCGTCTTCATTATTTAATAATATCATAAATTTATCATCACGAAATAACGAAAATATATTATCCTTTTACATAATGTTACAGGCAGTTTGGGACGCACAATTTCGAATAATAAATCTAGTGGCTAAGTGGCCCGGGAGCGTCCACGACAGTAGAGTATTTAGGGTGTCTCAGTTATGTCGGCAATTGGAGACAGGTAAGACTTAAATAAATTGTGCATATATACTTTCATTTCAAAGTTACAGAATCGACATTTACTTTGTGGTTGATTGTATAAACATTTACTCGCGTAGTTAAGTGGATGGTTCTCCCATTCTGCAACTTCTTTGGGATAGCATATAACACATTGAAATCAATTCCTATCCTTAAAAATGTTGAAGCCGTTTCTCTTGGTTTAACCAAATATCTCAACTTCATTAGGTTTATTTTTTTACATGAAGACGATCTTAAGAACCACAAGAACAGAAACATATCTTTCATATCATGGCCATTGTTGATAGAAGCGTTCGAACCCGTCACACTTAATCAGCGAGAGGTTACATACCCATGACTAAGGAGATGCATTATAACTTTTTGTCATGGTCGTTATATAGTAGTTACATTAGACATAATAAAAGTTATGAACTCATAAACGACATACAAATTGATAATTTCAGAACCTATCCTTCATGTTTCTATTTTAGTTGAATTTCGATTGCAGGACATGTTAATGGTATTTTGCTTGGTTCGTATTTAATGACACCATATTTGAACCCCCAAACTGCTATGCAAGAAAGGTATGACCATTTTTTAAAGAAACTATTAAGAATTTTAAACTGTTAATGCATTATGTTTAAATATGAATATTTTTTTCCGCTCATTTGGATGTTGTAAGGCAGTAATGAATGTATGTTCATATAATCATCTTTTATCAAAGTCAACACTGAAAACAAAAACACATGAATTTTCCAGCAGTCAACAGCCGTTCTCTACTTATATGTGTATTGATAAAGACAGGCATTTAATCATTTTCCTATTTTGTCTTGGTTTAAAGTGTACAGTCTTTTGTCTGAAGTTGTTTAGTAATGTGTGTCTTGTTGTCGTGGAAACAATAAAAACACATACTTGGAACATTCTTTCCCATGGCAAGATTTTCTGAAGATCTGTTAGTAATAATATATCTGCAAAAGATATGTAATAATAAAAGAGCCTTCTATAGTGGCCGACTGTGAATGATAACTTTTTCATATTATCTAGGTTTAATAAAGCATTAGTGAAAACCAGAGTGCTAATTGAGCAAACGTTCGGAGTGATGAAAAGAAAATTTCCATGCCTGTCATATGGGCTCCGTTGCTACCCTCTCAGAGCCTGCGATACAACTGCAGCGTGTGCTGTATTGCATAATTTTGGTATGATGAGAGGGGACATGTTCTGTAGAAATACAGATGTGGTACTAGACCCACCAGACAAACTATGTCAATGAGCTCGTTGCAGAGATGTTATGGCTAATGTCTATTTCTAGTCCAAGTTAAAAGGTGAAAAGGACTCGATGTGAACACACACACAAACACTTGCCTATATTACAGTACACAAAATGTCTGTGATGTTAATTAAAGAGAATGTTGAATGGCTCAAACCTATGTTACTTTTTTTTTCTAACCAACACAATACCTATATTCTTGTACAGGCAGTAAATTCATTTATTGATCCCTTTGGTATTCTAACATGATGTAATTGCATGCGTAGTATGAACTGTATTGCTCATCCCGAGTACCATTGCTCTTCATGCTCAGGTATTGCTATGTAAGTTTGTTTCACTTGCCCATCAATGTTTTTTACCATTAACTTTTATTCTATGTAAAACAAATACATTCCCGTGCTGATTAAGTTTTGACCACAAGGGAGTAAAAAAAGTCCGACTAATTTTCAAAAAGTAAGTACAAAATGAACATTCTAGACTGTTTGAAGTTTCTCTTATATTTGACCTAGGTACCTA
>JAFMSR010000008.1:15404238-15438191 GCA_022818135.1 Saxidomus purpurata
GTGACCACTAACACTTGTTCAAGCTTAGTTCAAACTTTTACAGAAAGGATTTGATTTGATAGATATGCAATGTGAAAGTTAGATGACTGTTGTTTACCTTTACTTTAAGGCGCGATTGTGAATTATCTTTTATTCCCGTTTATCATGCGGTATCAACGTAACCAATATTAGAATCGACGTTCCAAAGGATGTGCGCTAGAAAAATACACTAAATATTTCTCTTCTATAATATATAATTTTCTGTTTAAGATTGTCGGCCACGGACGTCAAACAACAGGTCAGATGAGACTTTCGGAGAAGACACCAGATATGTTGGCTGAGATGGTACGTAGACTTCCAATTGAAATATCCGAACTAGGCCGGGTCAGTTTGGTTGGTTGCAATATTGACAAAGCAGGACAATCCGAGTTTCTAAACGACGGATTCACGGAGCAGTTTTTAAAGTCTCTCAAGTTTGATCAAAATATACATACCGAGGTTAGTTCTAGGAACGGTCTCGTAAGTGTAACGGCCTCTGGCAAAAAAGAAACCGGGGAAATTACAGCTGATGGAATACAGTGGTTCAGTAAAGACGCACTTAGCAAGACTGTAATGGAACTTGGTGAGTTCGATCAAGTAGTACGCGCAGAATTACCTTTAACAGACCGTATGGCCACCTATAATCAAGAGTCAAGTGGGGCTCTTGTGAAACTGACTGACATTGACACCAGAAAGACTATAGGTAACAATATAAAACCAATCTATATTGAAAAGGCCAATGCTGATACTGGCAATATGGAAGTAATGAAGAGAATAGATCATGGAGACGTTGGTGAGTTTATTGCTTATATCACTAAGTCTAACTTCTTGGACGAAATTGACTTTGTAAAGCAAAATATTATCGAGAGACAGTCAAACACGGAAGAAATAAGGGACAAAATAAAAAGCACGATCAAGACTGAAGATGTTCCAGAAACCGAGCTTATAACGCAAAATTTAAGAAAAAATACAATGAAACAACACAATAGTAATAAAATCAGTCACCACGAGTTTATTGGCGAGGCTTACATACAAAATTCTGCCAACAATAAACCACTTTCTGAAGTATTCAAGTTTACAATTCAGCTAGACGACAGAGGAAAGCTCCGAATTGAATTAGTATCAAAAAGCGAACACATTCAGCCTTTTTATCTAGATTCTGGTGTAGCTCATAACTTTAAGTATGTTGCCCGACTAAATGATGCATACGAAAGAGTTATAAGTGTCGAGGATGTACGCACAATCGAAAGTAGACAAGACTTGGTCTATGAAATCAATATGCTTGGGACGTTTGGAGTGGATTACAGGAACGGTGAAAGTTTATCTCGATATTATCGTTTTGGGGATGTAGTGTACCGCATGGCTAGAAGCAATTTTTACATTTCCTGGGAAGGAATGATCGCTTCTGATGATGCAGTCATTTTTTCACACTTAAATGAAGAACAAGTGAGTGTAAACGAAATCTTAAATGTTAAACAATGGTTGTGGAGGGATAGTCAACATCGAAACAGCTATCCGAGGGACTATGCCTTCGAAAGGTATCCAGACATGAGGGACAAAATACAGGACACGTATGTAGACGATGTTATAAATGAGGAGATTAATAACTGGAACGAACAGGGTTACATAGTTCATGAACAAAAACGTCGAACAGTCATTAACAAAGAAGATGTGTTATTCACCTTAGTAGACAGAGGTTGGTCTAGAAATTACCAGCGTCAGTATGATTCAGGAAATGTACTTAAATTGATGAATGATTTCCTTAATGGTGACCATCTCAATATAGATAGAAATCTTATTCACGTTTTGGAAGGATCAACAGTTCTTGCTATAGGACTATCCGAACCTATTCGAAACTTCCGTGCATTTTCAGTGAATGAAATGCTCATGCGTATCAACGCAATAGAACCGATCTCTATAGCGCGATTGATTGAATCGCATCCTATGACACGAGGACAAAGCTGGGGTTTTGTAGGAGAAACAGGATTTGCTGTAACAAAGTTAGGTTATAGACCAACACAAGCAGACATTGTGTTACCTAGAGAACTGAACATCGGCAGAATGTTTCTGTTATCACGTAAAGGACATGACGAAAATAATAACTACCGATTTCTTACAGACACTGACTATAATCAAATCGAAAAAGAAATGCCATCGGGAGAAATAGCAAAAATTACTGGTCCCATTGAAAATGTGGATATTCATAACACAATCGCTGACTTTCGACCTGAAGTAACAGATGTCACAGTTAGAACAAGACCTTTAGGTATTATTGAATTGCCAGCAATAAAAGATCTTGAAGTGTACTCGGATATTTCATCTGGCAAAGCATTGCCAATAAGAGCATCTGCATCTTTAGTAAACGATTACATATTTATAATTAATCATGTAAGTACCACTGTCGCACAAAGGAGTCGGGAAACAGGGAGAGAATATGATATAATTGAAAGCTCGATCGAAGTTGAAGAAGGTAATGTGAAGATGATCATTAGAGATAAATCAAACCCGCTTTTAGAGGAGGAGCTGAACATTAAGATCGATGAAGACTTGTTGACTTCAAAGAAAATGAAAGATGAAGCTTCACGGAGAATAGAGGAAATACATGAGACAAGAAATGTACCCTCAAAGTCAATAACTACAGTGAACGAGTTCTTAGGCGTTTATGGTATTGTAATGGGATTTAGAGGCGCAGTTCAAGATTTTGAAGATGGAAAAGTGTTTGAAGGCATTATGAATGTTGCACAAAGTGTTCATGGAATCTATGGAATGAGCCAAACGGCACAGAGAGCAGTCCAAAAAATTTCGTCTAAACTATTTTCAACTGGGTTGCATGAGGTTGAAACAACATTATCGACAGCAACTTCAGAGATACAAACTGCTTTAACAGAAGGAACAACGGCAGCAGAAGAATCTCTCACCGTAGCTGGAGAGGCAGCAGAAGATATTCCTATTCTTGGCACTGTTTTTGGTGTGTACAATACTGTCCAAGACCTACGTCGCGGAACAACAATTGGATATGTAGACGCTGCACTAGATGCAGCAATTACAATATCTGCACTTTTTGGACCTGAAGCATTGGTAGTCACAGTTGCACTTACCATTGTTCGACTAGTTATCGATGATTTTTACTATGCAATTAGTAATGAATTAAAAAATTTACCATCAGACGCAACAGTTTTACAGAAGATCGGAGCCGTATTTAAAGGTATTGGAGAAGGCATAGTGATGGTTATAAAAAATATTACTGACTTCTTTTCACTTGGATTTTTCAGTTTTGCTGAGACTTATGACAAAATTGACGAGCAGTATGAAAAAGATCACGCTTTACTCCACAAAATGTCCGATTACCACAATTACTTTAAAATCGAGAAAGAAGAAGACTCGCATGAAAAAATAATAGATTTTGCATCGGGAGAGGAATCTTGGAATGGTGGTAATATAGTTTTTCATTTATATGATGATAACATGGCCCGACTTCGAATGCAAAGCGTCGATGATAATGGTAAAGAACAAATATTGGACAAATACATACAATTGGAAGAAGGTGCAGATGACATTGTTCTTGGAATAGGCGAGTCACATGATATCAGTTTTAAGAAACAATCAGCAAAAATATTTTGGTTTATTCCTGTGCATTCAAGATACCTAATTAACAAAGTTAGGGGAGAAAGAGATACTTTGCATGGAACGTATTATGGAAATTCAAAAAACAATAAGTTCTTTACGATTCAGAAACTTCCAGAAGACGTTCATCTCGAGTATTCTCTGACAGACTACTTCTACGAAATATATGGAGAGGATGGGGATGACTTATTTTATTTAGGTCCTCAAAAGTCGGTGGTAAATGGTGGTAATGGCCATGATACTTATATTATCCCATACTCGGGAGGCAGAACAGAAATAAACAATTATGCTGAGGATTTACTAGAAGACGTCCTTTTTTTCCAGGTCAATTTTGAACAGATACATGTCGACCGTAGTGGGAACGATCTGATACTAAAACACGGACATGATCACGATGTAACTATTAAGAGCTGGTATTCAGGACATAGAATGGGTCATTTAACGTTCAAAGCAAACAATGGTGTCATCTTTAATGTCACAATTGGAGTTCATGGACAAGCGTCTATCTTGCCATTAGCGGTTCTGATGTCAGGCGACAAAGAAGACCATACGATAGATGTGTCTAGAGGAATCTGGAAAAATGTTATTGCTGTAAGTGGATCCGATGGCTCCGATATTATTATTGCAAACGATAATAATAACTTGTTAAATGGAGGAAAGGGCTATAATACAATTGAAGGAGGGGCTGGAAGTGATACGTATCTAGTAAATTCTGTTGGTATTTCTGATACTTCTGACTGGAATGTTGTCAACAATTTTGATCCGGAGATGACAGTCGATAAGGTAATATTTGACATGCCCTATGCGAACATTGCCACAAACATTGCCGGCACAGATTTCCAGCTATATACAAACTCTAGGAATGGCCCAAAGGTGATAATGAAAAACTGGTTTTCTAGCGAGCATTACAGACATATGCTATTTGTTACCAGTGATGATGTAATATTTAAACTTGCTGATGACAAAAACGATCCTGTTTTTCTTCATCCAATAATTCTAGATGCGTCAAAAGAGAAATCAAGAATTACGTTGGATGCCAGGAAAACATATTTTGAGAATGTAAGCACAATTATAGGTAGTGACTATAATGACATTATTGTTGGAAATGATGGTAATAATTACATAAAAGGTGGAAAAGGTTATGACAACGTGACTGGTGGGGAAGGCAGAGATGTTTATGTTATCGGCGAAGAAGATGTGGGTGATTTCATCAATAACTTTGCAGAAGACAAAAAAGATGACTTGATACTTGCTGACTTTGATTACAATGATATAAAAGTGTATGTTTTTAATTCAGACGCGGTTCTTAAAGTCTCTGGTAGAGCGATTGTGACAATTATTGACTGGGCGAAGGGGGAAAACTGGAGACATATCACCGTTCGAACTATAGATGGTATCACTTTCAAACTCAGAAAAGACGAGAGGGCAGGAATCAAGAAATCTCCGATAGAGGTAGACAAATCAGGAAAATCTGAAAGGCAAAAAGTAAACACAGATGAAATGTCAATGAGCAATGTTGAGTATATTATTGGTTCAAATGCAACAGATTATCTGGTTGGAAACCAGTGTTCAAACAGAATAGACCCCAGTTTCGGTGGAGCGTATATGATGGCACTTGATGGTCATGATCAATATGTCATACATGATCACTATTATGGTCCGAATATTGTGAACAACTTCGCGAGGGACAATTTAACTGACACTATCAAACTTCCATCATACTTTAGTGATATCAAGACAAATGTAAGTGATGATGACGTTATAATATCAGATGATACTAATCCAAGTTCTTCTGTTACTTTAATAAAATACAAAACTGATTCTAATAGACGACATCTTGTCGTAAATACAGTGAAAGACGGAATAGTTTTTACGATTCCTCCATCACGGGATTTTCAACCAACACCTATATCAATCGATAGAACAAACCAAGCACACAATCTCATTATCGACCTAAACAGTAATTCGTCATGGCAAGATGTGATAACTGTTGTAGGGACTAATGAACATTCAAATGTTATAAGAGGAAACTTCAATAATAACACCATCTCAGGCGGAAAACTTTCGGATACCCTTGAAGGTGGTAGCGGTAATGACGTCATCCGCGGAAACGAGGGCGATGATTTTATAGATGGAGGAGATGGTTTGTACCTTTCTTATTCGTTATCAATTGTATTTATACCGAATAGATCTGCGTGAAATAGTGTAGTTAAAATAAATTCATATGCATAGCCTACTGTAAAAAAATAAGTCCGTTCTCTAAGCCGAACAGTTTTCATCTGATATACACCAAACTTGCTGAACATGTTTGTAGGCGTAATGTCTTGGCAAAGTTTGATAACCAACCAAATCATCCTAGGCAGTTTTTTATTATGGCCTTTGAATTATCCAAAATTGGCCAAATTATCCTAGTCCGCTAAGTCGATCAGTTTTCATCTGGTGTTCACCAAACTTGCTGAAAATATTCGTGGGCATAATATTTAGGCTAAGTTCGATAACGCGCCAAATCGCTCTAGTCTTTTTGGATTATTATATCCCGCTAAAGGCGGAGGGATATTGTTTTGGCGTTGTCCGTCTGTCCGTCCGTCCTGAGCTATAACTAAGGAACCACTGGATAGAATTTCATGAAGCTTAAAATAAATATACAGTAGCACCTTCAACTTTCGTCAAGATTGGCTTAGTATCTCCAGAGTAAGTGCACTTTAATTGTTAATTTCTTCTACATTCGTTATGAAAACATTTAAATTCTTTTCTCTGGAACTGGTTATCAAAATCAAATTGTAATTGGCTGAAATAATTTAATGATCACTCTTTATAATATCCACACCCTGCCCCTGTTTTTTTCTTTTGTTGTTGTTAGAGGGGGTGTAGCGCTTTTCTTAAATATTCTATATAGAAACTCAAGAATCTATTTTCTGTAACTTCTAGTGCTGATTTAATTTTACTTACAACAACTAGGTTCTGTATGACTGTAAGATGCAGACAAAATAATGACCCCTAAGAAATGAGGTCCCAATGGAGTTGTGAAGTCTTGTCAGATTTTATTTCGGCACGAATGATCATTTTTCTATTCTCTAACAACGGAACATTTAGAAACTAGATTTTAACAGAAATGAGGCCATTAAGGGGATGTTGTGCTTTTCTTACGTAATTATACTATATAGAAACTTAAAAATTCTTGTCTGTATTTTGAGGGATGCACTTTAGTTAGATTGGAGAAAAAATGAAAATGGAGATGAGGCAGCAATAGGGTTGTGAAATTTTTAAAATGCTTATTTTTTCTGAAAAGGCTTGTCAGAATTTGATTTTGTTTTGCACAGATAATCAGCTTTGTATTCTCTAAAAATGGGAATTGAGAAACTGGATTTTTTTACAGAAATGAGGCCCTTAAGGGGATGTACAATGTAGTGCTTTTCGTACATAATTATTCTATATTGAAACTTGAATTCTTGTTCAGTCTGTAACTAGTAGTATTGATTTCATGTAACTTACAACAACTCAGTTCTTTATGACTCTAACTCTAGACCCTAGAAAAAATATCCCCTTGGAGATGAGGCAGCAGTGGGGTGATGAAATTATAAAAAGAATCTGAAACAGACAAACCAATACACCTTCCAATTGTTTTTTCCAGTTATTTGTAGCCCTTGAATTATTCAAAAACAATTTTCATCCGATCTTCACCAAACTTGCTGAACACGGTTGTGGGCACAATGTCTGGGCCAAGTGCAAAAACCAGACAAATCGCCACCGGCACTTTTGGATTATGGCCCTTGAATCATCGAAAAAAAATGATGATATTAGCCTTATCTGCTCTATAGTTCAATTTTTTTCCACAAAACTTATGAACTGCCATATACTGAGTTATGCTTACAGGGAAATTGAGTCGAATCGAGCAGAAAAAACAAAACGAATCGAATGCACTAGCGGTATCCATAAATGCTAAAAGGAAAACATGAATGGTCATGTAGTAGGCTACACATAATCGGACTATTCCGCGTATATTTGGCAGTTAAACACTTACCTAATCGATGTCTTTTGAAGCTTCTTGTATCTTGCATCATGTTATAAACTTGTAGAAGTTTAATGTCAATAGTCCTTTTAATTTTCTATTCTTTAAAACAAGATGTTAAGCTTCGCCAAATACATAAAGGAACAATTTTGATAACATGTCTATCATTTAGTATTAAAACCGTCAATGAAACCAATGCCCTACGTGTCAACAAACTCACCATCTGTGTTGTTACCCATCCCCCCCCCCACACACACACCGCCTTGGTGGAGGGGATATGGTAATGGGCGTCCGTCCGTCCGTCCGTCCGCCACACTTTTGCCCGAAGCATAACTATGAAAGTACTCAAGGGAATATTTATTTATACTTTACACACAGACAGAGGACATTGAGATGAAGAGTAGTGCTTCGAACCATATCTCTACATTTCTCAATTTTTGAATTACCTTCGTTTCTTACATATTCTTGATTTTTCCTGTCTGGAGCATAACTCAAAAAGTACATGTCGCTTGTTTCAAATTGCAAACACTGCATGATTCAAACATCAACTAGAAATGTTTTTTCGAAGCCTTTAAACAATGGTAGTTTAGAAGGATAGGACTTTTGCAGTATTGTTCCGAGCAAGTATATTATATAAAGGGAGATAATTTAAAGAAGGGGTAAAGTAGATTAATGGTTCTTGATCACTGCACTGCATAAACTCCCCACAGCGATTTGATTGGGTGAGCTCCGCTCTCAAATTACTCCCCGCTCTCAAATTATTGTATGCTGTAAGGGGAAGTAACGGCTGTGTGGAGTTTGTTCGTCTCAATGCTATTAATGTGTGTTGTATCGTATCGTATATTAAGGCTTTATCGTTGGTACCGGTTTCCCATATGACCAACGCCCCCAGAAGACGTTAGTTATTTTAGGTTTCGGAGGATAGTGCAAGATACAGAAAGCGTCACGATTCCAGAGACACCCCTTGTTCTTATACATGCCTGGTGTATAGCACCCATACATGGGACCTCAGTTTTAGTCTCATCCGAAAGACTGTTAGTAATTTTAGTTGGTCAGCCCCGGGAATCGAACCCGCTACCCCGAGATTACAAGTCTCGTGCTCTACCGATTGAGCTATCCGGGCTGACTATGTGTGTTGTATCAATTTAATACCTTAAATACTTTTCGAGTTATGCTCCGGACAAACATACCACATATTTGCACTGGTGTAAGGTAAAGTTAGAGAATTTAATCACCGCACTCCAACTCATTGTATTATATCAATGTGTGTAGTCTGAACGTAATACGTTTTTAGTTGTACTCCGGACAATTGTATTTCATAAAGGGTGGTAATAAAAGAATGGGGTCAGTTAGAGTAATAAATCTTAGTCACGACACTTCCTCTCAATTACCTCTATCAATTATGAGGAGTATCAAGTCAAACCTGTATGTATTTTTCGAGTCATACTTCAGCCAAGCTTTTTACATAAATGGGGATAATTCAAATCGAGAAGTAATGGTTCCTTCTCACTGCACTTCCTCTCGGTGACCTCTAACATTGTTAGAAGTATGAACTCAATCCCTTCTAGTAGTTTCCGAGTTCTGCTCCATACAAACATTGGTAAATTGTGTCCTTAAAACATGGGAAAATGAAGATAACTCAACAGGCAAGTATCCAAGAGTTCATAACTTAACATTGGCATCTATCAATGCTTCATTCAATGCTTTCCAGTAGTTGCCGAGTTCTGCTGCGGACAAAATGTCATCGAAGAAGAAGAATAATGATAAAAAATAAAAGTAAGAAGGAGAAAAACTACAAATTCACTACAAAATAAAGTAATAACGCTAAAATTCAGTGACGTGCTGCATACCGTAATTATGTATTTCCCAAAATATGGGGACATAAGTTTGCCCGTCTACTTGCCCGGTCGTCTGTCACAAATTTTATGTTGACGATTTTACAATAAATTGGGGGAAACCCTATACAAAATGTATCTATAAAAGGTGCAGAGCATGTGTACTAAAACCAGCTTGGTTGAAGGTCGCACGGATCAGAATTCAAGCTGCCGTATCTCGTGTCTGTTTTGTCTTGCCTCTTTAAGGGCTTTGAAATACAAATAGCGACCTATGTATCAGTATCAAAATAAACATTCTTGTTTGTAATATAGGTGATGATACGTTAGCGGGTGGTGCTGGGGACGATTGGATCGATGGCGGAATGGGCAATGACATTATATACCCTGGTCCCGGAGGAGATAACGTAAAAGGTGGTCCGGGATTCGACGTTATTGTTGTTTTTGGAGATGCCGACAACATGAGTGGCGTGTTTGTCGATTTACTAAATGGGCATGGTTACAGAGGAGACGCACATGGAGATATATATGTAAGTGTGGAAGGGGTTATCGGAGGTTTCTATAGCGATATTCTGGTGGGGGATCATTTTGATAACTATCTTGATGGTGAAGAAGGAAACGATGTTTTATTCCCGCTTGATGGCAAAGACATACTTGAAGGCGGTGAAGGAAAAGATATGTATGACATTGGTGATTCTAGAGGGGAAAAGGTCATAAGAAATATGGCGGACGATGAAGTTATGGACTACATGAATTTGAAATCATACGAAATAGAATCGATTTATCTTGAAAAACGTTCAGACGACATTGTTCTGCATGTTGGTGTAGTTTTGAACGGGTCTTTTTGCTCAGCGTTAAACACCGGCCCATACCATATTGAGCGATGGTACAAAGGCGGCAAGTTTCAACATATAACTGTTCAGCTTGCAGACGGTGACTTAGTCTTGGATAAGTTCAGGACTGGTGGTGTAGGCGTTAACGCTGAAAACCCAGATAGCGGACGGCGGAAAGAAAAATGTGATCGTCTGCTGTCTATTACCGATACAGCGTATGACTACGTTTATGACTACTATGAAGAAATCTAAGGAGTTTCTTACTTGTTAACAGAAAAGCTTTACTCAAACCAAGATATGACATTCAGTATATTTAATCAAAGCTACGTTGGCGTTGAAGGTCTCATAAGGCGATATCCTCTCCCACCTACCGTCACGTTGCCATAAAGCTTTGAATTGTATTTTTGTTGTATTTAGAAATACTGTGAACCTTCTTTAATGCAATGGAGCTTGTAGACTAGATGTTTTATGAATATACCTTTTTTTCTTTTCTTTTTGCAAGTTTCATCATTTTTCGTCAAAGTTTACTACATTTACAATACTGATTTGGGTAATAGTGAAAGATTGAATGTTAAAGAATGTAGATGGTTTACTCTCCTATCCATGTTTATAGGGAGTCTTCTTTACTAAGTTATATAACTAACATCAAAACACCAAAATTACATTGTTGTGTTTGCGTCGACTGTTGTACAGAATAAAGGAAATATATATCAAAATCTCTCCGTAAGTATTCTTCTTAACTCATTTTAGCGATACAGTTATCCGCAAGAATTACAGTACAGAGCCGTTCAAATATGGGAATCCCCAATTCCGAAGACATACTTGTTTATATGATAGGATATTCTTTATCACCACACGTGATAGGAGAAATCCCATAAGAGTGCCTTGCACATGCGCAGATCATAGGTTTGTACATGGTTATTCTAAGCAGACCAGACAACAATTTGTCTTACATATATTTTAATTTCATGTTCTTCACAATTGAAAACAAGAAATAATTCACAATAAAATTGTACACGTTTATTTTTTTTACATATTCGTGCAAAATATTTTGGATATATATGTGTTAATATTTTATTAATCAATTTTATAAACCACGTGCAATTCATTAATGGCGGATTGAAATTCTGCGTTTGATTTTGTGGTTACAATTTTCAGCAAGTCTAAAAACGGACAGACTAAAGAAAAAGGTCCGGGAAAGGTAAAAGTTCGAAAGAGATAAATATAAAACATGTGTCATTCAATTATGACAGTAATCTTTCAAACAAAGGGATCAGTTCCACTGTTGCCAATGAAAATAATTGTTCTTATGTATCATAATCGCAAACAAGAAGTACAATTACTAATTTAACAACATCTGTTATGGCGGAGTTGTCCAAAGTTATGACGGGGACTTTTAATCAAATGATTCAGATTTCTCATTGTTCAATATAGATATAAGGTATTAAGTAATAATCGTTTCAACATCGTTAACTTATAATAGCAAGTACATTTTAACCAACAAGAAATGAAAAATGTAGTTTTTTGTCAGTAAATGTGGTTTATCACTATAGGAGAAAATGAAATTTCTTTCAAAACATTTTGTTCTTTCCTTTTATGGATGCAAAAATAAGATAGTTTTGCGCTAGCTTTAGCAATCCTGCAACAAATTTGTTACAAAACACCAAATAGCCCCAGGCTAAAATAATGTGCACTTGCGGGATAATCCGAGGATTTCCGTTCATTTCCGGATGCATACGAATTCAGTGTCAGCCTCGGTGAACGATAGCAAAATCCGATATCGATTTTTCAAATGAAATCTCTGATGGGTCTATCTGCCATATTTGTGCTATATCCGGCTAATTATTCGTCAAATCTTAAACTTGTGAATGAAGCTTAGTTAGTTTAAACATAATTTATTGCCAATAATATACATATCAAAATGGTTTGGGCCACAAGTGCTTACCACATTATAAAACGGCCCTCCCCAATATATAATAATTACAAAAGAAGCATTGTGGCTACATATATAAACATTTACAATGTATCATTATATTGTTACTGAATGAAAATAAAAAAACATTGTATCACATAATTATGCCCGCGATGCCCGCGCCCAGTGTGCGACCCGAAAACCTTCAAAAATTAAACTACTGTTTCGCGCTAAAAACCTAACCTGAAGCTTAGTTAGAATCATGTTGAAATACTTTTCACAACGCATTAAAAAGAGACAGAGCCTAAAACCGGATGTATTTTTAAATAACTGAAAACCTATAGGGGGTGACATTTATGAATTATACAAACGCGCTAAAAAGCGACTTCCGGAGAAACTTGCGTGCAGCTGGACGACGGTACGAACGAGAAGAATTTGAGAGAATAGACAAACTTTATAAACTCGATCAGAAAGGCTTTTGGATAGTACAAAATTCCAAAAAGAACAAGTTGAAAGAAGTGCTACGAACTTGAATTTAACGGTGAGCCGGATGGGTACCACGTTGGATGACATTCTTTCAAGCTGGAATACAAATTTCAGTCATTTTTATTCGTTTTCCATCGACACAGGCTTTGATAATGATTTCAAAACAGAAGTTGGAAAGTCAGTGAACAAATGTTTTGATCCAAAAAATTGCAAATCCGAAAAAAGAAAAAAACACGTGTGTCCGCGATATTTGCTGATATATGGCAGACAATTTACTATTTAATAAAAAAGAGATATCTCTCTGATTTCATAGAGATATCTCCTATTCAGGTGGAGATATCTCTTAAAGTCAGAGATATCTCTGTAAATTAGGTGATATCTTTCTTTCAATAGAGATATTTCTACTGTTTTGAAAGATATCTCTTAATAATAAAGAGATATATCTCAATGTAATAGAGATATCCCTCTGTCGTATGGAGATATCTCCTCTACTTCAAAAAAAATTTCTGTGAAAAGATGTCTGTTTACAACAGAGATATACCTCTTAAATTTGGAAAGATATATATGTACTTCCGAGAGATATCTTTCAAAAATAGAAGGATATCTTTCAAATTGTGTTAAACAGATAATTAGAAGAGATATCTCTTAAGTTCAGGAGATATCTTTCTGTGATATAAAGATATATCTCAACGTGAAAGAGGTATCAAAATCAAATATATTTCTTTGAAATTAGAGAGATATCTCTTCTACAATTTTATCAACAAAGAACTATTTTTCTGATGTCAGTCAGATATCTCCTAAAATAGGGGAGGTATCTCTTACATTCAGGGATATCTCTGCAAGTAAGGAGATACCCTTATTTCAATAGAGATATCACGCCTGTTTTGGAAGATATCTCCCAATACTAAAGAGATATATCTCCTACTGCAAAAAGATATCTCTGAAAAAGAGATATCTGTTTAAAATAGAGACATATCTCTTAAACTTAGAGATATGTTATGTAGCTTGGAGAGATATCTCTGAAAGGTAGAAAAATATCTCTTAAATGATGTTAAAAAGATGTCTCTGTAAGTAGATGAGATATCTCTTAATGTCTAGGTGATATCTTTCTGTAATTCAAAGATATCTCTCAGCATGAAAGAGATATCTCTATTAAAAGGAAAGATATCTCTTTGATATTGGAAAGTTGTCTCGTTTTGGAATAAATAGTAAAATGTCTTGCGATACTGATGAATTTGCCAAAATTCTGAACGATCTTCCAGATAACAAAAGCGGGTCAATTGACAGTGTAACAAATGGACATTTGAAATTCGGCGGCAGAGTGCTAGTTGAGTCCTTGTTACGACTTTTTAACCAAATCATAGATCAAGAATACATTCCCACTAACTTTAAGACAAGGAGGTTAAACAGTTACGCTACATAATGACAAAGGAAAGTCTCTCAAGGACCATTATAACTACAGAGCTATATCGAATCTCCCTGTTGTTTCAAACGTTTTCGAAAAGATCATTTTAAGTCGTCTGGAAAGTTTGTGCCTTGAAATAAACGATCTTCAGCATGGCTTCTAGAAACTGAAAAACTGTAAAATGTTGTCTTTCTTACTTTCTTTGTCGCAGTCGTTTAATACAATGCAGGGAACAAGACAAAGAAGTTATGTGCTCCCGTTTACTACACTGACTACCTTAACGAACTACTTAAACACCCAACTGGAATATAAAAGCCGGCACCGGTTTCACGAAAATACTTAAGTTAATTACTGTACTTCAACTCAACTTCTTACTCAATTTCTGACTTAAGCTGAGCATAATTTTTAAGTGTGTTTCACGAAAAATTAGCGAACTCAGACAACGTCCTCAAACTTAAGTTAAGCTTAGTAATTTGAGGAAGCTCAAGGGTTTCCTCAAGTTTGAGGAAGCTGCTCAAATATGGCCGACTTGAATCGACGCATTCGAAGATACCGGCGTTTTCGTCGACGGGAGGGTGTTGGCCGTGTCTTCAAAGACAGAAACAATCCATTAGAATATTTATCTATGGATGAGGTTCGAGATAGGTATAGGTTTCCGCCTGATTCAATCTACGAGTTGTTAGAAACTATTTTTGTGAAACTGGATCGTCCAACTCGAAGATCTTCACCAAAACCACCTCTGCTATCTGTGTTGGTAACGCTGCAGTTTTTTTGCCTCTGGTGCGAATTACATACTCATTGGGGACCTACATGGAATCTCAAAATCTTGTGTGCAGAGCTGTGAGAGTTACTACTGTAGCAATAGCTTCTCTTCTGCAAAGATACATAAAAATGCCGAGCAGTAATAATCTACCTCTATTGCAGAAAGAATTTTACAATATAGCGAGTAAGTATGAAATCTGATTGGTCACTATGTAAACACATAGGTAACAACAGCTCAAGGGAAGTAACTGCATTGTGTTTATTTATGGCGAATTGAATAGAATAGAATATTTGTATTGTGCCCAATTGCCCATCTTCACAGCTATTATGGCAAAGGAAGAATATTATATATATTCTATAACAGCTTAGCATGACATTATTCAAATAGCTAGAATCTTTTAATTAAAAGATAGTTTGTGTTTAAAGCTGAATGAAGTACTGTCATCGCAGAGACAGGTTAATATGGTATAGACGAAAATATAAAAACCTACTGCAGCATACCCTATATACTGTTCATGTAGGAGTGTTTGAAGGGCGTGGATCATTGTTTAATTTTACATTCATCGGCTTCGCAGTATTTTATTGCAAGAGGAAGCATACGTTATCTAAACGAATATATTATTAACTACTTATTAAAAAACTAGAAAAAATAAATCTTTCATTTCATGCGCATTTTTCCTAGGTAAAATGTATTTCGACTTATTTCATCTGTATATATACATGTACCTCCGTCAAGTGAAATAAATCTTACATGAAATAGAATAGCTTTAAACTATTTGGCGAAATTTTACAGTTTCAATTGCCAAAACGTGCTGTAAGATAATTTAGAATGCTGAGAATCGCACAATTTCATGGACAATTTTGTAAACCTTTCTCCGCCGAGAGAAGACACAACTGCCGCAACCGCCACCCCACCACAGGTGTCTGTCAAAATATTTTGCAGAAAAATTACCTAACTATGCTATAGTGTGTTGAACATGATAGCATATACAGTTCATTTTTGTCCAAAATGAGTTTGATACCGGTCTTTGTGCATCCAACCAACTAGTGCACTGTTTTGTTTGTTTCTCGGGGTGAACATCCTCCTAAAACGTATTTTAGTTATTTCTAAAGGCGGATATTTTCCCTATCCATCCTCCTTAAAATATCAAATCTATAATAGAACATATTTTTGTTTTAATAACTGGTAATTTTCGTAAATACAGAGACGATGCCGGTAACAGACTACGAGGGCAGTTCAACGGTGCTCTTGTCACGAATATCCCAACATTTATGAAACCCTTATCGCAACCACTGCATACGTTCGTCCGTCAATGTCGAAGAATAACGATAAAATAAATGCAAGTGTGTAGTCAGTTTCTTTTTTTATGTAAAATTTTGGTATTTTTCACAATTCATTGAGAAAGCGCTATAAGCTGTCATGAGGCTTCGCCTAACACACCCTGGCCAATGAAAACGGCCCCTTAGAAAAAACAGGATCTGATCATGTTATGTAGCAATTTCAGAAACTTAGGTTGAGCGACAATTTTAAACAACCCGTCTACATGGCTATATATACTTTTATTTCATTTCTATACACCGATAATTCAATTAAAATTTCTTTCACTGTTCGTGTTAACAGGATTTCCAAACGTAACAGGAGTTATAGACTGCACGCATGTGAGGATACAGCCACCTTCCTTGAACGAACCTGACTATGTAAATCGAAAAAGATTTCATTCAATAGATGTACAGGTAACGTTTTACATGTTTATTAGCTGTTAGTATTAGTATAACATAATTTTTCTACTCTTTGTATATAGAGACAAAATCGTGAGTCATATTAGAATATATTATAACATCTGTTAAAATTAGAGACGTGTTTTTGTAGTGGTATTTCTATAAAAACTAAATGTAATGATTCTACAAAATTTCTCAACTCTTTGAATGTAGTAGATCGTCTTCATTATTTAATGATATCATTAATTTATCACCACGAAATAACGAAAATATATTATCCTTTTACATAATGTTACAGGCAGTTTGGGACGCACAATTTCGAATAATAAATCTTGTGGCTAAGTGGCCCTGGAGCGTCCACGACAGTATAGTATTTAGGGTGTCTCAGTTATGTCGGCATTTGGAGACAGGTAAGACTTAAATAAATTGTGCATATATACTTTCATTTCAAAGTTACAGAATCGACATTTACTTTGTGGTTGACTGTATAAACATTTATTCGCGTAGTTAAGTGGATGGTCCTCCCATTCTGCAACTTCTTTGGGATAGCATATAACACATTGAAATCAACTCCTATCCTTAAAAATGTTGAAGCCGTTTCTCTTGGTTTAACCAAATATCTCAACTTCATTAGGTTCATTTTTTACATGAAGACGATCTTAAGAACCACAAGAACAGAAACATATCTTTCATATCATGGATATTGTCGATAGAAGCGTTCGAACCCGTCACACTTAATCAGCGAGAGGTTACATACCCATGACTAAGGAGATGCATTATAACTTTTTGTCATGGTCGTTATATAGTAGTTACATTAGACATAATAAAAGTAATGAACTCATAAACGATATACAAATTGATAATTTCAGAACTTATCCTTCGTGTATCTGTTTTAGTTGAATTTCGATTGCAGGACATGTTAATGGTATTTTGCTTGGTTCGTATTTAATGACACCATATCTGAACCCCCAAACTGCTATGCAAGAAAGGTATGACCATTTTTTGTGTTAAGAATTTTAAACTGTTCATTATGTTTAAATATGATTTTTTCCGCTCATTTGGATGTTGTAAGGCAGTAATGAAAGTATGTTCATATAATCATCTTTTATCAAAGTCAACACTGAAAAAAAAACAATAAATTTTCCAGCAGTCAACAGCCGTTCTCTACTTATAAGTGTATTGATAAAGACAGGCATTTAATCATTTTCCTATTTTGTCTTGGTTTAAAGTGTACAGTCTTTTGTCTGAAGTTGTTTAGTAATGTGTGTCTTGTTGTCGTGGAAACAATAAAAACACATACTTGGAACATTCTTTCCCATGGCAAGATTTTCTGAAGATCTGTAAGTAATAATATATCTGCAAAAGATATGTAATAATAAAAGAGCCTTCTATAGTGGCCGACTGTGAATGATAACTTTTTCATATTATCTAGGTTTAATAAAGCATTCGTGAAAACCAGTGCTAATTGAGCAAACGTTCGGTGTGATGAAAATAAGATTTCCATGCCTGTCACATGGGCTCCGTTGCAACCCTCTCAGAGCCTGCGAGACCACTGCAGCGTGTACTGTATTGCATAATTTTGGTATGATGAGAGGGGACATGTTCTGTAGAAATACAGATGTGGCACTAGACCCACAAGACAATCGGGTAGATGGCGCTGCTCAACTAGGTCAAGGAGCTCGTTGCAGAGATGTTATGACCAATGTCTATTTCTAGTCCAAGTTAAAAGGTGAAAAGGACTCGATGTGAACACACAGACAAACACTTGCCTATATAAAAGTACAAAAAAATGTATGTGATGCTAATTAAAGAGAATGTTGAATGGCTCAAACCTATGTTACTTTTTTCTAACCAACACAATACCTATATTCTTGTACAGGCAGTAAATTCATTTATTGATCCCTTTGGTATTTCTAACATGATATTATTGCATGCGTAGTATGAACTGTATTGCTGTGTATCACATACAAACTACAAGCAATCATTTATCACAGCTAAAAGAAAAAGAGTTATTTTTACAAATAAATACTTAGTATCACATACAAACTACAAACAAACATTTATCACAGCTAAAAGAAAAAGAGATATTTTTTACAAATGAATACTTCGTATTACATACAAATTACAAACAAACATTTATCACAGCTAATAGAAAAAGAGATATCTTTACAAATAAATACTTCGTATCACATACAAATTACAACCAAACATTTATCACAGCTAAAAGAAAAAGAGATATCTTTACAAATAAATGCTGTGCATCACATACAAACTACAAGCAATCATTTATCACAGCTAAAAGAAAAAGAGATATGTTTACAAATAAATACTAAATATCACATACAAACTACAAGCAATCATTTATCACAGCTAAAAGAAAAAGAGATATCTTTATAAATAAATATTTCGTATTAAATACAAATTACAACCAAACATTTTTCTTAGCTAAAAGAAAAAGAAATATCTTTACAAATAAATACTTCGTATCACATACAAACTACAAGCAATCATTTATCATAGCTAAAAGAAAAAGAGATATTTTTACAAATAAATACTTCGTATCACATACAAACTACAAGCAATCATTTATCACAGCTTTAAGAAAAAGAGATATTTTAACAAAAAAAACTTTGTATCACATACAAATTACAACCGAACATTTATCACAGCTAAAAGAAAAGAGATATCTTTGCAAATAAATACTTCGTATCACATACAAACTACAAGCAATCATTTATCACAGCTAAAAGAAATTGAGATATCTTAACAAATAAATGCTGTGTATCACATACAAATTACAACCAAACATTTAGCCGTAATATAACGAAACCAACATAGTGGTCACATGACGAAATCGAGAAAACGCGACATAAAGCTGACGTCAAAATCATGACGTTATTTTCAATTAATACAAGACGCGTGCTTTATTAATTAGCGGTATACAGTAAATCAGACGCGATGAAAACCAAAACAAAAATGTAATGAGATAACCGTTTTTACCTCCTATGACGCGCTATCAAGTTATCATAAAAGGACTATAGCAACATTAGTGTTCACAAAACAAACATTATATAATGAAGATTTTAAAGTTTCCTCTGTGTAAAATACTCTTAAAAAATAATAATTAAATACATTGCATGAACCATGATTTACTGTGTATACGGTCATGAGAACGTACTCCTAAGGTTTATACATCAAGGTTACTGTGTAGATGGGCCTTTAGTTGTAAAGTTATCCAGCTTTGCAGCCGCCGCGGCGTATTAGTAATGCGTTTGCCTCTCTCTCTCTTCGATGATTCTATCTGGAATACGATACGGAAGCCATGCCTAGAGTTCTGAAGGAAATAAAGATTCTCCGATGTTTACCATGCACATTTTATATAGCAACCTGTCCCAGTGCCATCTTCTGGCTTTTATATCCTAGTTGGTGGGTTTTAATTCTAAAGGCCCTTCTACACAGTAAACCTTGCTTTATAAATTTTGATCAATAAAGCAAAGTTTACTGTGTAGATGGGTCGAATGTACGATTTTCCTGAAGTGTATACGCCATTTTTGGGAAAGAGAAAGTCCTATCCGGTAAATCTTGCTGTACCAACCCTACACAGAGATTTTATTTATTACCCAGGTGACAGCGCACTAATTAGATTAAAGTTTCAGTGCAGTGAGAGAGAGATTATAAGAGAGATTATAATTATGGTGGAAATATAGACAAACTAGTTTGACATTTAATAAAACAATGCAGAAAAAACATTGCTTGTTTTCATTATTATTGACTATGAAACTAGTTAGATATTTATATTATTTTGTAAATAAAAAAGTACATGATATAATTAAAATCTATCTCTCTTGTCTGTCAAGGATCTCACACATTGTCTTTCTATAAGTAATATCCCTACTAGCAATATAAGTTTGTACAAAACAAACATATATCATGAAAATTTTTAAGTTTTCACCGTGCGAAATATTTTTTAAAAAATTAATTAAATACGTTGCATGAACCATGATTGACTGTGTATACGGTCATGATTTACACCCCTCAAAAACGTACTCCTAAGGTTTATACATCAATGTTTATTGTGTAGATAGGTCTTAAGCCTGTTTATTATCTATGACATTTAACGTAAATAGCCCGTCCTTATTTTAGTTTTTATTAATTAAATATAAATACCGTTGAACCAAAAATGACAACGACACAGCCGTCAGTCGAAATCATAAGGATTGAAGGATTGACTTCAAACACTAAACTGTTTCAAGTAAAGAAATTCCATGGCTATTTCACAGATTTACCAGTAAAAACTTTCGCAAAAGTAATGTAAATGATTGGGTCAGCTCCTGACAGGATTCTAACCAACTACCCGGCTAGTATTCATGATCGCTACATTTCGATGGAAAATAGTGTAAAATTACAGACTCGACATTATCACTATTATTTTTAATTGTCCATCTGCAAATAACCGAATATTGTTGTACTGGGCGTAAATACCACAATCACCCTAAAACATATCACGATTTATCAGCTGATGTATATGATGCGTTAGAGCGGGTCGGCAGACTGGAGACATCTTGTTCTTTTCATGCGGATAATTCATTGAACTGGTACTTCTTTCCTTCCATGATAAACGGAATAAATAAAAAGTTACATTGCAAACCACGAACAAAATTTTTTCTTATCTAATCATTTCTCATAACGTTGTTGAAAGATATTTGACAGAAACTTTAATTGTTTCTTCTATAGTTATATAAATAAGCATATATCCTTCATTTACGCTCAATGTACGCTTCAATAAATTATAACCTCTGTTATACTTTCGTCTTTGTTTTATCTTACAACGATGTCTCGATTATGACTGTCGAATACAGCTCAGCTGCCGTATTTAATCTTTTCTGAAAATTTAACAAAAAGTGATCTTCGTTCGAATTTACAGTACTCAAATTGGTCTCAGCAGATGAGTGAATGAACAGTTTCTCGGTTAAATAAATTTATCTTAAAATGATGTACTTTTCCTCACACTGAAACTGAATACACTGTTCTATAGGTTATATATGTTTCAACTTCCATAATTTCATAAAAAAGACCCTTCAGATCGGATTCATTCTCAAAATAAATGCGCAAATCGAGCAATGCAAAGCGGAGAGTTTTTGAGGTTAACATCTCCCCATAAATTTCGATCAGATTTATTAACATTTTCGTGATGAATGAAGACATAGGCATATAAACAGAAACAAATGGGGAAAATGGAAATAATCTACGGTAATTTATATACAACAACATTTTTAACATAATTGCTCGCTGGAAATTGGCATAGCTAATTCAATTTCAAATATTTTTCTCAGAAATTTCCTGTGCTTGTATCAGGTGTTGGGTGAATTACATTGGAAATGTAATTAATTACATTACAATTACATTAAGAAAGTCTTCAATTAAATTACAATTACCATTACACAGGTTTTCAAATGTAATTAATTATATTACAATTACATCACAAATGTAATTAATTAAATTTCAAATTACTTTGAGTTTTTTATATATATTTTTTAAAGTTTACAGTGTATATATAAACACATTTATACAATGTTAAATGTACAAAGTTGTTCCTATTTTCATGCATGTCAGTACACTTGTTTCAGTTACAAGTGTGTGTTGCATTTAATCATCATAAGTTTTTCAAATGTTTCATCAGATAGTCTGCATCTATCAGATCTAAATGTTTTTCCAGCTGCACTAAAGAGTCTTTCTACTGGGACAGATGTAGCTTGGAAAGCAAAATTGGAATGTCATTCTTACTATTTTGCCAATGCTCTAACGGATTGTCTTATATGTCAATGCATGGTTCATTTATATACTTCTCAACCTGGTCTTGTGCAGTATTAATAATACCAGAGGGATTTCTTTTTCTACTAGGGGTGCAAGGGAGGAAGCTGAAGAAATTATCAGTTTTTTTCTCTTTTACAATAACAACAACAACAACAACAACAACAACAACAACAATATAGTTTATTGCATTAAACATTACACAATGCTTATAGCAAAAACACTATAATAGACAAGTACAAAGCTTTTCGGAAAGGCTTGGTAGTTAACATTTTCAAGATGAGTAAAATGTTATAAGTTTTAGTTTCTTATTTTGTTTGCATGGTAAAGAAATTTGGACAAATTTATTAATACATTTTTATAATTTTTTGATAAAAGATTCGAAAGTTTTTGTAAAGTTGGCCACGTATAATAATATTTCTTTAAATATTTCTGTCGAAGATTTCTGAAGTTTGAACAAATCAAAAGATGATGAAATTCATTTTCTATCATATTTGAGCTACATTGTATGCACTTTCTTTCAATTCTTGGTATATTTATATGCCGACCTATTTCAATAGCAAGATCATGTGCAGAGATTCTAAATTTAGTTAAAGATATTCTGTACCTTTTATCTTGTATAATATCCAAGTGAGGTTCAAAAGTAAAAGAATGTTTAAATAGACTGTATGTTTCTAAACGGGGTGAATTATTTATTGCAGAGTAACAGTATTCATGATATATATCTAAAATTCTTTGTTTTATTACGTTATAATTTAGCAACATATTAAATTGATTTGCCACAAATACGTTAGTCCTGCCTGATCTAATATACATTTAACCTGATAAGCCCAATTATTTTGGTTATATATATTTCAACTGTCGACATCAGTCTTTAACATATAATACGTTTTAAATAAAAACTTGTATCTCTTTAGTTTATACTAATTTATTTTAGGTCGATTGTGAAACAAGTTATCCAACTTATATTAATCACTCCCGACACCTCATTCCTGATGGTATCCATCGCCGTGAGGGTATGAGAG
The DNA here is from genome assembly GCA_022818135.1 of Saxidomus purpurata. Taxonomy (NCBI): domain Eukaryota; kingdom Metazoa; phylum Mollusca; class Bivalvia; order Venerida; family Veneridae; genus Saxidomus; species Saxidomus purpurata. Next base: position 15,427,675 of record JAFMSR010000008.1, read on the forward strand.
AAGAGAAGCCAGTTGTATCTCTTTGTTGTAAAAGTTTAAGCCAATATTTTACTATCATAAGTTTTCTGTATATGTGCATAGGAATTCTTCCTAATTCTCCGTAAATTGCATCGAGACTGGTTGAATTTCTTACATGCAGAAGTCTCGACAAAATTTGGAATGAACATTTTCAACATCAGGACTTTTATGATACCCCCAAATTTCAGCCGAATAGTTCAATACGGGAGCTACAAGTGGGTCAAACAATTTTAACTTTTGTGAAACGGGCAGTTCTAATTAATAAACAAATTGTGCATAGAGAAGGACGCATGTTGTGCAACTTTATTCTGAGTGCGACTCCAGTTTCCATTTTTGGCCTGGGGACTGAAAGTCCCATAGGCCTGAGTTAGCATACCACATTTCAAACACTGCAAGAAATTTAACTGTGCTATGTGCGAATAACTACTGTAAACATGCGCTATGCGAAAGTAGTGCTAGACAGACCAGATCAATCTTCTGTTTGAATGTCGCATATGATAAGAACATATTACAAATAAAAAGAGTACATACAACTTCAAACGATTGCAGAAGGTATATAGCTTACGGACTGCGTTACACATTTTTTCTGTTTTAGAAATTAATGCGCTGTTAGCTGCTTACGGAAGATAGTCATATGCATATCACGGAAAAGTACGGATATTTACGGAAATTTACGGAAACGTACGGAGCTCGATATAAGAGTTTATAGTTTGATTTTAAAATTTCCGATGTTATTTCATTGACAACTTTGATATTTACGAACGATTACATATTTATTTACCTAAAAATAAATTTCTCTAAAAAAAGATATAATTTACGTACATTTCCGAGAAGGAACTGACGTGATCAAAATCACCCGCCATTTGTCGAGGACGCTGCATGTCAAGGCCCAGTGAACGGTTTCACCGATTACAACTACAAGGTAACCCAGAATCATTTTTGGTTTTCTCTGTTATACACATTGTACAGTACTGTATTTATATTTCATTGTTTATTTCTGTTTCAAGGTCTTGTCCTTGGTACACAATAATTTTCGATCCACATCATCAGATCATATCGCTTGAAGTTGTACAAAGCGCAGATCGAATTATTTTTATTGGCTTAAACAATTTATAATGTTGACTATGTGATTATTTTTCATTTAACGTACGTTTTATAATAAAAACAAACTTCCCTGCCACCCATATATTTGTGAATCATTCATTCTGTGTCATATATTGAATTTCGTCCTCTGCACATTTCGACCCGCGCTTTAGGTAAGGTTCAGCGCAAAACACGTAGGTCAAAAGTTGTTTTTCGGGGAGTTAACCTATAGCCCCCAGGCCTTCAGCGCTCACAGCGCTTTGATTATATAAATGATCACCAAGATATTTAAAAGTTGTTACAACTTCTATACGTGCATTGCAAAGATAAAATTCGTAAGATGTATGGCGCCCGTTTTCGAAGATCATAAATTTTGATTTGTTTGCATTTAAACGTAGCGCCCATGTATTACTCTAAGTTTCTATGTCGTTCAACATCGACTGAAGCTAGTGCATCATGAGCAAATAATAAAAGAAATACTTGTACATCATCAATATGGAATACACCGTTAATATTACTATTTATGTTATTAATAATATCGTTTAGAAAAAATAAACATAATAAACTACTAGACGAATCCCCCTGTTTAACCATTAAACCTTATATTTGAACTTATGAATTGTGAGTTCTCTGATTTGTACCGCACACAGGACTTAACAACTTCATACATTGATTTGATAGCTTTTATAAATTTTGAACTTATGTTTTCCTGCATCAGTTTATTCCAGAGATGTATCCTGTTCATTTTATCAAACATTTTTCCCCAGTCTAAAAATGCAACGTACATTTTGTATCCTGTTCATTTTATCAAACATTTTTTCCCAGTCTAAAAATGCAACGTCTCAAATCCAAGACGTTAAAATGTGAACACAAGTAAAGTTAACATCTGTCACAGCAGTCTAAACGCAGCCTAATAAATCAAATTGTGATAATATATCCGATCTTATTATGAAATAAATAATATAAATTAATTTACAAAATGCGGATCGTAACAGTAGCTATTTTAACTTTTTAGAACGTAGTAATTATATATTGTTCTGTTCTGTTCCCTATGGAACGACTGTCTTTTGACAACCGTCCCAAAAACTATTGGGGTGGGACGGAGCAGAGCGGAGGGGTGGGGTGTGTGGATGTGTGGGGAGGGTGTAGATGGTTCCAGTGGTAGATAGTTCTGGGGAAGAAAGAGTACTGTAGTTGCTGTGACTTACTTATAACTTCAGGAATGAAAGTGGCGCGTGTTGCAGGATAAGGAAACTAGGTACTTTTCAATTGGGATAGCGACCAGTTCATTATGGATTTTATACATAAGAGGTAATCTGTTGTCGATACACCTATGATCTAGTTTGCATAGGTTGACGGAATTGAGCATGTTGGTGACACTGAACGTGTAAAAAAAGCAAACCTTTGGTTAATGGAGAGGTAATGTCCCAATCGTTCTACCTGCTTCTATACCCTGCTGGGGATTACATCCAGCCACAACTCAATTTGTCAATTTTTAAATATACAAATGTACGGGCAAATTCATTTACCAGAAGATAGCTGTCTTAAACTCTCAGCAAAAGTCAAAAATATGTGTATAATTTGGTTTTGTTAGTTCTTACTATAAACATTCGACATGTATATATAACAGACGTTTTAGGTATAGTTATGTCGTGTAGGTAGCAGAATACTCGGGGTGGAGTCGCTGACTTGAAAACAGTGTAACCCATCATTGATTGTTGGGCTCGAGCCCTGATACCGACCATGTCTTTAAAAGTGAGAAAGTTGGCAGTTTCTTACGGAGGATAGGAGTTTAGTTCCGGTCCTTCCCTGGAGCAATCAGTCACTGTTCAATTAACTGAAGTACGGCCAGAACAGACGTAAAAACCTCGAAAAATACAAACAGATGTTCAACTGATAACGTTCAAATATAAACTGCATCTGGAATTCGAATGTACCGCATCACATCTGACCTAACCTTTATTCTTTTTAAGATAAATTATGCGCTAGTATATTCAGTCTGCCACGAGATAGCCAGATAGCTACTGATGATATTCTAAACTTTTTAGGAAATTGTATATATACTTTTGGACAAATAAAAAATAACATCGTGCTTAATCATGAGCATGCTTTTATTTTAGAGCCAAAATTTCGCGTGCCAGAGGTAGCGCTCGCAAATTTCAAGGAAAATATATTCTTTTGTGAGAATGTTATAATGGAGTACATTGCATTTTCTAAAATTGAAACTTTCTTTCGAGGCGTGTTTCAAGTAAAGTCAGACCGTGGGTGGACAGCAGTGTACTTGAAACTTGATATTCATTAACATGTGAAAAATAGATATCCACCCACTTTGACATTTATAGGTCAAATGCAGATTATGATAAATCAGATCTACCAAGCTTATCTTCACACGTGACCATGGTCAGTTCTGCATCATATCATGCAAAAGCGCGCACAATCTCAGATCTTGACAAATCGTAAGGCTCGATTAACTTGTCCGCAAAGGTTTGCGTGGGTTTTAATATATTTAAAAAGGTGCCTACACATAGAAAAGACGTACGCGGAACATTGGATTTGTCTTTCGTAAGTAGTTTCGTTTACATTTTATTTTCCCTTTCCGCCCCAACCTCCCTCCTGGCTATCTATACCTTATTCATTCTGTAACCTTGCAATTGTTTTAGGTGGTTTTCATTGTCCAACTTTGTATCATTATTAACTTGAACTTGTTCTGATAATCTTATTCTCTGAAATAATTAGAATACATATATGAAAATAAAACGTCTGGCAGGACCTGGTTCTGTCAGACAATATCAATCAAAAAGGTGTTTATAGTTATAGTAGTTAGGTAATGTGGCCTTTTAATGAAAGCTCAACGCCTAGTTCTATGCCACAAATGAACTTCGAGTGACCAAACAAACTGGCGTCAAGAAGACATTAAAACACTTTACCGATAGGATAATGAAAGAATCATGTTCTGAGTCTAAAACAATGCTAACGTATGCCTTTCTGTGCCCCTTGGACTTTAAATGACTAATTTTCTTGAATCTGACTTTTTTTATTTTTGCAATAAAAATCTGTCATGGTCATAGGACAGGACCAACGTCGTTTATTGTGTTCAGTAAAAAGAACACAGTATTTAGCATTTTTAACTAGCTGGCGGCTCATCAATTAACTACATGTAGTTATTTTTAGAACGGAACCTTGCTTGGACCAAAAAACTTCGATCTCCCGCAGTACACCAATGGAGACGTGCAAACTAAAAACATTTCACGAATATCGAATTCTCGATCACGCAGAACAGAAATATGCCACTATTCACTTCAAATTCATAATATAAGATAAAGTTTTTAAATACTTTTTGTGATGAATTACAATGTCTTGTTAGCTTAGGTAAATTACAGTGCAGAAAACAAAGGATTTATGACACTTGGCCTTTTTCTGTTGCTGAATTTCCCTCCTCTCACATCTAGCAGATACATATCCAATTACAGTTAAATTGGTTTGTTTTCCAGAAAGCTATTAGATCCGGGTTGAGAACTATTTATCGTACATGCACATCCAAGGTTTAGAATACTCTGGATTTTGAAGATGTACTGAGAGGTAAGTGAGCTTGATTTGACGTCATCTTGTATTTCTACTTGTCATTCTTTGTAAAAAAAACAACAACAGTAATTTGATACAAATAGTTTATTAAGAGTATATTTGATTTATGTGTAAGTATTTTGTAAACCTGTTCTTAAAGTATTAATATTATCATTCTTTTAAAATGGCGTTACATATATATGTTCAACATGCAAGTTTTTATTGTTTCATGCGTTGAAATTTGTACATGTTTTATTGTTTTATGCGTTGAAATTTGTACATGTTTTATTGTTTTCATGCGTTGAAATTTTTACATGTTTTATTGTTTCATGCGTTGAAATTTTTACATGTTTTATTGTTTTATGCGTTAAAATTTGTACATGTTTTATTGTTTTATGCGTTGAAATTTTAAATGCGTATATCAATATGCGCTGATGAGAAAAGAATGAAGAATTAATCTTATTATACCCATACAGATTTTTTTCTCAATATATAGTCTAAATATCGGTAAAATCATAAAATTACGAAAGCACAACGGCACTGCAAGATGACTTAACGTTGCAAGTACATGTAGTATCTCTGTAGATACATGCGGCGGTCCGAGACTTCTTTGCCTACACGAGTGTCGTCCTGGTCGCAGCAATGGATTTCAAGGAGGCGTCTTATCAACGATCGAACGATTTTCAAAACATTTATCGTAAGACTTTGATCTACGATTATCGTACGCTTGATCTTACGACCGTCTTACTAAAGCCATCATACGCTCAACGTACGACGAACGTACGACCAAGACAAGCGTTTACGATTGTTGATAAGACGCCCCCAAGGACCATGTCAAAATTGCGATAAACGGTTTATAAATCGTGTAACTGTTCTCTACATTGTATCAGCATACTTTTCAGAAAGTAACACAGTATGATTGAAATCATTAGTTTTGAATCATTAATCTAACATGTTTCTATTTACGCTTTGCGACACCTCTAAAAAGTAAATACTGAGTATACGTAATAAAAAATGTCCTCGGCTTGCCTTTCGATACCCCCTTACGTTTGAAAATTTAGATGTACTCTTGAACACTATATATCGGCTTACTTTTAGAAACTATCAGCTTGCTTTTGCAAACTGTCGGCTTACCTTTGGACAATATCGACTTACTATTACTTTTGGAAGCTTTAGGCATACTTTGGAAGCTTTACACTTTCTTTTGGAAGCTATCGGCTTACTTTCTTAAACTAGCGATTTGGTATTCGAAAATTTAATTAGAAACGCGAAATAGTCTTATGTTTTATACATTTACTTCAGTCTTGCGTCAAGCAAAGATTCCAGAAAAATGATGAAGATTGCTGCAGCATGGTTTTTGATATTTTTTGTCATCCCAGTCTGCTCGAGTGTTAAGATCGGTCTCCCGGAAGATCACGTGGACTTAAGCTCGTGCTTTGACAGAGCATGTATAACCGAGAGTGGTATGTACATTTTCAATACCAAAAATAAATTTATATTTTTTATTCAGTTGCTTAGAAAATAAATGGAGCATTCCATTGAAAAAAGTCTGAATGAAAATACAGGTAATATTACCCTTCGAAGTGATCATCATAATTTTTAGAAAGACGATTATCACTGATTTTTACTCCTAGAAAAATGAATATTGCCAAAGTTATAACAAAAATATATGACTATATAGCAGTTTTATTCCCATTGAATATAGAGACCGTTATTGACTGTCCTTGTCTAAAATTTTAAAATTCGCATTCGTATGTTATGTACAGCTTATTTTGTATAAGTTAGTAAAACTCATTTCTTACAATGTTATAGCACCTGTGCAGCATTCTTTTTCATAAGTCAATATGGCCATTTTGAAGGGTAATATATACTGTAAGAGACGTAATCATGAAAATTATTGATTTGTTATTATTGATACCGAAGCATTATTGATTTTTTTTTATACAATGTATATTTAAAGTTAAAGCTAGAAACGGAGTTTATTGTACATTTATATATTAATAACTTATATTGTGTGTAATTATATAAAAAGACTGGCTGGAGATTGGGGAGAAATGGCACAACTTCAAAGAAACAGTAAAAGTAATGGATGACACCAACTCGACAGAGATCAGGTAACAAAAAGTTTATGATCTACTACTTTTGAGGACCTGGGGTTTTCGCAGAAAAATCAGTTTCCAACATTGCATAACTAAATTCATGTCGTAAAATCCTGTTAGTTGCTAATTTGACCGCATCGTTGGATTTCCCACGTTCATTCTAAATCCAATGATTCGGTAACCAACAGGCATTTTCGTCACTTATTAATGAGAATTTTCGTGTAATCAGTAGTGAAGAAAACACGAAATATTTAAGAAATGAAATAACGCTTTACATACTTAAACAACACGAAACTGAACAAAGGGTTACACCATGATATATATATTAATGCCTTCTCTGATGGCCTCTTATTTGAAATCCATCTAATCACCGTAACACTTCAGGATGGTTGGTTGAAGACCAAACTTTCCTGTGATTGCCATTTATTGTAAAAAAAATACTTGCTGGAATTAACTGACCACATGACCCCATGTTGAAACGCACTTTCTAAGAGAATTAATGGTTTTATTACCTCAAAGTTAGAACGATTGGGATTTTTTCTTGAATCTGTAATTCCAGACCCAAGGATATCGATGATAAAATCTTGGCAAGCTTTATGTCATAATATGAACTTTATTTTATATAGAAAAAAATCCTGTTTATTTTATTAATTACAAGGGCAAACTTATTTCCTATTTTTTAAGATAGGTAGTTTTAATGAGAGATGACTCTGTCACAATTCTTAGCCATGTGTAAGTTACCCTATCATTTGAATAATGGCGAAAAAAACACGATAATAAAGGGAATGTAAGTTGCAATTTTACGATAAAGCCAAAGCATGACAGAGTTACTCTCCTTATCGGTCAGTATTATTGGAAAACGGATTAGTGTCATAAATTTCGGATTACCATGTTTATTTATTTATAAAGAATGATTTCAAATGAAAACAAATTAAAGTGACGACATATCTTAATTAAAACGATATGCTTTCGTTTGAATGTTCCTAACTCATCCATGCGCACACTCTGCTGGTCATAATCAGAACTATCCTTGTCGTGAAATGAGAGATATCTTAAGTTTTCAGTAAGATATACATGTATATAAAAGATTTCTCTGGAAAGACAAAGGATATCTATTTTGCTATGATTTATTGTTATGCAATAGGGATACGAGTACCATAACAAGTTGTTCATTAAAGTATAAAACTATGCAAACTCTTACAAAGTTAGTAGCACATTCAGTAAGGAAGAGTTCGATGGCAGAAACTATTGCAGGCTCTGGTTTAGCATTACACTACCAAGCGTAATTAATGGTGTGAAAACCATTTCAACACAGTCTTTGACAGCAGAGAGTTACTAGCTGAAATAAGAACCTTTGAAACAATTATCCAGAACTCATATCATAGTGCGCTTTTAATTTACTGTTACAGTAGTTTTGTAATCTGAGATCAGTTTTTCAAAGTTTGTCAGTGTCATGTTCTACAATAAAAGTGATTCTGTATGTAGACAATAAAAGGTTTTTGTGCATGGTATCAGGAATACTCTAGATCGTTCCTGATTGTATATTCTGTAAAAGGCGTTTATTTTTCGCGAGGTTTATTTTGCGAATGAAGCCGTTCACAAAGTCAGCAAACTCGCTAAAATAGCAAACAAGCAATGACTATATATAAAATAGTGCTCGCCCGCGAATTCAAAACCTCGTGAATTAATAGAAAATTAGAAAATCGCAAAATAAACAACTCGCGAATATTAAGACTTTTACATTAATAGAGGATAGATATATTTATTTCAGTTTATCACAGATGTAAACCATTACTACAGAAACATTTCAGTTTAAATTTGCGAGTACTTGAATTCGCGAGCGAGCTAAATTTCATTGTTTCACGGTTATTTCAGCGAGTTTGATTAATTTGCGAAGTGCTTCATTTGCGAAAATTAGCGAAAATAAAAATCTCACGACTTTTACAATCTTAATTATATTACTAGTCTTTACAATGAAACACAAGTCATAACAATTATTTTTCTACTTCTTTTAAAGAATACAATCTTTATATATAATTTCAATTACTTTTTAGAGAGTCCATTTGGCGAGCCTTCCAAAATGGCAGTATTTGGAATGGCGATTCAAAACAAATTGCAAAAGATCTAAATGTAAGTTATATTTTAATAAGCATTTGCTTGTTACTAGAATTATAGCTAACTTGAGACAAAGGCTCGAGTGGGCTATTAGGATCTTTGAGCTATTAGGATCCCACTAGATGCATATCTGTTGTACGGCAGAAAATGGACAATGCTTTGGGAAAACCTGCTATGCTTTACTTTATACTTGTTTACACACTAAAAGCCATAGTGTTTTAGCAATTATGACTTTAATGTGTACTGCCACAAGATCTCCATCAGGTATCATTATGGGCCTAATTAGTTTCGACAATGAACAGCGTCGTTGAAAACCTGCTTAACTTGAGCTTGTTTACAATCCTGTTTTTTAAGAAACCATAGCTAAACATTGGTATAATGTGTATGGCCGCACTATGTCGGTTTAGTGAAACATTTTAGAGGCTGTCACACAATCTGGTTAAGAGTTAAAGGTCCTGGATACTTAAAACATATCACATGAACTACTTTTACACCCTAGCAGCTTCATTTGTTTAAAAGGTAGTATTGAATGTGTAATAGTCATTATTTGTACAGACAGAGTGTCAGATCATCATGGTCCACTTGTTAGTGGGTGTTTTCTTTTGTTAATCCGACTTTTGAGAGATATCTCTAGAGTGGTGGAACCTATGCTGGCGGTATCCCTATGCTGGTGGTATCTCCGAAAAAACGGCTATTTACAGAAAAACAGGTGAAGAAATATTTTCAGGGTACATTCAGCATTGACAGTCGATGAAATGCTTTTACAGCAAACGTAGTGATAGCCGCGCGTGCAGCTCTGTGATGTCACAGCAGCCGATACAATTCGAGGGGTGAATACGAAAAAGTTCTAAGTTACCATTTTTCAGGAAATAACTTTTTTACATATATCAAACCAATAGGACCATACACAGGTCCTGTAAAAATATCTAGGTTATGTTATGATAATTAACAAAATAAGTCAAATTTTCCTAAAAAGTACCAAGTAACAGTGACCAACATTTTCAATACGAAAAAGTGCTAAGTGACTTGAGTCGCACTTAGCATTTTTTTCGCAATAAGCTTTCTGCATGTCAAGACATTTGAAAATATTCCAAGTGACAAATTTTTTTTCTTTATTCTTGAAAGACATCTGTTCTAAGATAAACAATATTGTAATTATAGTTGTTTGATTAATTTTGCTGTTATTTTCAAGTTCTGTACGCATTTTGCACTTAGTATTTTTTCGCAGTGAAAATTTATAGCAAAACCCATTTACTATTATTGCGAAAAACATCTTAATGCATTATTTTGCACTCATTACACACATGATTGTGCTGTCATAAACAGGTTTCTGTGTCCTCCAAAATTTAAGTCAATGTATCAATAAGATATCATGATTTTAACTATTTTTAATGCTTTTTAAGCATAACTAGAGCTATCACTAAATGTGATTAATAACCCCGAAAGACTTCTTTATAAACTGAGGAAGTTCGTAGTAACAGAATACCTTGCAAAAAAAACCACTAAAATAGAGATATTGTTCTTGGCAAAAACTCTGTAATTACTCAAGATAGAGTTATGGTTCTTGTACACTGCACTAGTTTTCAAGTTATGCTCTGCGACAAGGAAAAATGGACAATAACTCTGTAATAAGCCACGATA
>JAFMSR010000008.1:15448475-15571237 GCA_022818135.1 Saxidomus purpurata
GCTTTACAAAGTCAATTTCATCCAAGAAGTTAGACTTAGTGATATCAGCAATAAACTCACCAACGTCTCCATGATCTATTCTCTTCATTACTTCCAAATTGCCAGTATCAGCATTGGCCTTTTCAATATAGATTGGTTTTATATTGTTACCTATAGTCTTTCTGGTGTCAATGTCAGTCAGTTTCACAAGAGCCCCACTTGACTCTTGATTATAGGTGGCCATACGGTCTGTTAAAGGTAATTCTGCGCGTACTACTTCACCGAACTCACCAAGTTCCATTACAGTCTTGCTAAGTGCGTCTTTACTGAACCACTGTATTCCATCAGCTGTAATTTCCCCGGTTTCTTTTCTGCCAGAGGCCGTTACACTTACAAGACCGTTCCTAGAACTAACCTCGGTATGTATATTTTGATCAAACCTGAGAGACTTTAAAAACTGCTCCGTGAATCCGTCGTTTAGAAACTCGGATTGTCCTGCTTTGTCAATATTGCAACCAACCAAACTGACTCGGCCTAGTTCGGACATTTCAATCGGAAGCCTACGTACAATCTCAGCCAACATATCTGGTGTCTTCTCCGAAAGTCCCATCTGACCTTTTGTTTGACGTCCGTGGCCGACAATCTTAAACAAAAAATAATATGTTATAAAAGAGAAATATTTCTAATTGGTTACGTGAATACCGCATGATATACGGGAATAAAAGATAATCCACAATCGTGCTTTGAAAGTAAAGGTAAACAACAGTATGGAAATCTGACTTTCGCATTGCATACTAATAACTTGTAATAAGATCGAATCCTTTCGGTAAAAGTTTGAACTAAGCTTGAACAAGTGTTAGTGGTCACCTCAACTAAGCAGCCACCTGCCTTAAGCAACAAATACTGATATATTCCAATTGGCTAAAATATATTAAAGCATTGTTATATGAAGAGACCTTTGAATATAGCTACTATAACAAGTGACATCAATAGTAAAACTTACCTGTACACGACTGTGCTCTCCCAGATAATGTTCTTTTCCAGCAACAACCTTCAGTGTGTCTGTCTGTGGGTTGTATTCATAGAGTGTAGAGACAGACGGGTGTTTGTTGTACAGAAAGTACGCTGCCTTCTGTACAGTAACATCTCCTTCCATTGCTATAATTGCCTGATGGTCATACCTGTTTATAAATCTTGAACATGTTATAGAGCACTAGTTACTCCCGACAAGGTCGAGTTACTAACGTTGTAAATCATCAGCTTCTGTAAGCCGAAGTTAATTTATCCATGGGAGCTACTTTTGTCGTATGTCCTAGCATCTTGCCCATCCCTCGCCGGACTGCAAAGTAGGTCTTTTCATGACGTTTGTCGTATGGTTTTCCGAACAAGGCAGTTGTAGGCCAAAGAAGTACAACAAGCCTTATAATAGTATTATGACGTTGGATTTTGTTTGTCGAGTGGTTATGGTCGCTGCCGATATGACTCTTTATGCAAGAATGCTGGCACGTTCTTAATGGAGGATGGGAGTAGTAGACTAGTACTGGTTCTTCTAAGGAACGTCCGTTCTCCTCGGCATTTACCTTTGCACTTAGATAAGTAAAACGGGCGGTAGAGCTTCATTGAAAAGTTTTGATCTAAACAATTTTGACATTTCAATATACTAGTAACTGTATATGTAGCGTTTTACCTTGTTGTTGCATCTTTAAGTTGTACCGCACGAATTTCTTCTGTACTTTTGTCCATGAAGGCTCTCATGTTACGAATTTTCTAGTCACAAAGGAAAAACAGATCTTAGTAACACGACAATCTCTGACTGTGAATATATGTATGAAGCTGTATTTTATTATCAAAGCACTTTGAGCGCAGAATGTATTGGGCTTCAGATGGATGGATGGATGGATGGATGGATGGAGAAGTAGTATAGCAATAGAATGAAAACCATGAAATAAGTGAAATATAAAAATAAAAAGGTTTACAGAAGATTTAAGATATTTATAGTATCTTTCTTATATAGAGATATCTCTCAAAAGTCAGATTAACAAAAACAACAAACTGACTTTTACACATTAAAAACTACCTTTTGAACAAATGAAGGTGCTAGAGTGTAAACGTAGTTCACGTGACATTTTTGATAAATCAAGGACCCATAACTCTAAACCAGATTGTGTGACAAGGCCTCTAAAATTTCGACCAAACCAATATATTGTGGCCATACACATTATACCAAGAAACAAGATTGTAAACAAGCTCAAATCAAGCAAGTTTTCAACGACGTTGTTCATTGTCAGGGCCAATTAGGCTGATAATAAGATTGACAGAGATCTTGTGGAAATACACATTTAAGTCATAATTGTTAAAAACACTATGGCTTTCAGTGTGTAAACAAGTATATACACATAACAACTTTTCTAACGCTACAAGTAGCCTTTTCGCAATAACTTTAAAATTGCACAAGTTAATTAGGTGAAATTTTCAGGACAATTAGAATAACATATAAGACATTATTTTATTCAAAGTTAACAAATAAAATGTTCTGCAAGACGAAGATCTCATCAATTATTTGATGCAAACTCTATTTTTCAAATTCGCAAATTTTGCCAATAATTAAAATTTGTAAAAACGCTTGTTTTTATTTGTAAAATTCTTTCGAATAATTAAAACTATTATTTTGAATACCAATGAACTAAAAAAGTTATCATTTTTTTGCAATAAAAAGAAAAGTTTTGTTTCTTTATTTTCACCTTGTTGACAGACTTCATGACGCGACAATTTGGTGATATTACCTCATTTGGTGATGATTCTATCAGAATTTGGTTTGAGGAATATGGGTGAACACAAAAACTGCTGGTGTCAAAATTCAAGAGCATCTTAATACTGAAGAATACGTGAAAGCATTTTAATTGCATTTGCATTCCTCATTTACGGAATAATATAGACATGTGGTTGAGTCAGGATAAGGTGATATGCGAAACAGCATGTCGCACAACGGTCACTCTAGCTGCAAACATGGTGAACATTCTACCACTATCATCTCGTTCACCGGGCCTAAACCTAAAACGTTTTGTTAATTATTTCTAAAACGGCAGATAAGAAATATACCTACTTTTAAAATCTATTGAATTCTGTATTGGTTACAATCTAAGAAACTTTAAATTAAACCAGTGGACGTTAACTTTATTGTTTTTATAATTGAATTAATTTGCTAACTTTGCGAATTTGTAAAACGTGGGGTGCATCAATTAATATCTAATCTAATTATCTTGTGTAGTTTTAAAGTTATAGCGAAAAGGCTACTGGTACCGTTAGAAAAGTTGTTAAGTGATATAGAAGGTGGTCCAATTTCTGGTATGAATAGAACCATCATAGAACTCGGTCCAGATCTTGTGGGCATTCGCATGCTATCAAGTTTTGATTATGATTGCTATATACATAATGTGGCGTCCAGAGTGTAAACATGTTCTTTACTTTTGAAAGCATAGCAGGTTTTCCCATAGCATGGCCCAATTTCTGCCGTACAACAGATACTGTAGTTCATCACTTGGGATCCTAATAGCTCACTTAGGATCCTAATAGCTCACTCGAGCCTTCGTCTAAAGTAAACTATAATTCTACTGACAAGCAACCGCTTATTAAAATATAACTTACATTTAGATCTTTTGCAATTTGTTTTTCATCGCCATTCCAAATATTGCCGTTTTGGAAGGCTCGCCAAATGGACTCTCTAAAAAGTAATTGAAAATATATATAGAGATTATATTCTTTAAAAGAAGAAAGAAAAATAATGGTTATGACTTGTATAATTGTAATTTAGCTGGCAATATAACTAATACTGTAAAAGTCGGTTTATTTCGCGAGATTTAAATTTTAGCTAATGTTCGCACTTCGCGAATGAAACAAACTCACTTAAATAGCCGTGAAACAAACTATGATTATATATTTGTTCTACATAATCCTATATTACTGTAAATGTCTTTATATTCGCAAGTTGTTTATTTCTCGATTTTTCTATTTTCTATTTATTCGCGAGGTTTTGAATTCAGGGGCGAGCACTATTTCATATATAATCATTGTTTGTTTGCTATTTTAAAGAGTTAGGTGAATTTGTGAACTGCTTCATTCGCGAAAAATAGCGAAAATAAAAACCTCGCGAAAAAATAAACGCGTTTTACAGATTATACCATGTACAAAAGCCTTTTATTGTCTACATACAGAATAACTATTATTGTAGAATATGACACTGAGAAACTTTGTAAAACTGATCTCAGATTGCTGGAAACAATACATGATGTTTTGAGGACACTACCAGAAAGAAAAAAATGCAATGTTCACCAACAGAACAAAACTACAGTAAATTAAAAGCGCACTATAACATAAGTTCGGAATAATTGTTTCAAAGGTTCTTTTACAGCTATTAACTCTCGGCTGTTCCAGACTGTTTTTGTTGTGAAAGTATTGAAATAGTCTTCACACCATTACGCAGGAAAGATCGATCAGTTACAGATATTCTAAAAATTAGAACTCCTGATAAGCCACATTCCAGCTAGTATTGAAAGGTCGTACAAACACTGATAATATCGGTCAGTTTGGCTTTTGCTTACACTACGTTCATTATCCGACTTTAATATCAAACTATGAATAAAACATAAATCTCCAACACCAAAAAGCACATCTGTTTAAAAAATAGACATAATTTGAAGTCTCTGAAGGAATGCTATCTCTGCAAAATACATCGACCTAAAAGAAATCACAAACATATCAACAGCTCCCTGAAGATGTTTGTAATGACCAAGCCTGAAGAGGTATATTTGAACCACTATTTCATTCCGTATATTCCTACTACGATATGACAGTAAATACACAGTTAATGCTCTGGAAGAATTTTCATAAATATGTGTGAACTTTCAGAAACACGTGTCCAGAGATCAGAGGACTGATAAACATCTCTTACACGTGTTATGATAATTAATTAATTGCTTTTAATAGATATTGTCACAAATAACTGTGCAAGAAATAAACTTTTCATTGCTACTTTCTGTTTCATGCATAAAATAAATAATATATATACTTTGTGTTGCATTTGTGACATCATAATTATTTAAACCATAAACAGATATTTAACTATTATTTTTATCTGACGTATCATAATGAAATCTTAAATGATTCGCTTTTTCGAGACGAAAGTTATTTTTGGATATTTATTAACATTAATTACTATGAATATACGTCTTTTGTATTACTAAAACGGACAAAATGACCTTTAAACTTTAGTTCGATGCAACAAAGCGTTATGTGGATAAGGTAATAGAAGCAGTTACAATGCTGTAGCACTGATATAATGACGTCAGTGTAGCGCATGCGTGTTTCTATTTTATTTGTTCGATGCATTTTGCTGTGGAACAGTCGCCATATTGGAACCGAAATTCCACTAGAATTCGTTCTATTAGATCTTCTTAGGCGAGTTGTTGTATTTTTATGAATGGCCGAAGAAACTATATTATTGATATATTGATAGCGTTGTGGCTACAGAATAAAGCATGTTTGTATTAACGATTTTTGGGCTTTATAATAGCGACCACGGTGATGACCTACATTAGCAATGCAAAACCAATTAGAGTTGCGTCCCTTGAATGAATCTATAATGAATATTTATGAAGCGCTAAATCATAACATAACATAACATAACATATATTTTATTTGGCATAAAATGACATTTACATTTATAGCCAATTACAAAATAATACATACATGTGTGGAGCAAATAACATGACAATGAAATACACAATCTTTTCAGAGAAAGTTTTACTGCATTAATAATTATGTCTATTGTTACCACTAAAAACTATTCCTATTTCTGTTGCATTTTTTTTTTAGTCATTTTGTCTATTTTCAACAAATTATAACTGTTTCTGTTGCAAGGGCAAAGTATATTCTTGTAAAAATGTGAAGCAATTCGTATCCTGTTAAAGTATAAAATATATATACGAACTGTTAAAGACACCTTGAAAAAAAAACAACTTTACATGTCATTTCTTTCTTTAAAAGCAAAGTATATAAATTTAGCTAAATTATTAAGTATGTGCTTATTTGTAGAAGACATTAAATTTTCAAACTTCTGTATCGTTGGCCAACGGCAATAATACGATTTTAGAAATTTCCTACGTAAGTTGTAATATTTTGGACAAACTAACAATATATGGAATTCGTTTTCTAAGACATACATGCTACACTGTCGACAAGTTCTATTTTCCCTCGGTATGTTATTATGTCTCCCTGTTTCTATTTCTAAGTTATGTGACGATAGCCTAAATTTTGTGAGCGATATTTTGTACTTATTAGTGTTTACATGTTTAAGGTAATTTTCCATCTCAAAAGTATGTTTATAAATTGCATAAGATGACAGTCTACTCGAATTGTTAACCTTTGCGTACCAACTTTGCTTATATATATCAAGTATTCTATTTTTGACTAGATGAAAATTAATTTGAGTGTAATCTTGGTTTATCCATAAATTTGACATGCCAATTTCGTTTAAAATTAGTCTAATTTGGTATGCCCAGTTATTCCCGTTATACGAATTCCCATTATCTGCGTCAGTTTTTAATGTTTTGTATATGCGTTTTAGCAAACAGTCGTTGTCTAAAGATAATAATTTTAACCAGTATTTTATAAGAATTAATTTTCGCTGAATTTGCATTGGGTGTCTCCCTGTTTCTCCATACAGTCCGTCTAGATTTGTTGACTTTTTGACACACAATATTTTCCTGAGAAATTTGCAATGTATTAATTCTATATCTTTTCCGTCGTTATAGCCGAAAACTTCTGCACCGTAATTCAAAACAGACCCGACTAGAGTGTCAAAAAGTTTACATTTATCAGTTATGGATAATTCTAACTGGTTAAAAACTGTAAATAAATTGTGTAATGCAAACAAAGAGTGTTGTGCTAATTTTTTCTGGGTACGGTGCCAGTGACCATTCTTAAATAAGTTTATACCTAAATACTTAAAAGTTTTTACAGTTTCTAATACAGTGTCTGCATATGTGAAATTGTATTGTGTGTGTCTTCCTAGTTCAAAAATCATGATTTTCGTCTTATTAGTATTTATTTTGAGGCCCCAATTTTCACAATAATTGTGCAAATCATTTAACATAGACTGTAGTGCTGTAGTTGTATGAGCGAATAACACTGTGTCATCCGCGAATAGTAAAATAAATATTTTTATGTCATCGGTAGTAAAAAGACCATCTATATCAGAGTTGATATTACTCAATATATCATTAACAAAGAATAAAAATAGCAATGTGGAACTGGGGTCACCTTGTTTTGCGCCTATATTTGAATCAAAGCTCGGCGAAACTTGGTTTTTATATCTAACAGCTGCTTTTACTGTGTTATACATACTTTGAATAGCTTTTACAAATTTTGAGCTCACCTTTTCTAACAAAAGTTTTCTAAATATTGATAATCTATCAAGTTTATCAAAACATTTTTCGAAATCTAGAAAAGCACAGTAGACCTTTTTGTTTTCTGAAAGAGATTTGGCAATGATAGAATGTAATAAGAAGATACAGTCTATCGTAGACTTTCCCCTTTGGAAACCGAATTGATTGTCGAGTATTTTATTATGTTTAATAGACCATTTTGTTAAACGATTGAGCAGTATTTGTGAATATATTTTCGCGATAATATTAATCAGTGTAATGCCTCTGTAATTTTTTGCTTCCTCCGTATTTCCCCCTTTGAAAATTGGTACTATAATGCCCGATCCCCATTTTTTTGGATATTCGCCACTTTCGAAAATTTTGTTAAAAGTTGCCGATAAAAGCGGTGAAATAATATCAAATGAGTGTTTATATATTTCAGCGATTAAGCTATCTTCGCCGGGGCTTTTATTGTTGTTTTGTGCGAAAACGGCTGTTCGTATTTCCGGGATACTTATAATTCCGTCCAAATCGTCATCTTGTAGAAGATTTGGTTCCTGGTTTAATTCACTCGAACGTGCCTCCGTGCTATATAGAGTTTTAAAGTGGGTATACAAATCGGACACATTTAATTCGTTAGCATTTATAGGCCCTTTAGCATATTGCTTTTTAATTTTCTGCCAAAATTTGCGTGGCTGTGTTTTGCTAAGGTTTGTAAGTGTATTTCTTTCCCTTAGTTTATATCTATTTCTACTGTTTCGTAAAGTGCGATTGTAACAATTTTTGGCGCGTATATAATCTCGTCTCAGTTCATTATCGAATTTATTCTTTAAAAATAAATTTCTCTTTTTCTTAAATTTTGTACGCGAGTTAAAACACTCGGCGTTAAACCAAGGTTTTTTGCTTCGGCTTGGTTTATAATCACTAGTTCCTATGCCTATTTTACGTTCTTGTCCAAACACTTGTTGGGCAGAAGTTTTCAAGATATGGACGAAGGAATCGGTGATTTCATCGAGATTTTCATGGTTATGTACACGATCGGTAAGAATTTTAAAAGTATCTTCTTGACTCTTCAGAGTTTGTATGAAATCGTTTATTTTATCGCTATCCCATTTCAATATAGTTTTTGTTTTCAACTGTTCGTTACACGTTTGTTGTGAAGTCTGACTACGGAAAATATTGAACGATATACCCGCGTGGTCAGAGAATTCATTTGGTTGTAACACCTTGAAATCGGAAATACAGGTAAATCATGAATATTTAATAGAAGATAATCCACTACGCTCGACCCATTTAACGAATGGTATGTAAATTCGCCTACATCGGAATCGCTATGCATTCGCCCGT
Source organism: Saxidomus purpurata (assembly GCA_022818135.1). NCBI lineage: Eukaryota > Metazoa > Mollusca > Bivalvia > Venerida > Veneridae > Saxidomus > Saxidomus purpurata. The sequence goes on from JAFMSR010000008.1 coordinate 15,457,223, forward strand.
TACCTATAACGAGGGACGTTGATCAGCCCAAGAATGGTGCCGATTTATTTCGCTTTAGAAATGATTAAAAACGGAATTGCCGGAAAACAGTCTAATTTGAATATTTAATTAAGACCTGTATACCTCGGGGAAAACCCGCAAATTATCCGAAAGCCGTAATTTATCAGTACAAAAACAAGTGTCAAAAGTTTGAAAATGTTGATATTCCGTTAATGTATATTATGTATTATCTTTCTTGACACGTGTCTGTTTATAGGTCCATGATATAGAAAACAGCTATCGGTTATGCAAGAAATAAGTGCAGCACGTATGTTTGAAGTCGCATTTTACAAAATATTTGTGTCAGAACATATATAAAATGTAATGCCTACAGTTAGAGGAGATTACAAATATTTTCTGAAAACTTCTCAACAATTTTGCCTATCTATATCTAAAATCAGTTAAATGCATTAAATTATTAATTCTTATATTATTCCTAAAAATTAAGGTTTCGTATGATGCACACCGACATAACATACTTTTAGTCTCCATGGACGAAGTATATGATTATAACTAAATTATCTATTTTTTCTCCAGAAAGTTTCCGTGAAAAACTAAAGCGTTTGAAAAAGATTTTAATTAATCTAGATATGAATTAATATAAAATGACAAAAGTAACCGACACATTTAACATGGGTCACGACACGGACCTTATATACACATATAGGTCCGTGGTCACGATTTAGTTTCCGTAAGCAAAGTATCATTTAATTTCTTTTCAGTTCTTGGTGTTAACTTGATATAAATCCCTTCGTAGTAATTCACCATCATTTTTATGTAATTATTACATAATACAGCCATCTATCCACGAAGACAATGACCATATATACCCAAGCTCTTTTACCACTTGTCGCAGAACGCGTGGAGGTGTGTAAAAATAGTGATTTTTGATTGGTCAGTCGAACGATTTGATTGACAGGCGGCGTCATGTCAATTTCGCTTGGTTTTCAGGTTTTATTTGAAAGGTATATACCCCAATCGGGAGATATGCTTAGCCTGTTGAAGTACAGCCGTGGCCATTATTCTGTACACTGTAATGTAATACAGTAATCGTCTCATATAACTGTTAAGTTATAATTTTCTTGTTGAACATTCATGTATTCTTGTAGTGAGCAACTTACAAACAATATTGCAGAATAAACATAGTACGGGAAGCACTAAGAAATCACCAAAGCAGACGAGCAAGGTTTCATTCGATTCTCTTCAAAAAGATGGAAAGCTGTTAAAGTCTTATACTGGACTTACTCCATCCAAGTTTAATCATTTGTTCGATTCCTTAGAAGGATCAGTGCACACTCTTACATACTGCCTTGGAAACAAAACTTCCAACAAAATTAGGCGAAAAAGAGATGGAAAAAAATCGTTTGCGAAAAACCAACTTCTTATTACACTAATGAAATTAAAACAGAAATCACAACAAAGATCTGGCATACAGATTCATTGTCAGTGACAGCACTATTTCTAAAGTTATCATAACTTGAATTTTTATATAAGATGACACAGACTCTTTGGGAGAGAACGTTTCCGTCTAAAGTGCTTATAAAAGAGAATTTGCCAACTTGCTTCAAATTATTTAGAAATGTTGAGAGTTATTTTGCAGAGCAAGGGAATATACAGATACAATGTATTCTGTAACCAGGGGATTTAGTAATTCCGGACAGAGTCTTCCTCATCAAAGACATTTTACAGGTCCGAAAAGTTAAACTTACTAACCCACTTTTTGTGAATGGCCGTAACAGACTGACTGCTCAGGAAGAAATTGCAAAAAAACGACATTCATATTGAATGTGCCATTGAGCAGATGAAGACATTCAAAATAATTGGGACTATTCTTCCTCTCAGTCTGAAATCCGTTGCAACACAAATTGTAAAGATAATAGAACTTAAACGAAATTATCAAGAGCCTCTTGATCTATATTTTATGACCTGCGTAATATTTGTACAGTTCCCCATGTATAAGTTTATTTAAATAAAGCATGCACTTGCTTCCGTAAACAGGAACGAAACAATGAGAACTTAAAGTGACATTATGCACATTTTTTCAAGTCATATCAAAGTTTTGCAGCGCCCAAATTTAGATTTTAAACACGGTACACGACCGTTCATATTTCCTCTCCGAATATTGCTAGTCCTAACTTCTGTATCATTCATGGTGACTAAAAGTAATATGTCTTCTGCTTGTTCAAATCTTATTTTCTGGTCTCCCCAAGAGATTTCCTTCCTGTATGCCCGATATTTTAATAGTTTCAATGTTTCCGGCAATGTGGCCTTTATTTTTTAAAATCTGTTTTGTTGCGTTTTCTGTCTACGTTTTTGATATTTGTATCATCGTTATACGTTGGAATTCAACTCACTTTGAAAACGCTATAAATTACTTGGGTTAAGATGTTGATCGCGTTACTAATATTGCAAGTTTGAGGAAATAACTAGTCTTATCTCATTATGGTATACATGTAGTTGTCATTGCTTTTCACAGTAAGCATGAAAGCAGTGTTGGACTCCCGGGTCCCGGTATGTTTGCGATTTGTTGATCAGATTCAGAATATTTTTAAACTATGTAAGAGGCTTTGTGCACCAAAACAATGAACACGCAATTCAGTATTCACGATTTTTTTTTAAAACTAGTATAAAAATAGATTCTAATATGCCTACGGTATATTTCTATAATCAATTCGAGTGCATTAATATGATTAAAGCACTCGGAAAAGTAGGCGGAGTTTCGGACATGGAAGTAGCTCCTTCCGACTTTTCTAATTTACTCCCGCGAAAAAATTAAATATAGAAATGGAAATAATATCAGTATAAATACATCAGTCGCATGAAAAAGATTTGTTTAAGAACCTAAATATTATTCTTGATTACGTCAAGTAAGCCTTTAGAATACCCTCAGTAGACTACCCTCACCTTGTTTTCCTTTAAAAAGGCCAAGAAATTCAGGATTAACAGTGATACAGTGTTTTGATTGCGGGAGACAAAACTATGAATGAAAACGTTTACGTCATCACACTGACGTCATTACTCCACGTTAAAACGTTGTACAGTTTAAATTAACGGTACTCATTTAAATCGATTGACTGCTTTGTTAGGTTCTGAATCTGACGTCTTCTGCTTAATGTCAGTCAGGTATTTCTTTTTATATTTTATGTATTAGATGATTAAACTAAAATAAGTTTGTATAATATAGTAATGTTTGGTATCTTGAATGGTTGCCCGAATTGGGGAGTGAATTCCAACAGCTACTATTTATGCTGTTTTACACATTACCGCCGAACTGAAAAAAGGTCCGTAGTAGTTTCAAAAGATCGGCTTCTAAGAATCGAAATAATCTATGTCTTGGAGTGCTATGTCTCGGTAATGTGCCTGCGTAATAATTCACTCGGGCTTCGCCCTCGTGAATTATTCCGCCAGGCACATCACCTCCGGGGAATGCTTCAATTTCGATAAAGCACTCCAAGCCATAGATTATTTCTTAAACGAAGTAGTCAAGATTCAGACAAAGATTCGCAGTGGTGCAACAGAAGTGTATCTGATATCAGATACCGCGTGTTTTCCTTCTCCATCTGTTTTTGTCATAGCTAATGAAATACAATCTTGGCATGTACTGATTATTTAAAACTGCATTCCATCAGTTGTCCTGATACATGTACCCCATTGCTTCACAATTTGTAAACCCCAGAAAAAAGTAGTCATTCTTCGTTAAACCCAAATAATAATATATAACAAGATAAAAAAGAAAAGAAAACATTTCGGTTTGAGTTTAAACACACACGATGTCACAGGTACATTGCGCCAGGCCTCAATAACTTATAAGATATATTTTTTAAGATTTATTCCTAGAATTATCCTAAAGATGATTAAGTAATGTAGTTGCTCAGTAATGTATTCTCAGTTCGATTTTGGGGATACGATTTTTAATTATTGTTAAGATGTTTATGAGCAAATGCATGTAAATAAAACCGTTTTACTGTGACAAAAGCTACAATAATTATGGTCTTTATTTTTTTCGTCAAAATATGCCCCAGAATGCAGCTGTGGCGATACAGAATCTCATTTGTTTAATAAATATAATAATGATAAATACTTTATTTTATGAGGGTAGCATGTTAAGATATACATCAGTACAAATATGACATAACAATAACTTTATTTCCAACGAGGTTATCAATAAATACAATGGCATTCTCATATACAGTAACACAAGCACACAAAAAATACATTTTACCAAAATGAAAAACTGAAGAAAACTAGATCTAAATGCATTATCTTAATGAATAATAGTACTTACTACAGACACAATATGTTTGTGATATTCGTATACAAAAACTTGTTGCGCAAAATGTTAACAATCTAGTGTATGCATTCAAACAATATTATTACTGAGTAAATATACTTTAATTTATTTATGTTAAAATGTACTAATACTTGTAGTGCCTTTAATGTTAACAGTAATATTATTCCGAGGGAGTCCCTAGACTGTGTGCCTACAAATTGTATTTGCCCAGCTACGCTCCTAATATATTTATACGGTTCAGTGGGCTAAAGTTAAATAACACTGATGCTGCCATTGTTTAGTGTGGTAGTATGTGCAATGTTTGTCCGACCTTTCTGTAAATGCGTATCACGTGGTACACATAACTGATAATGATGACGTGTTTGTCGATCTCTCCTATAGATTATGGTAGTGTAATGCTCAACCAGAGCCTGCAATAATTTCTGCCATCGAACTCTTTATTACTGAATGTATTACTAACTTTGTAAGACGTGGCAAAGTTTTATTCTTTAATGAACAATTGGGCATGCTACTCGACTCGTATCACTATTGCATAACAATATATCATAGCGACTTTTTGAAGTGATAGCCTTTGTCTTTCCAGAGAAATCTTTTATATACATGTATATCTGAAAACTTAAGATATCTCATTTCACGACAAAGCTAGTTGATCTGATTATGACCAGCAGAGTGTGCTAAAAGCATATAATTAAAATATTTCATCACTTTAATTTGTTCTCTTTTCAAATTATTCTTTATAAATAAACCAAACATGGTATAATAAGTTAAGTATTTTCTTTACAATAAATGTCAATCACAGAAAAGTTTGGTCTTCAACCAACCATCCTTAAGTGTTACGGTGATTAGATGGATTTTAAATAAGAGGCCATCAGATAAGGCATTATATCATGACGTAGCCCTGTGTTCAGTATGTAAAGCTTTATTTCATTTCTTAAATATTTCGTGTTTTCTTCACTACTGATTAAATGAAATGTCTCATTAATAAGTGACGAAAATGCCTGTTGGTTACCGAAAAATTGCATTTAGAATGAGCGTGGGAAATCCAACGATGCGGTCAAATGAGCAACTAGCAGGATTTTTACGGCATGAATTTAGTTATGCAATGTTTGAAACTGATTTTTCTGCGAAAACCCCAGGTCCTCAAAAGTAGTAGATAAACTTGTTACCTGATCTCTGTTGAGTTGGTGTCATCCATTACTTTTACTGTTTCTTTGAAGTTGTGCCATTTCTCCCCAATCTCCAGCCAGTCTTTTGTTATAACAACACACAATATAAGTTATAAATATACAAATGTACAATAAACTCCGTTTCTAGCTTTTGCTTTAAATACACATTGCATAAAAAAAATCAATAATTCTTCGGTATCAATAATAACAAATCAATAATTTTCATGATTACGTCTCTTACTGTATATATTACCCTTCAAATTGGCCATATTGACTTATGATCAAGAATGCTGCATAGGTGCTATAAAACATTGTAAGAAATGAGTTTTACTAACTTATACAAAATAAGCTGTACATAACATACGAATGTGAATTTTAAATTTTAGACAAGGACAGTCAATAACGGTCTCTATATTCAATGGGAATAAAACTGCTATATAGTCATATATTTTGGTTATAACTTTGGTAATATCCATTTTTCTAGGAGTAAAAATCAATGATTATCGTCTTACTAAAAAATAGGATGATCACTTCGAATGGTAACACTATGTATCACCTGACTTTTAATTCAGACTTTTTCAATGGAATGCACCATTTATTTTCTAAACAACTGAATTGGTATTACAAAATGTACATACCACTCTCAGTTATACATGCTCTGTCAAAGCACGAGCTCAAGTCCACGTGATCTTCCGGGAGACCGATCCTTACACTCAAGCAGACTGGGATGACAAAGTATATAAGAAACCTTGCTACAGTAAGCTGAGTCATTTTTCTGGAATCTTTGCTTGACGCAAGACTGAAGTAAAGTATAAAACATAAGATTATTTCGCGTTTCTTATTATCTTTTCAAATACCAAATCGCTAGTTTAAGAAAGCAAACCGATAACTTCCAAAAGTAAACGTAAAGCTTTCAAAGTATGCCTAAAGCTTCCAAAAGTAATAGTAAGTCGATATCGTCCATTGGTAAGCCGAGAGTTTCCAAAAACAAGCTGATAAATTCTACAATTAAGCCGATAGTGTTCAAGAGTAAGTCTAACTTTTCAAAAGTAAGAAGGAGGCTTCCAAAAGCAAGCCGAAGACATTGTTTTTATCACGTATACTCTTTGTACAATGTATTTACTTTTTAGAAGTGTCGCGAAGCGAAAAAAGAAATCTGTTAGATTAATGATTTAAATCATACTGTGTTACTTTCTGAAAATGTAGTAAAAAAGTTACACGATATATAAACATATCGCAATTTTGACATGGTCCTGAAAGCCATTGCTGCGACCAGGACGACACTCGTGTCGGCAAAGAAGACTCGGACCGCCGTATGTATCTGCAGACATGAAGTCATCTTGCAGTGTCATTGTGCTTTCGTAATTTTATGATTTTACAGATGTTTAGACTATATATGGAGAAATAAATATGTATGGGAATAATAAGATTAATTCTTTATTGTTTTGTCATCAATGCATATTGATATACGCATTTAAAATTTCAACGCATGAAAACAATAAAACATGTAAAAAATTCAACGCATGAAAACAATAAAGACTTGCATGATGAACATATATATGTAACGCCATTTTAAAAGAATGATAATATAAATACTTTAAGAATAGGTTTACAAAATACTTACACATAAATCAAATATACTCTTAATAAACTATCTGTATCAAATTACTTTTGCTTTTTTTTTTTACAAAGAAGGGTAAGTAGAAATACGAGATGACGTCAAATCAAGCTCACTTACCTCTCAGTACCTCTTCTAAATCCAGAGTGTTCTATACCTTGAATGTGCCTGTACGATAAATAGTTCTCAACCCGGATCTAATAGCTTCCTGGAAAACAAACCAATTTAACTGTAATTGGATATGTATCTGCTACATGTGAGAGGGCGGGGACTACAGCGACAGAAAAAGGCCAAGTGTCATAAATCCTTTGTTTTCTGCACTGTAATTTAACTAAGCTAACAAGACATTAGAATTTATCACAAAAAGTATTTGGAAACTTTATCTTATTATGAATTTGAAGCGAATAGTGGCATATTTCTGTTCTGCGTGATCGAGTTAAGATTCGTGAAATGTTTTTAGTTTACACGTCTCCATTGGTGTACTAATTTAGCGCCCGCGTTAACAGCGAGAGATCGAAGTTTCGGGTCCAAGCAGGGTTCCGTTCTAAAAATAACCAGTTGATGAGCCGCCAGCTAGTTAAAAATGCTAAAAACTGTGTTCTTTTTACTGAACACAATAAACGACGTTGGTCCTTTCCTATGACCATGACAGATTTTTATTGCAAAAAGAAAAAGAAAAAAGTCAGATTCAAGAAAATTAGTCATTTTAAGTCCATTGAGCATATTAGCAAGTAGCTGTCATTTACAAAGAATGATGTCTTTCTGGCGCATATTATGACCTATATTTGTCAATCGGAACATCACTCGGCTTTTTCCGTAGAAATGTTATTTCTACGGAAAAAGCCGAGTGATGTTCCGATTTCTACGGAAAAAGCCGAGTGATGTTCCGATTGCTATATTTGTCATACGGCAGAAAAAGTGTCAAGCTCTATATAAGCTGGCAATCGATAAGTATTGCGGATTAGGAGTTTGATTTGATTTGATGAGAATTTTATCAAGGTCCGTCCAAAAGAGCACTTATGTTAGCTTAATATCTGGATGAGACCCCGGCATGTCTCCCGTCATGCCTAAAAAACAAAATTTTGAAGCCAGAAATAGGAGAAATTTACCTGACTGCAATTTGCAGCTAGTATAGCCAAAGGTTGAATTTGATTGGTTACCAAAGAGTAAGTCAATCACGGCGACCAATGAGATCTAAGTGTGATTGACCTTTGCGGATTATGAAACAACTACGGTTCGGTTATATCCGTAAATAAAGGACAGGGTCATAAATCATTGATTATCGATTGTACTTAAATATTGCCTAAGGGAATTATTGGACTTGACGGGTAAAGGGGAAAATCTTCTGTTTTAATTTTTACCATTTCTACCAAAAGATAAAGAACGTTCATCATTACCATTCACATAACTTATAAATAATAAAAAGAATAACCATGTTTAACTAGAGACCACTATTTCATTACAGAAACATGTTAAGTCATTAATGAATTGAATCAGGATTCATTAGATTGTATATAAGATACCTGATTGAATGTAAAATAGCGGATGTTGACAATAGAATTAGTTGGTATAAATTGTTGTCATTAGTCAGAGAGTAATCCAAAAGCTTTAACATTCGTGAATTTTTACATAATAAGGGGAATGAATCTTGTTTTCACTTGATTTTTCATATTCGGCTGATCCCTTTACACGTGCGTAATCTTTGCTCGTGAGAATAGTTGAAAATTGTAGACCTGTTATTTTGAAGTACAGAGGCACAAAGCAATTCTGTTGCAAAAGCATGGTGTGCTTTTAAAACGTAAAACGGCGGACCTACAGGTTCTGTTCTGTTCTGTTCCGGTAAACAGTACGTCAGCTCTTTTAGTTTGAAATCTTAAATTCCAAATCAGTTATTCCTGGGTCCTAATATTAAATGTTATTTGGTTTTTGAAGTGGTATATAGGGATATATTACCCACCTAGACTTATATTACCCGAGCCATTAGGGGAATATTTGATAGTTTTTTAATTTGATAGTTTAGTTTATTTCAGCAAATTCCTTTAGGCTTAAAAGCCCATGAGGACCTAACAATAAAGATAGGATAGGATGGCGAACAGTGCCTTAATAAAGCAAACTAAACATAATTACTAAACATACATATACCATATACAGTACAATACAATATACACTATACAATTATAGACTAATGTTGAGGTCTATATATAGTTTTGAGGACCTGTTAAAAGTGATATTGACCGAGGACGAAGTCCGAGGTCAATATCATTTTTCACAGGTCCGAAAAACTATATATTGACCGAAACATTAGTCTAAAATTATTATATCGTATACCTCATTAAAAGTAGTGAAAATTATTCGAAAATATAACAGAAATGACGTCTTGAAATCCGTGCAGGTCTACACATCTTTTTTCCAGGTCTACACATACTTTGCGGACCGGGCACGTGAGCGCTATCGGCCAATCAAGATTAAGTATTTATGACTGGTATACGATATTATGTTTTATTGCCTGAAACATTTTACAATGCTTCTGGCAAATACAAGTATACAGCAGGTTACATGGTTACAGCAAGTATAAATATAACGACATTTACTTGCAAATTGTGTTTTACGGAAGAGTATATACAATACACAAAAACCTATATCAATCTATTGTTTAGGTTTCTAAATTTCGATTGTTTTTTTTGTAAATATAAATTACTAGTATTATCGGGCTACATGGTAATAATCAGGCTAATAATTTAGCATTACTGACGTCTCTTGAACGCAAAGTACAGGAATTTAGCTACATTTTGCAGAGTCCTCTTTGATTCAAACGATAAAATAGTCTCAAATTGTGTAATAGTTGGCCAGTGACAAAAATATCTCGGGAAATATTTCATTCTAAGATCTTTATAAAAAGGACAAACTCGTACTCGTTTTCTATTTGATTCATGTTGCAGTAAATAAGACTACCTGGTATTTACCTGTGCATTATGACAACAAGCTTTGATCTGTTGACACCTATAACATGACTCCAATTTCACAGATGCTTGGCGTCTGGACCTCACCCCCCCCCCCCGCCCGCCCCCTTTAGGCGTGATCATCGCCCCTGCTCAGGCCATCATTAAAAAAATGTTTGTTTGCCGTAACGCGACCCAGATGTGTGTGTGCGCGTGTGTGTGTGTGTAGGTAGGTAGGGTTTTTTTTTTTTTTAAATTCTGGGTTGTGTATGATATACTATAAAACCTATATGACACTGTAATGTTGCACGCTTTCTCATACATGTAGCTCTTTAGCGTTAGCATGTAGCTATCTGTGATATGTACCTCTCCACTGCATAATGCTACCCCGCTTTGATACATGGTATATTACTCTTAATTAAATGCTACTGATGTATCATACTGTCTTTAATCACTCTTAGAATGAGATATTAACATGGTAATATATAATATACTTTTATTGTATCAAATGTAGTCTACTATTATATTGTAATTTTTATGTATGATGAGATTTAATATATGTTATAATTAACAACCGCTGGTCAGTTTTAGATTTTTTTATGTAAATTGTGATATTTGTGTACAGATAATGCTATATTAACAGTCTCTTTGTAACTCAATTATGAGTGGCAATGTACTTTTGTCTTACTGATATACTGATATAGCATGCAATGTATTTTGTACTGTGATAAAAGGTACATTGATGAGACTTTAATAAATAAATAAACTAAATATTTATGTATAAGTGGTGGTTTTCACATTATCATTTTAGCCATTTACCAGATAACCATAGTGTCAGGTATGGAAATGTGACCAGACCAACTGGTCGTCCTGCGGGCCAGTGTTAATTTTTCTCTTCATCAACTGCAATTAATGCATCAAAACTGAAAAGAATTTCGCAGCAGAAAAAACATCCAATTTTCTGGTTTTCCCCGTAAGTATCAATAGAATTTTCCAACGTTCATGATTTATTTCCATCAAATTCGTTTTACTCTGCGCCCATAGCTAACACACTTATAAATGATGCACAACCTGGTTGATAAATATGTCTGTTCTGTCCAGAAATGGCATTTCAACTCCAATCATAAATGGGTCTTACATCAAAGCGTCAAATTGTCATGCATACCAGGCATGTATCATCGCCATACCTTTGAACTGAGATCTATATTGGGAGATTTTTGCAAGTTTCTTTAAAATTAAGCGAATGGGCGCCGTTAGCAAATTATGATATGTGGTAGAAGGTGCACATACTAGTGGGACATCACTATTATTTTATTGTTACATGTTTTAAAGACATATCAAAGTCTGTTAAAACTGACAGTCTGTCATATGGGTCCGAATTAAACTTTAAAGGTTTCCGACTTGGAAACTTGAACTTTTGCACTTTTTTCAAAGTGCTCATTCACATCTGGCGGGATGCGGCAATTCTCGGTTAATAAGTTGCTTAGTAAACATCAAACAAAGTTTTGTTTGAAACTTTATTGTAGCGTTTCACGTTATAGATTCGTTTTTCCACCCGAAGCATGGAGCCATACGGTGATAGAAAACGTGACTGTTTCAAAAGTTTTACAGTGGGCCATTTTCGGACAGCACACTACCGTTGATACTCGCTGATAAGGCCAGGTTTAGAGAACCGCGGGAGACACCCAAAATCCCCTTGGTCCAAAAATTGCATTGGAGTCATAATCCCCTCAATGGATTTTACATTGTTATTTCAATAATTTTATTTCAATCATTCGCTAATTATTAAAGTAAAACTGGAGACAAATAAAACATTTAGTAACATTTTTTCAATCAATATAATTATGCTTTTCCACTTGTAAAATTCTTCAGGGGATTACGTCTTCTATGCCATTTTTGGACCAAGGGGGTTTCGACCAAGGGGATTTTGAAGTACATTCTGGACAGCCACCCTCGCCACCAGGCTAGATGATAGTATATTTTCATTATTTCAGCAGAATATTTTCTGGCCCATACCTACTGACATGGCTTGATCGTCTACATTTTTGGCGCCATAGGGAGTTAATTGAGTAAGAAATAGTAAATGTAAGGACTGAATGCCAGTCTTAGCCACCACCAGAATTTTTAGCCAGTCGATTGTATTTATATTAAATTCAAAAAATATTTGCGACCGACGTACATTTATAGAGTATTCCTGATTTGTATAGTGTGATATATTGCATCACCAAAATGCTTGCTCATATTAAACATCTTCAATTCCAAACAAGTATTTTATTTTTATAATCCAAAATATAAGACTATAATTGTCTAGAGCTACTTGTAAAAATGGCTCGGTCTTTTTAATGCCACGTGCTTCGCTAAGATCAAAGCGTCGGCGTACGTTCTTTGATCACGCGAGACATGCGGCTTTATCTTTATGATTATAACAAAATGCATTAAAAAATATTTTAAAATATTTCAATCGGCAAAGGTTATGTATTAAAATGAATAGAAGAAAATTGTTTGATCTATTGGGAAAAAATCGTCTTTGACAGTTACTGAAAACAGAAACGTAGAATATCTACGTTCCTGCTGAAAAATAGCTCAATAAATGACACGCTGAAACGCCGCGATTTTATTATAAAAATAACGTTTTGTTTTTGATAAAGATCGAACAGTTGGGACTATTAATATGTTAGAAGTTTTCTTCGCATTCACAAATTAAAAAACATTACTAAATCAGCGGTGTCACATAGCTTGGGTTTTAAAACAATTTCAAAACTGTGTTAGATTTGTCATCATTTATGACAAACCGTATTTTTCACACCTACCGCGAGTGACAAATGCCAAGCGGAGGATAAACATTGACCAATTACAGCGGATTTTTAACAACAGCAAATATTTACGGTTCTGAAAATAGTTGACTGCTTTATAGACATTATCATCTGTATCCGGTTTCAATGAAAGGTTTTGCCTTTTTATGAACGACCAAGTGAAGATCCTTACCCAGTTTGTATTTTAGTGTAAAACAAAACCAAATATCGAACTTTTTAAAGATCATGAGAAATGTTACGTAATGTCCGGCCATAAAACTTATAGATATAATCCTAGAGCAGTGAAATCAATCATTCGGAAGTGTTCGGCCAGCCTTACGGAAGTAATCGAGCTCCGATCGTAAAAATAAAATTACATACCTGTTAATCAAAACCTTAAAAAAGACCATTTTCTTATTTTTTATATTTATAAAGATATATCACTGAAATGAAGAATGATACTTTCATTCAATCACGTTTGTGATTCTAAAATAAGTGTTACAGTTTTTGAACAAATTGAAACTTGACTTAAAATTGTCAAAATTTTGGGTTTTTGCTTTATAGTATATATTTAAACGACGGGTAGAGTTTTTAACCAAAAAAAAAAAGACAAAATTTATTAAGTCTCAGAAATATTAAACTATAGTCATTAAAAAGGGGACTGTCCTGTTTGTGATTCTAAAATAACTTTATTAGTTTAAAAGTTACCGTGAGTTAATTACAGCGCTCCTATATAAACCTATGGAATACAAAATACTATGCATACGTCAGCATTTTTTAGAGTGAACAGAACATGATTTTATCATTATCCTATCGATAATCTTTTTTTATGTCTTCTTGGCGCCAGTTTGTTTGGTCACTCGAAGTTCATTTGTGGCACAGAACTATGCGTTCAGCTTTCATTAAAAGGCATTAATAAAGGCCACGCATTACCTAACTACTATAACTACAAACACCTTTTTGATTGATATTTTCTGACAGAGCCAAGTTCTGACAGACGTTTTACTTTCAAATATGTATTATATCAGGGATCGTATATACAATATTAATATAATAAATCCTGATCAGATCAAGTTCAAATTAATAATGATACAAAGTTGGACAATGAAAACCACCAATTGTTACAGAATGAATAAGGTATAGATAACCAGGAGGGAGGTTGGGGCGGAAAGGGAAAATAAAATATAAACGAAACAACTTACAGAAGACAAATCCAATGTTCCGAGTACGTCTTTTCTCTGTGTAGGCACTTTCTTAAATAAATTTAAACCCACGCGAACTTTTGCGGTCACGTGTAACTACAAGTTAATCGAGCCTAACGATTGGTCAAGATCTGAGATTGTGCGCGCTTTTGCATGATATGATGCAGAACTGACCATGGTCACGTGTGAAGATAAGCTTGGTAGGGATCTGATTACGTCATATGCTACATCAAACCTATGCATGTCAAAACATTACTGCCTTGCGTGAAATTTGCTAGTAATGGATCGTTTTTAAAAGCTCATAAACACGTTGTCGAGCAAGCAAAAAAGCCATATATCTGCTGTATACGAGAGTAAGATATGCCGACCTTTCAGTTGATTTAATTTAAAAACTGTTTGACCATACTGTTTTACCAATACTAACTTATGGTAGCGAAGTCTTCGGTTTTGAAAATTCAGATTTAATTGAAAGGGTTCACAATGACTTCTTACGGAAAATAACCAATGCTAAAAAGAGCACACCAATTTATATGCTTTATGGAGAACTGGGTAGATATCCGATTTCAGTTGTTATTTAAAGCCGCATGATCTCTTTTTGGAGTAGATTATTGACTGGCAAAACTCAGAAAATTCTTACCAAATATATAAATATATGCTTATGCAACCACGTTTAGATTATAAATGGATTGCCAAAATTAAAAATATACTTAACTCTGTCGGAAGACCCGATCTTTGGCAAAATCAAGATATTTCACTAAGTAAAAATATTGGTGGAGTAGTTAAACAAATCCTTATCGACCAATAAAAACAGTCAAGGAACGTCTTTATGTAACAATTTTAAAGATAGACTCTGTCATCCCCTCTCGTGAGGGGGCATGGGGAATCTCCCCAAGAAATGTTTTCGTTTCTGTATGCCTTAAGATACGTTTTTATTGCATCCCGAGTGTAATTCTGGATTGGGCAATAATTTAGCAGATTTATTTGTTCTACATGACACCGTATACAATGCAAACACATAATCATAGCCTGACTAAGCATTACATTGTTCTGAGCTAACTTTTTAACAGATAAATAAACGAATTCCATGACAGGAGGAACATTATTATAGACCCCAAACTATTTTCCACAGTTTCAGTAATTCTACATTGTATAATAATTGACCATACCAAGACATCGTATAAACTGCACACAACCAAACTGAATGAAAATACTTTTAGCTATTATTCAGAGCTGCTGTGTTTCAGCATTACATTTTCCGAAGCCATAGTCATTGTTTTTAGCGCACATGGCTTCGCCAGGGTTAGCTTTTCTGATGAATGATTGTCCGTCGTCCGTCAAAATTTACCCCGCGCGGGTGGTCACTTAGTTTTGCATAGGCTTATATAGGAAAACTTTAAAAAATCTTCTCTGAAACCACAAGGCCTAGAGCTTAGATATTTGGCATGTGGTATTGCCTAGTAGACCTCTTTAAAAATTGTTCAAATTATGCCACTGGGGTCAAAATTGACCTTTCCCGGGGGGATCACTTGTCTAGTGATCTTCCACCAGGCAAATGGACTTGTACCAAGGTGAGCGATATAGGGCCATCTTGGCCCTCTTGTTACTTGACCGAATACCAATCTACGTTTTTCATGCACAGCAATAAATTCATTTGCAATTTCCATCAAATCCAGAGCGTCTTTTTTGTGTTTATGAACGTATATAGTCATGAGCATGGGTCGTAGTGCTTCGTATGTATGGTTTTATTCTCCACAACGCTGAATAATGCAACCACGGTCTATTAGTAAACCACGAAGACTGAAAACTTCTTTTGACTGGAAGTTTTGACCAAAGGTACGTTGTGGAAAATTAAATGTCTTAGGTTGAGTTGGTACTGGGGATATATCCATTTTGAAACAATAACATACACACAGAAGGTTGCCGTGCCTTTGATACCTCGCTTGAGATAATCTTTAATAATTGGTAATTGAATTAAGTATAGTTGCCGGTTTTCACACCCTCAGGCAATAATAGTCGCGCTATCGATCATTTCAGTAAAAAAGAAAATTGAGAGAGTAAAGGGGAAATGGTACGGCCGATAGTATGCTTGGCCAAATTAGTGGTCCGGCTATGGCCGTACCGGCCGAACCGTCCGCGACGGCCCTGCATTATTATGTCGGTAAATAGCTTTTAGCTAATGTTTTCTATGTTCATGTAACATCCGACTATAAATAAAGTTAAATGTTAAATGCGTCTCGTTATTTTTAGCCAGCCAACCTAGACACGATAGATATAGACGTGGTTACAAGTTCACCATACTGTATATATTATCACTAACGAGGGCGTAGCAGCCCTGCATTTAATCACCTCAGTTTCTTTGCGATTTGTAGGTAGATCTAACATACATGTACACACATTCTAGTCTAATAATACCGCAGGTAGTATTTTACATGTATATCCGGAAATCCTGCTATAGATAACCTGACGGACCTATTGGTCATTCTTTTCAGCCAATAGTAGCATGGCTAGCTAATTGACGCCGCGAGGGATCGCGGCGTCAGTATTGAATAGGTTTCAATTTTGGACCATGGGGTTGCATAATCAAATAGGGAGCAGCCAACATTATTATTGTAAATCTAAACTATGTTCTATATGTATGAAAAATGACTTTTATGAATCATTGAATTGTATTAAGTCATTAAAAAAATTATAAAGTACAAAATATTTACGTCTTCTTCCCTTATTACAAAACTTTGGACACATTTAATGAGTATTTAATAACTTTTCCACAAACTCGCAGACTACGGGTTTTTTATAGCTTTGTTTACGGACCTTACGACCCGATTCATCAAAGCTCAGAAAAAAAGATTCGGAAGATGTTTTGCTATCTTAAACCACTCAAATAATAGAATACATGGCGCCAACGCGAAAAATCAATGAAAACCCATTTTAATTACTACATATTAGACTATAATATTGAAACTGTAAAGAAAACCCGTTCACCAAACTATGCAATACGTAGGGCCCTAACGGAATTCCATTCCATCATTTGTAAATAAAAACAATACTCAGCCAATGGAAGTTCTGTAAAATGTATACGTCACAGCATAATTAATCATGTGGATTTCATCTCTTTCCGCCATATTGCTAGAGTGTATACGCTTCGGGAATAGAAAGAAAGAATAATCCACATTACCATCTACAGGGAGGGAGGGGCTGGTATATCTGTTTTACAAATAGTTATTTTTCACAATATTTGGACCCGGTGTAAATTATACTTGCACAGGTTTTTTTGCCTCTGCTTCCTATAAACCGACCTGTAGTCAGTGAAATTGTGGGAGGAGCCATGGTTATAAATAGTTTTGTCTATCTAAAAATAGCCAGTGTAAAATTAGCATCCGAAAATAATTAATGTTGTGAAAAAAGAGGTATTTAACACTATGGAAGTTACACAAGGATTAGCATTATGCTAGTAACTAATAAAAAGTTTATTTTTATGAATCAGTTTCATAAACAAAAAGTACACAGAGGTAATGATCATTTTATGTAGTAAAAAGGGTTCGCTGATTTTATAGAGAAACCTGTCCAAGTCATGCTTCTAAAACATGCGCGGCGTCTTTGATGCTTTGCATCAAAATTCGTCTTGTACTCTCTGGAATGATTTCTTAGAAATGATATAAAACCATGACATGATGTGATTTTCTCGGAATGTGCATGATTGCATGCTATAACAATAATGCAATATGCTGTTGTACTTTAAGAAACAAGACCGAATCGTCATAGTTGAAACAGGATTTATTTCATGCAGATTACTCCTGATTGGATTCAAATGAATAAATATGCTTGCAACATTTGAACCTGTGTACATGTGTGTCCGCATCTTTTAGCCAAACGGCGAATCTTATAACATGAACGGACTAACACTTTCAATGAAAATACTATTTTAAAATATGAAAATATAGGTGGGTCGAAAACAATTTAAAGGTTCTTGCACCAGAAAACGAACAACAATGATGTGATATAAAAGTGCCGAACATGTATATTGTAGTTTGATTTCATTTCGTTAA
Organism: Saxidomus purpurata; assembly: GCA_022818135.1. Classification (NCBI taxonomy): domain Eukaryota; kingdom Metazoa; phylum Mollusca; class Bivalvia; order Venerida; family Veneridae; genus Saxidomus; species Saxidomus purpurata. Next base: position 15,475,316 of record JAFMSR010000008.1, read on the forward strand.
ACATCGTTCGATATTGCATGCCTAAAGTCTACTGTACACGGTCAACCCTGCAATTTTAGGGTCCATAAATAAATTTCAGGGCATATTACTCACTTGTGTATCGTTACAGTGAAAACTTATTCTATTAAAGAACAATAACATTTGTCTGGCAAACGTCTTGTAAGGTTTTAGCTCTACTGGACAAAGTGCAGTACATTGTAGTGTTGTCCGTCGTCAACCCATTGCTCTGTCTGTAAACATTTCCTTGCTAACACTCTACAAGTCGCAGTTTTCATTTGAAAGTTTCATATGAAACTTGTTCATAAGGTTGTCTGCAACCTGTAGATAATCCCTATTGATTTTTTGGTCAGGGTCACATTGACCGCCGATAGCGTTTCCTTGAAAACACTCTACAGGTCACAATTTCCATTCAACTTTCATTAATCTTACTCAGTAGGATCGCCTGCAACTTGTTGATGACCTTATTGTGTTTGATGTCTGTGGGTTAAAGGTCACAGTTATCTCGTTAGATTTTCTTTGATAACGCTCTACAGGTCACGATTTTCATTAAACTTGCTCAACCTGTGCATGATCCTTATGGTTTTTGGGGGCAAGTGTGTCAAAGGTCAAGGTCACAGTGACCCGAACTTTGAAAATATTTTCCGCTCAATATCTCGAGATCTATATGACCCGCAGTCTTCAAACTTGATGATAAGTCTCACTGAGTAGACGATCCTTACTGTTTCGGGAGTCAGTGGGTCAAAGGTCAAGGTCACAGTTAACCGAACTTTGGGAATCTTTCCACTCAATATCTTGAGATCTTCATCACCCACATTCTTCGAACTTTATAAGGATGATTGGTCTTACTGAGTAGACGATCCCTACTGTTTTTGGGGTCAGTGGGTCAAAGTTCAAGGCCACAGTGACCTCCGTTAGCTTTTCCTTAGTAACTCTCTACAGGTCACATTTTTTCATGAAACTTTCTCAGAAGGTTGCATGCAAGATTTATATGATAGCTTTTGGCCAAAATTTATAAATCATTTCAGTTCAATATTCTAATTTCTCACCTATGAGATACATATTTCCGCGCATTTACCCATGTGAGATAAACTTATCTCACATCGCTTATTTCACATCGCTGCCGGACTATTTTTACGTTCATTGTAAGCAGACTTAAAAATAGAAAAATGACTGTAAAATTGTTATTTTTGAAATAAACATAGGGTTATGGGTATTCATTTTCTTAGTTAGATCATTTGCTATCCATCTATAGCAGTTTTGAAGTAAAATTCGAGAAAAAGTTGATTTTCATTTTTTCATCCCCATCCTGTATATTCCTTCTTTCTTCTATGAAAATGCGATTTAAACGGTGAGAAAATAAATCTACCATGTCTATTGAGTTGTGGATAAGGAAACCCACCCTCGGGATGAGATACGTCCAAAAACTCGACAGAGCCTCGTTTTTGGACGTATCTCAACCCTCGGGTGGGATTTCCTTACCCAACTCAGAACATGATTACTTTATCTAATTATCAACAACAGTCTTGAAACTTCATAGGAGGGTTGGTCTTACTGAGTAGATTTTGGGTCACCAGGTCAAGGTCATAATGACCTCTGTTTGATTTTTTCCTTGATAACATCGCAGATAAATTTTTTATCCAGAACAGTCCAGCAGAGCGATACTGGCCCTTTTGGGCTTCTTGTTAAGAAAACGAGAGGACCAAGATGGCCCTATATCCCCCCCATTCCCCTGGTCAATTTTATACATATCTGAACCTGACTATGGCCGTTTGTACAAAGTGTCTATAATGTTGCCATCGCGCCACCCCAACCCCCTCTTGCCAATTGCTAACCTAAAGCAAAACAGCAATTTTCACTAAAACATGTAATTGAATGTCGAATCTTGCCCACAAATGAATGTGATAGTTGAAAGGTATTTCGGTCAAACTGCTGTTTATGGTTTGCTGTACTGTGGGATATTTCTAATTTACTTTATAACACTTTTAGTAAATTCTTCTTTTCTGGAATACATACATTTGTTTTGAAAGGTCTTTCGAGAAATATTAAAAGTTCAAGCCTGAAAGTGGACCAATAGTAAGATTAACAGCCACATAACATTTCCAACAATAGAGTTCAGAAATATAGCTAGAATGGCATTCAGGAGTCAATTGGTTTGCAATAATGGATGAAACAAAAATGAGTATTTTCATCTCCTCTATCCCGGTTTATTAATATAAATATTATGACATTGAAAAGGTATTAAAATACTAACAAATCTAAGCTACAAATGTACCTGTAAGTTAAATAAGAACACTAAATTTACATAGCAAGTGCTACAATAATGAATGGAGAGAAGTATAGTTTTATGTTAACTTGAAAATAACAGTTAATTTCTTTTTACAAAAACAATATCTTAAGACAAACAGATCTTCCTCTTAACATTTCAAAATGAATTATGCAATGTACACCTTCATTGGGAAAGACAGGGGCAAAACAATGCCCCTCTTAATTTGCTGCCAGCTGCCACACAAGTGTATTTCCTGACCTGATTTCTGCTTGGGTCTAGAGTAGTAACAGACCCGCTATACCCAACTCCCACTGCTCAGGAAGTCCATGATCTTTTAAACATCTACCAATGTACAAAAGGATGAATGAAATTATAAAATGAATGGATCTAGTTCCTTTTACAAGATTATTTTGTATCACATGAAATTAAATTCTGACAATTAATTCAATATAACAGAAATTTCAAAACTTCTACACAGATCATGTTAAAAAAAACTTAAAAGGGCTATAACTCTAATGTTTTCGGGTGACCCGACCGAAGCTTGGCTGGCGGCAATTTTCTTGAGTAGTAAACATTTCTTTTTTCTACCATGTTTTATTGAAATAACACCAACTATTTCTTAGATATGGCTACATCGTACAGATGGACAATGCTAAATTAAGATCCCTTAGCTTTCAGTGGGGGATATTTGTAACATTTTTTTAAAATCTGAAGTACATATTGAACGTAATTTCTATCAATCAATAAAACATCTAATGATAAAATAACCACTCAGGCACTGTAAATTAAAAAATCTTCAGATTTAGCAAATAAAGTTTCAAATATTTTACTTGCCCAAAATTTTAGCCTAAAGCATTGCCTAAAATACTATGTATCTTAAGGCACATCCTTGAATTTTCAGAAAAGCTTAGATGAGTAAATTTGTGACCAAAACAGTTCACAAATGATCTCCCTTGTCAGATATAGCCCCTGATAAACCAAATATGTAATGCAGGGGCTTTAACTCTTTCCAATTGGAATTTTTCGACTTTATCAATATTTCTAATAGAAATATGACATTAAGATATCCTGAAATTTCTACGGGTCGTACCGATTATAGCCTCCTTAGAGGATGGTGGACCCAATAAGCACAATTACAAACAAAACCTGAAATTTCTCATTCCAATTTTTATCAAATGTATGAGAAAAATAAAAGTTTAGACTCTTTAAGACCATCATCAGTTCACAAATCATGTGACTCAGCTTTCTTTTTAATCTCATTTACACATTTGTAAATACATATGTTAAATTTCCATCATACAGAACAAACATAATAGCGATAAAAGCAAAGTAACCAAAACAGAAGGACCAACTTACTTCAAGAGTGTATTAACAAAAGGGGGAATCAATGACTTCCTAAAGTATCTCATCATAACACTTCTTGTAAAAGATAATAGCGTAGCAAGGAATGTCTGTAAAACCTTATGCTACAATTCTATTTCTTTGTATGACATATTGCACAATACTTATGCATGAATATTGCAGTTTAAATGAATGGGAGACTTAAGTGAGTTATTATTTTCCCTATGGAATAAAGTCCAAGATAACAAAATTGCAAGTAGGTGCTATCAGTTGGAAACCTCTGACTTTATCGTTTCTTATAAAGGTATCCCAGTTATTATGTTCTGTGTTACTTACCTGGTAAACCTTGAGGACCGTCAATAATTGGAAATGAAGGTGTTAATAGTACATGCTTCCAAATTCATTGTTTAACCTGATTATCATGACTGCAAGTATTTCAGCTTTCTTTTTATCATATAAAACAACAAACAATGATGAAATCAGAGTTAACCAAATGAAAGGACCTACCTCATTTCAGAGAGTGAGAAAGGGAGGCAACTCACTACAGTCTCTAATTGATGAGTTTTTTTAAAAAATCAGATCTGTTTCCAACTGTTTGAGATTATTTGAACCTAACCCAGCTGGTGGCAAGTAATGCATCTGTTAAGACTGACATTATGATTTACAGTCACAGGTGGCTATCCTGAGTCATTTAATTTCCACTTGGCATCTCTTTGAATTGAAATATGGATCAGTCCATTATATCAGCTAGGTAAGAGCTAATTACAAGCATTGAGCAAAACAATTCATATACATTGTACAATGCATGCAACAGGGAACTTAGAAAAACATATCATTTCATGTTAGTAATATACATTTAGATGTTCGTAAAACACATACCGGTACATGTATGCCACCCTTAATGACACTTAACACACTGATGTTGGCAATTACATCAGCATCAGTAGCCAAAAGGCTCTCTATATAATTGACAACTTTGCCATTCAAGGTCACAGTGACCTTGACATTTCACCTTTTAACCTCAAAATGATCATGGTTCAACTGCTAGACTAAATTAATCTCCCAATTAATTTTGAGACAAATACTCAAAAGGTTTAAATCAAAAACAATTTTAGTCTTAAAAGTTAACCTTCACTGTAACTCATTCTCCTCAAAAGCGATAGAAGTCATCATCTGGTCAGGACAAACCGCACTATTTTAAGTTTGACGGTCTTAGGCCCTAGCGTTTTTAAAGCAATAGGGGTCATCTTCTCGTCTATTGAGTTTGAGGACCTTAGTCCCAAATGTTCTCAAGTAAGCTTTCAGTTACAGTTTAACTATTCAAGGTCATTGTGATGTTGACCTTTTACCTACTGGGCTAAAAATAAGAATAGGGGTCATCTACTCAGGTTAATACTAACCTCTGTATAAAGTCTGAAGATCCTAGGTATTAGCTTTCTAAACTTACTGATCAGAAATTCTTTTACCATTCAATGTCACTGTGACCTTGACTTTTGACCTACTTACATAAACTAGATGCCCACGTGCAACATGTGGAGCCTGCCATATGTCAAAAGGGCTAACTCCTTACCAAGTAGAGATGGGTCAAAAAACACCTAAATATTGGATGTAACATGCATGTTGTACCACAGAAAAGTGGTCTCGATTTTTCTCTACGGCCAGTAATAAAAAAGTTACAATATAAGCTATTTATAGTAACAACAAAGGGAAGTAATTCTAAAAACAAGGGTAGCCCATGGTGGTGAACATTTGTACAAAGTAACATCAAAATCCCTCCATGCATGAAGAAGAAATGCTCCAGACAAAGATATTCTTGACTTTGAACTTTAACCTCTAAGTGTGACCTTGACCTTAGACCTAGGGACCTGGTTCTTGCGCATGTCACTCCGTCTCATGATGGTGAACATTTGTGCCAAGTTAAATTAAAATCCCTCCAAGTATGAAAAAGATACGCTCTGGACAAAGTCATTCTTGAATTTGACCTTTAACCTCCAAGTGTGATCTTGACCTTAGACCTAGGGACCTGGTTCTTATGACACTCCGCCTCATGATGGTGAACATTTGTGCCAAGTAACATCAAAATCCCTCCATGCATGAAAAAGATATGGTCCGGACAAAATCGGACGGACGGACTGATGCACGGACGCACATACACCGAACCGCGAAAAGTGACAACTATATCGAGCTCACCGCAAGCGGGCTCGACAAAACTGTATCGGAGATACAGTTATCATGACCCGCCTATTTATCAAGTTTCAGGATTCAAGGCCCCATACCTTTTAGATTTATTCATTTTACTATTCAATGTCACTGTCAACTTGATGTTTGGTCTATAAATAACAAGAGGGCCATGATGGCCCTTTATTGCTCACCCGAGTACAACTGCTTTTATCTAAGTTGTTAGAAATCATCAAAAACCTTTCTGAAAATTTCGATATTGGGCTGACATGTTACCTCTAGAGTGGCAATAGTTTTTCCATAATTTGGGCTATTTACCTAGTTTTTGACCCCAGATGACCCATAATGAATTGATCTAGAATATGAAACACCTATTGAATTTAAGGATATTGGGCTGAAAATGTAACACTAGAGTTAAACTGGTCTTTCCATATTTGGGCTCTGTGACCTATTTAACCAAGTTGACCCAATTCGAACTTGGACTAGATTTTTAACAACCTTTCTGACATAGCTTCCAGATATTTGGTATCGGAGTGTTAACAAAGTTTTCAATATTCAGGCTGTGTGACCCAGTTTTTGACCCCTGATGACCCATATTCGGACTTGACTAGAAATCTGAACAACCTTCTGACAAATTTCCAGATATTTGGGCTGAAATGTTATCAATGGAATAACAAGGTTTTTCCAATTTGGGCTGTGTGACCTAGTTTTTAACCCCATGACCATATTAAAACTTGAGCTAAATCAACCAAACAACTTTTCTAAAATTGCCAGTTTGCCACTAAACAGTACCTCTAGATCCTAACAAGATTTTCCTATTTTTGGTTTATGTGCCCGGTCCTTCGAGATGACCCATATTCGAACTCGTCCGATAAATAGCAACCTTATAGTTCCATCATTGGAAAAAAATAAACAAACACTAATATTTTACTGAAACAATGCGCATCTAATAGCTCCCCTGAGCTAGCTAATGGTGGCTATGTAGTACTATATGCAAACACCTAAGGTTTTATATAATTTCTACATTAACGTCAATGCAATATTTAAATAATTTTTGCTACCTTACATATAATAAATCTGCAAGTGATATTGACTTTCTAAACTGACCATCAATTTAACATTATTGAAATTTTATTTTGTTTAAAAGCTTCATTTAACCAGTGGACAAAATTTATATTCTTAACTCAATAATAAACATTGACTCATAGTTATCAATATACCTAAATGGAATAACCCTTGATATGTACTAACAGTTTCAAGTTTGCACATTGAATAAAGAGGGGATGAAACCCGTATTAATCTATTTTGAACCTTATAGTCCATCTAGTAACTAACCTAATATTTTACGTTAAACAATGCGTATCTATCCCCATAACTAATGTTGTATTTGTCAGGGTTATAACAGAAATACGTGCCACTTAATTTAAAGGTATAAACTTCAAATTCATAATATTTTAAATAAAGCATTAACCACTGTTTTACTTTGAAGAATAAACATTGATATACTTATACCTTATAATAACATGTGACTTCATTCACATTGAATATAGAGGTAATAAATATCTTTTTAAGTCCAAAAAAGAAATCCACCCTTTCGAGTGTCTAAATGTTTTGTAATAACAGTAACTAAGAAACTTATTTCTAGATGTTTTAAACCAATCACTGTGTTTTGAGAATCATTCTTACTTCTAAACACATGCCACCATTTGTGAAGGGTAAATAAAACAAAAATAGTGTGCCACCTTGATGTAACAAGAAACAGGTGCCACATTGAAATCATGGTAACAACATGCAACATTTGATATAACAAGAAATGTGTGCCACCTTGATGTTACAAGAAACGTGTGCCACATTGATGTAACAAGAACATTGATATAACAAGAAATGTGTGCCACATTGAAGTTACAAGAAACGTGTGCCACACTGATTTAACGAGAACATTGATGTAATAAAAATGTGTGCCACACTGATATAATGAGAAACATATGCATGTACACACTACAAAAAGTCCAGTGGCTTCAGTTTATATCATATAGTAGATAAAATATTGTTCTTGCATACCAGATAGGGGTTTCTGCAGTTTTCACCAGTGCTGGAAAATCTCATATTACATCCCCCCAGGTAATATGACTCGCGTAAATTACTTGTGACGTAATGTTATAAATATTGTGACATCACTCCCCAAAACAAAGCATCTGAATATATCGTTTGATTTTATATCATAATGCATTATTTCAATATGCATTTAGAAATCTGTTTTAAAATACAAGACGGTATGCAAGAAAAGTTTCTATCTCAAGATATTTGGTTCATATGAATATATCCTTCATCTTGTGCAACTGCTTTGAGTGAACTCGACAGAGAGGTTTAATGCGGGAACTCAGCTAAAACAGTTACCCAAGGTAACGGATATTTCTATCTGAACTGAGTCAAGTTCCAGCAAAACAGTTTCCCCAGGTGACGCATAATTCCATCTGGACTACTTGTTCCTGGCAGAAACTATTAAATATAGGTATTTGTATCCAACTGCGCAAATACTGTCAGAATAAAATTTAGATAAACATTTATGGCTGTATACTATATATAATTACATATTTTTGTCTTATAAAAAGTTTTACTAAACTGTAGTATCACAGTATCATCACAGTGAATTTTGAACCAGTGCATATAAATGGACCTTGAAACAAGAGGGCCATGATGGCCCTAAATCGCTAACCTGAATACAAGTCCACTTGCCTGATGGGTGTGGTCCATTTTGACCCAAGAGGCATGATTTGACCAAAGTAGGTGGATGACCACAAGACAATGTTACATACCAAATAGGTTTTCCTATATATGTCTTTGTAAAATAAGTGACCTCCTGGGCGGGGCCAATATTGACCCCAGAGGTATAATTTGAACAAACTTTGAAGAAGTCTACTACGCACTGCTACATGCTAAATATCTATGCTATAGGCCCTGTGGCTTCAGAGAAGAAGATTTTTAAAGTTTTTCCTGTATAAGCCTATGTAAAATCAAGTGACCCCCTGTAGGTGTCAATTTTGACCGAGGGGTCATAATTTGAACAATGTTGGTAGAGGTCCGCATTTCTACATGCCAAATATCTAATCTCATAGGTCTTGTGGTTTCAGAGAAGATTTTTAAAGTTTTTCCTATGTAAAACCAAGTGACTAAAGCATTTTTATGCTTTTTTCAAAGACAAATTGTTTTCTATTCCCTAATCATGGAAACCAAGTTATATTGAACTTTGATAGCATTTTTCTTCATTAACAGTCATAATTGAAGATGTGCATTAATTACAGAAATTATCATTTCTTATTAAATATTTAAAATGAAAGCAACATAAACATTAAAGGGAAAGGCAAGTCAGAAAACAATTTGATTTAAATTGAAGAACACACTGTTCAAATGTTGTACATGTATATATGTATAAGCAATGGTAAAATTACAAACAACTTTGAAATTCATTAAACTTTCTGTAAAGTTCAAAGAGTTTGTCATCATTTCTTTCTTATGAACAGTTAAATACTACGGACAAATGTTGAGAAAAATTCATTATGCATAAACAAAATGCCATATTCAATGTTACAGTATGTTGAACCTTTAAAATTTATCGATTACTTATGCATATGATTGGATATTGATTTGAATTAGTTACATTGTCACATCTAAAATGTATGCAGAAAGTGTAAAATGTTTATATTATGGTGCTAAATACTGTTTCCTACTACAGCAACATATATCCAGTAAACGTGTATCCTATGTACATGTATAAACAAAGGGAGAGAACTTTCAGCAAGATTTTGTCACTAACTTAGGGAATTGTACATCAATGCATGTGCAAATCTGGTGACTGCAAATCTCCTCGAGGGCTAATATAACATGAAGCTTCTTTTACATTACTGTAAATTAGATAGTTCCGCAAGATAAAACTTTCGCAATTTGTGAGCAGACGGACTCATTCGTGAATTTTAAATTCAGGAAAGGAGATTTCTCTATTTGTAAATCTATGTAAAATGAATATATCATCAGATTTTGTAAAAAGCTAAGTGAGAAATTCCTGAAAATAGCAAAAATCAAATCACTGCCGCATAAGAACTATTTAATCTGTTAGTCTAATGCATTAAAAAACAAAGTAAAAATATGCATAAAAAATGAAATTCTGAACACTTTATTTGCATGTCTATCATAATAGTTGGACACCAACCGCCCCTGATTTTGCTTCAGTGATGTATTGAGTGTAGTGTAATCGACAGTGGCTGGTGTCCAATGAAGACTATTCATGTTTAAGTAAAAAAAAAGGGTCATAGTTAGAACTGGTTTCTCAATTTAAGACCAGGTTTACTTTCTTCTGATGTGGTAAAGCTGTTGTTGTTCTAAGTGTGCCGTAGATAATCAATTCGTCCACGAGCGGGTAAATCTCTGTAACAATTCAACAACACTATCATCGTCATTTTCCTGTGCATCCTGAAGTAGTGTACGACCATCACTATCAGGAATTTCTTTGTTTGCACCGGATTTTAATAACAAGTTCATCATATCTTCATCACTATTGCTGTATGCATGCCACAGCGCTGTCCACTGATCATCATCCTGTAGGTTTATATTGCACCGGTTCTGTTGGGAGAGAAAAAGTGAATAAAATTAAGGGGAGCGGTGGTGTAGTGGTTAACCTCTACGCATTGGTGTCTGCCACTTATCCTGGAATTTATGGGTTCGAGCCCCACTAGGGTCACCATCCTACCTCCTCATTTGACACCAGTACTGGTTTTTCCAGGAAGTGGACTCGAGTGACTCGATAAGCTACAAGCTTTCTTCACAATCGAATTAAAATAAATTCGTATAAACTAAAAAGTAAATATCAGATGCTTAGAAAGTCTTTGAAATTTAGCAAAGCAAAACATCAAGTTGTATTCCTCTATTGTATCCGCAAGTTACAACATGTGCAATCCAAAACACTTTCCTTGTAGGATGAAGTATGGCCAAGATGGCCCTATATTGCTCACCTGGTCACCATAGTAGGACAAAAACCTCTGCTTACTTTCAAAATTCAAAGGCTGTTAAACCGAATTTAACTCTTACCCTAGCTTCTAAATTTCTAAAATGGAGTTGTCCACCTTTAAATTCAGACTGTACCATTTATTGTTCATATGGGCGCTGATTGAAAATTTATACACTGACTAAATAGCAGATCATGATGAGACTGCATGGATGTGCATACTGATCATGATCTACACTGGTTGCAAAAGCATAATCTCTAGCCACCAGAAGGGTATGGGTTAAATGCTTATTGATCGACCTCATTTACTCATTGGAGTGCCTAGATTTTCTGTAAGCTCTTTCATTACACATATATTTTCATCTCTTACCTTTAACAAAAGTTTCACAACATTATTCTGTTCATTTGCTGTAGCTATGATTAAAGATGTTTGATTGCCAGCCTTGGCACATTTGAAGTCCATATCAGCCCCACCCTTTATTAACACCTGTACCAACTCTGATTTTCCGTCCCTACTGGAAACAAACAATGCTGACTCTCCGGACTGGTTGAGTAGATTTGGACTACCTTTACCTGTTCAAACAAACACATATATATATGAACAAAATCTAGTGCAATCAGGGCTGACCAACTAAAATTACTAACAGTCTTTCGGATGAGACTTAAACCGAGGTCCCATGTATGGGTGAAAACCTGGCATGATAAAGAACCAGGGGTGTCTCTGGAATTGGGACGCTTTCTGTATCTTGCACTATCCCCCGAAACCTAAAATAACTAAACTCTTCTGGGGGCGTTGGTCATATGGGAAACCGGTACCAACGATAAAACCCTAATATACCATACCATATACCAAACAATCAGTGCAGCAATGTTAATAATAATAAAAATAATGATAATAATAATAATAGTAAAAATAATAACAATAATAAAAGCTTTATTTAGCAAAGATGACATATTCAGACATGTGAACACATATAATCTAATTTTCAATATGGCCTTCAAAATTAAGACACAAAAGAAAAAGCATTATTACTAAAATTACTTCGCAAAGTTAACACTGGAAAGACACATTTACACATAAGACTTCAACACATTCTGTTAATAAATTCATTCATACAATCATGTACATTCACTGACAGACACTCAAAGGACATGAATATAAATTAGACATATAAATATGTTTAAGAAAAATGTAGATAAACTTAACTGGTCGCCTTAGCGACATGCGCGATGGACATAGAACCATGCTGATTAATGGTCATTTAATACAACAATACAAGACTGAATATTTTTGTAGAAAGTCTGGATCCACCTAATAATAATAAAAATGATGATAATAATAACAATAATAACGTCTTTATTTATTATGGATGATATTTGGTACAAAACCAATTTTCAACATGCCAGGTCCACATGAACAGACAAAATGTACACAGTTGTATACAAAATTTACAATAAAAAACAAACAGGTATCACAAATAACAAATTTACAAAGTAAGACAATTCAAGATGGTGCATTGAAGTCGTTATCAAGGATAATCCTGGCAGCTTGTTTTTGGAATGTTAAGACTGTATCCAGTTGTTCATCACTGCAATTTCTTGAGATTGTAGAGCAGTAGTCAAGGTGGGTTAGAATATAAGCATTAAAGAAAAGTTTGCCTGAATGAAAATTTAGAAAGGTTTCATTCTTAACAGAAGGTAGAAGGTCCAATTTCATCAAGTCAAGTTGACTTTGATTTGTCTAGTTTCTTAAGCTCTTTGGAAACGAATTTTACACGTCTTTGTTTTTCGGGTATATGGGAGTTCATAACCTCATGCAAAATTTTGAGAAAGAAATCCAGAGCATTGTCTGGCTCTTCATACATGTCTTACACAGACCATGGCTGATTTTCTAGATCATATAAAAAATGTTGTTCATTGAAATTTTTGTTTGACCGCTATTTAATTGTTGAGTCTAGAGGGCCATTTTCAATGCCTGAAGAGTGTTTTTTAGTGAAGCATACTGGAAAATTATCACTTAGCGTTAGACATGGTATTTGGATGTTAATTATATTTTATGGCTTGTTTGTGTAGATGTGATCAATGATTGTTGATGCTGTAGATTTAGTAAGTCTGGTATATAGGCTTGTTAACAAGTTGTACAAGATTGTGTGAACTTGTTAAGTTATTCCATGTACTATTTACTGTAGCATTATTCACAAAGTTGTAATTTAAATCACCAATTATTATTATTTCCTTGTTTTCTGAATACAATTGTTCTAGGCACTGTCCAAATTCAGAGTTCCAACTTGCTGGAATACATCCACATCCATGGTGGCATCACTGGATACGTGTTTCTTTTTCCATTCCAGTGCTGTTTTCTGAAGGATGGTTTTGGGAAAATTGTGAAGTGTGAAGCGAGGAATATTGTCCATGAAATGCATATCTAATGATGCTAATATCACACATACTTTTCAACTTGGTATTCACACCTAAAATTACTTTTGAGACTTCCTTATCTGATTTTTGGGGTAATATTGAAGATACTATGATCTTTGCAGCTTTGTTTACGGATTTAACACATGAAATGATGCCTTTATAGTGGCTTATGATTGCACTTGGGTTGTCAGCATCAGAGATATTATTCATACCAACATTAACGACAGCATCACACGTTGTCAATTTTGGGTTCTGTTTGGAGAGAGTCACAGTTTTAGAACAGAATGTCTTGAATGCGAGCGCCTGAATTTGATTTTATACTGACACTGTATTTCTCACCAGTAGGATGTTTTGTGTCCAATACCCTGGTGACAGAATCTCCAAGTATGCAGATATGGCGCTTCCTGTCTTCTTTCGGTTGAGAATGTAATTTTTTTCTTTATTTTGCAGTTGGTCCAAGACTGATTTAATGCTGCTTATTTCTTCAGTTAGGGTAGCAACACCAGAGAGAATATTTTCACTATTGTCAGACACTGATGAGTTCTTATTTAGCACTGTCTGGAGCTTGTTGTTGTCTGCATGGAGAGATTTATTGGTTGTCCTTAGCTTCATGTTTTCTCCCTCCAAAATAAGTGTCTTTGAAGTTAAGTCAGCTATTTTTTCATCTGCTTCATTCACTTTTTGTTTCAGTGATTCAACATGCTGTTTTGTTGATGCCACTGAATTCTTTTGATGTTCTGGTAACTGAGGATTAAGGACATTCTGATTTGTCATAGCATCTTGCAAGTTCTTTGGCTTGATTATCAATTTGCCTTTGCAGTTGTAGTTTGCATTCAGTTAGTGTTTTGATTTCTGCTTGAAGTATTTCTATTTGTGTTGAGTGTTGTTCATGGCTTGTACAGCCTGCAGTATGAGTACTGTCAGCCTGTACTTCAGCTGTTGATTGACTGCTTGATCGTATTTCGTGAGACACTGTTTTAGGTATTGTATTTGAATTCACATGTTTATGTTTTCGCTGCTTCTATTTTCTGTGTAAATTTGCAGTATGTTCCTGCTGTTGTTGCTGTCTGTAACTATTGTACTGGAAGTTGACTGGTCTACTCATTAGTTCCCCTTTCTTTGAAGACTTTTCTGCTTTCTTCAGTTTCTTTCCTAATTTCAACAAATCTTTATCTATTGGTGGTCCAAATATTACTTTTGAGACACTGCTTAGGAGACTTGTTGATTTTGACTTGTACCTAGGTCTGTAATGAGACTGAGCAGATGTTGTGAGATTTGATTTGAGTGATGTTGTATCTGCTTCAGTTGATAAGGATGCTACAGACACATTTTCAGTTGCAGACAAATTTTCAGTTGCTGCTCTGAATTTTGTGTTTTTCCAAAGTTTGCTTGCATTTCCTTGGATTACTAATTTACAGGTCTCATAAGCTGTAACTACCATCTTTTCATTGCCAATATTGGTTGATGTTATGTGACCAGTTTGAGGTTGGTTAGGTGTGAAAACATACATTCTTGACAGACATTCCATTATTTCATCAAAGATTGCTTTCCCCAGGCATGTTTCCACGACATCATAAAGTTTCCCATTGTTGCTATCTCTGTAAGCTGTTTGAATGTCACTTGCAGAGAAGCCAGAAAAGTGGCTTAAGTCTGAGGAGCTGTTGAAGTCCATTGTTGCTTTAATAGGTGATAATAGTCCAAATGGTCTAAAGGACACAATTGTCCAAACAAACCTGCTGGGTTCAAAAGTGACAGTTAATCCTTTGTTTAGATAACTGAAATCCCGTTGTCCTTACAATTCTCTCTTAATTTTAGGATGAAATTCACAAATAAATCTCAAATTTTCTTAACTTTGTACATAAATTTTCATGAAACGGAATCAAACGCAGTTGCAAAATCAACCAAAAGAAGCATTCCTGGAATTTTAAGTTCTTCAGTACAATTCATTATGTCATAAATAAGTCTAATATTATCCCCAATAAAGCTTCCTGCTAAAAATCCATCTGACTTTCACTAATCAATATTTGAAGACTTTTTTTCATTCTGTTTGCCAAGCTTGCCGAGGCAATTTTATACCCTACATTTATCAAAAAAGTATGTCGCCAATTTTTTAACAGTTCTTAATCTTTATGACCTTTTGGTATACATGTTATTGCTCCCTGCTTCTGTGTTAGTGATAATTCCCCAGAGTCAAAGGCACAATTCATAGATCTTAAACCAAAAATGTGCCAATATCAATCCAAAACACCTTATAAAAGACTGATGTAAAGCCTGAAATACCAGGAGAGGAGTTATTTGACATTTTTTCAATCTAAAAAGCATTTCCTCCTGAGTACGTTTACCCTCTTTTACAGTTTACTCCCTTTCTGACAATTTTCTTATTTGAAATTGGTTAAATAATTCTTCCAAATTAATATCTTTTGAGCTTTTTAAACAATATATTATGTTTTTATAATGATTCATAGTTTCTGACAATATATTACATGTATTTTGATCATGTAAAAGTCTGCTTGAGCTGGAATATAGAGAGTTAGTATGTTTTGAGACATAATTTCTGTTTTCTAGATTGAAAAATAGTTTGAAGGTTTATCACCTTCTAAGACCCATTTTGCCCGGGAAAGAATTAGGAACCATTCAAGTTTTCTTTGTCTTATTTCTTCTAGATATTCTTTTCTTTTGTTCCAGTAGATTTTCATCAACATTTGGAGAGTTTTGAATATTTTTTAACAGTTACATGTATTTATCTTTATGATCTACCTCACTTGCTTTTAATAAGAGATTAAATTTTTGACACATATTCAAAATCTTTCAGCAAGGAGTTATTGAACTTCAATCCAGTATGAGTAACCTTTCACAAATTTATCAAGTTCAATAGACATAAAATCAAAGAGTGATCCTTTCACAAATTTATCAAGTTCAATAGACATAAAAATCAAAGAGTGATCAGTTCTATATCCTGGGCAAATGCATGAGTCCACTATGTCAACAAATAAGTTACTGCTTACTAGAAATAATCTAACCTTGCTTTCTTAATTGGCCTTTTTTTAAACCAAGTAAATTGTTTGGTTTCTACATGCTCTTCTCTCCAGCAGCCAACCAAGTCGCATTCAATAAACATTTCAAAAACTTTAAGCTTGGCTTGGGGGTTAATAACATGTAAATAATTAACATATTCTTTATCAGGGTTTAAGACTCGCTTAAAATCACCCCCGATAATGCAACTGTGTTGGATCTGTGACAGCTTTTGCTTTATGTGAGGATTAAAATTTGGTTCATCTTTATTAGGCCCATAGATACAGAATAGTAAAAAATTCAAACCCTTTAATTTACAATGCAAGATTAAAAGATTTCCTGAATTGTCTTTTTCTACAGAAATGAACTTATAGTCAAAATTATTGTTTATAAAAATGCCGACACCTCTAGATTGACTGCTATAATTACTTAAATAGCACTCATATCCCCACTGACTTCTAACCATTTTTGTATCCATGTCAGTAAAATGTACATCCTGTATAAAATAAATATTGAATTTCTTTGATCCTAAAAAGTTTAAAACATCTTTTTTTATGCTGTCCGTTCATTGATGCAAAAGTTATTTTTTCAGTCATGATCTACATTCAGGCAGTATGTTCTGACGTCATCCAAGACATGGCTAATTGAAATATAAATTAAATATCAAAATATAAGACAGTCGTCTTCTCCCTCCATTACAACAGAACAATTTTTTTTCGAAAGTAACAAGAGCACCGCCTGTGGGTACCATAATTATGCTCATCTAATTTTATCCTTTTACAGTTTATTTATTACTGATACCTTTATTAAACTGACATCATGCTCATCTTACTGCACATAGTGTATTTTTAGTGACAGTTTTATAAAAACAATTTTCGGTTGCTGTGCATTTAAATGTGTAAAACTAATGATAATGCCAAATTAGTATTTGAAGTTGGTGCTTTAGAAATGAAAAAAATGGACAAATAAAATAATAGTTCCTTCCTTCGCAGTGATCTCCCTTGTGTTTTTGTAGTTGTTGGTACAAAAGATTTTGGGCAGTGGAAGGGAAGCAACTCCTGCATGCAGTTTTTTTTCTTCTTAAATTGACTCTCCCAGTCAAAATAGGAAAAGTAATATTTGGAAAGTTATTATTTCGTACTGGTAGCAGGAAGAGTTTGTTGTATTGGGTTAAAAGCTATTATTTCCTCTACCCTTTTTACACACACCTATTTCAGCTGGATTTTTTCTTGAAAAAAATGTGCATAATGTAACTTTTAGTAACAGTGTCCTTGACCTTGAAAGCTAGAACACGTCTGGTAAAAATCTGACATGTAGTTTTTGAGAAGAAGACGTTCAAAGGAAATGTTGATGATGAAAGATGGATGCCGGACAACTAACCTGCCCTTGAATTGAACAGATAGTTCATCCCTGGGTCTTTGGCTCAGATGAGCAAGCATCTTGGAAGATGGTCATATAAGGACTATTTGAACAATTTTTAAATAATCTCTGCCCTTTTTTAAAATGACCCTTTCTGTGCAGTTGGTGCGTGATCTGAGCATCCCTTTTCTAGTTATCACGAACCTAAATGATTGACAAGTCCATTTTCAAATCTTGCCAGATTTCAGGGCTATATAAAAGTAATTTGTGACACTACATAAAAATATATGCTTCACTTTTACCTTTTAATGTAAACTGTTGCAAAGAAAACAGAAAACAACATAATTATCACTGAATATTATATCCTAATAGTGAGTCTTGTTACTAGTTTGTACATACCATCAAGAAGAATCTTTAAAATATCAGCATATTCTTTTTCTACTGCTGTAAATATTGCTGGATTTCCATTACTAAGAACTTTGTCTGGATCTGTGCCTTTGTCAAGCAGTAATTTCAATACCTGCAATTAGTAAAACCAACAGAAACATAGTAACAAAAGCTGTTTGTAAAACACAAATGCCCCTCTCTTGATGCAATCTGTAATGTGGAAAAAGTCCAACTATGCAAGGAACCATTTTTAAAGTAAAAGTCACTGTGAAATTTTCCTAAGACCTAATAACCTGAAAATGGATAGGGGTCATCCACTGGTAATGACAAATCAAGTGTCAATGTCTCCAACTGATTCTTGACTGATGACTCAGAAACCGTTTCAGTATAAAAGGTCTCATTGACCTTGACCTTTGACCTACTGACCTCAAAATCTATAGAGGTCATCTGCTGGTCATGACCAATCTCCACATGAAGTTTCAAGATTCTAGGCCCATATTCTCGAGTTATCATCCGGAAACCACTTGGTAGACGGACCGACCAACATCTGCAAACTAATATACCCCTCTTCTTTGAAGGGGGCATAAAAACAAGAGCTGTCCCTCATAAGTGATGAATGCGTGCGAAGTAGTGTCTGTGACCTTGACCTTCAAGATGTGGACCCTGTATTTACACATAATACTTTATTTTCATGTGTTGAACATTTATGCCAATTCATTTTAAAATCCTTCAATGTATAACAGAGTTTCAATCTGGACATGAACATGTGCATATATACAGGATTCTAAACCTCTGTAGAAAATGTTGAATTTAAGTAACAGGCATTAATTTGACAGCCAAGTTTGCATGATCTGCAATAGTTGCAAAGGCAAGAAAACTTTCCGTTAGGCTAAGAGATGAGCATATGTGTTTATTTAATAAACAATACAGATAGATGCCTAGTAGTTACCTTTGGTAATCTCTTTTTATAGCCCCTTCCAGAGGACAGCCGTCAGATTTGTGATGCAGCTTTTGAATATCTGCCCCTTTATTTATTAATAGCAAGGCAACTTCATCTAAGCCTGAAAAATTAATTATATTAACAAAATATACATCTTGGGGACTTATAATTGTCTAAATTCTGACCTCTGATTGGTCAGTTATGAAACTTGGCTCATTGCTAGCTTCTGATTGGTCAGACTGCTCATTGCTAGCTACTGATTGGTCAGCTATGAGACTCAGCTCATTACTAGCTTCTGATTGGTCAGCTTTGAAACTTTGCTAACTGCTAGCCTGGCTTTTGAGACTGTACATCTGGCTTTCAAGAATGTACATGTAATGTAAATGATCGGGTTGTATGTAAAAACTAATTGGTTTATAGTATCAAACAACCAATTTTAACTTAACTAAGTAACAACTGTAATATGCAGTCATCTACTTTATAAAGTCACGTTTGTATTAACCCCAGACAAGCTGTTGTTTAACATAGGTTTGACAATGCTACACACTTACTCTGCTGGTAACAAGTTAAATAATAGAGCTGTCTTCGAAATCAGTATTCCAGAATCAGCTTGCAATGCAGTATGTATATGGTATGATCATTCGTGCCAGATCTAAACTATCCCCTATTCAGTCTGTAAATGTTCAATGAGCACCCCTTTAACAGTTGATGGTACTGTCCGTCCGAATTGCAAAAATACTGTGAATTGGGTAACTTTGGCATGAAATTTCGCTATTTGTGAGCAGACAGACTTTTAAATTTTTTAATTTGAGACAGGAGAATTCTTTAATAGCAAATCTATGTCAAATGAATCTTGATGAAAAAGTGGAAAATCTGCGAAAAATCAAATCATATAAAAGATTACCCAATACACTCGACAGGTTTAAAAATGCAAAAGTGGCAAAATAATTATTTAAACAGTGTTATCGTGTTTCACACAACAAAAACAATATAAAAATGAATTATTGTAAATGTTTCAATAATTCATCGCAAAAAATAACTTACATAGAAATAAAAACAATAGCGTCATTCCAATAAAAGTGTTCAACAGGGGTAATTTTTGCGTTTCTAAACCTGTTAAGTGTATACATGTTCTTTTGAAGATTTAGTATCATAAGGCTACTATTTACCTAGACTGATTGCATATTGCAAAGGGGTCCATCCATAAAACAAACAGTTTATGTCCACACCACTGTTCAGCGTTTCTTCAATCTTTTTTATATCTTTCTCCTTTACAGCAAGATGCAGTTGCTGCTCTGGGTTCATTCTGTTTTATCTTGCAAACAAAACAAGAATAAAAGATCTAATGTATTTTTCGAAAGAAATACAACGTAACTGGAGATGTTTAGTTTATACTGATTTAATTTAGCTTGATTGTGAAGAAAGCTTGTAGATAATCGAGTCACTCTTGTGTCCGCTTCCTGGAAAAACCAGTACTGTTGTCATATGAGGAGGTACGGTCGTGACCCAAGTGGGGCTCGAACTTGCAACCTCCGGGATGAGCGGCATGGAGATGTTTAGATGTGACATTGATGTCCCCTCTTTAAGGTGTTTGCATGGCCATTCTGAAACAATGCAAACTGTTGCCACACTTAGACTACAATGGCAAGTCAACAAAATACATGTTCAACTGAATGCATTTTATGTAACTAATTGTCTGAATTTGACCCTTGAGCTACGACCTTTATGCTTTCCTTTTTTTACAGTTGTTTACAATTAGCTAAAAGTACATTCACGGCTGATGAAATTGTCTGATTTGGCTTCCAAAACTAAACTTTCTGACATAATATTATTAACCTTAGACTGGATATCACAAAAATATTTCACATTATCTACTTATCTGCCATATCTAAAAATAAGTAGATAACAGTGATAACGCAAACTAATTTCGTGATTTTCACTTATTAAGTGATTAATGCGAAAATATTATCTATTTATCCGCTACAGATATTTAGTGTTATCTACTTATCTGCCATTTTTGAATATGGCAGATAAGTAGACTGTACGAAATATTTTCACATGAAGTACCTACTTTATAAATAGCAATGCTAAATCTTAACAACTTAGTCACTTAATTATCTGAGATAAGTACGTAAGTAGATAAGTAGTGGCTAGATGAGAGCTAGCCTAGAAGGACACAATTTGTGTTACGATATTCATTTAAGCTGGAAATGTTTCGTGAAAATATCACTAGATAACCAGATAAATATCATAGATATTAAGCAGGTATCTAGATAATTAATATGAAAGTCAGTTAACTGACTCAAGTGCAACAAACTATATACATTTGTGTTTCTTTATAATTATGCGCAAATTTTTTATGAATCTGCGCAGTTAAAGAGCTTTATGTCAATTAGTTTTTTAAACAAGAGCTGTCCATAAGACAGCATGCTCCATTATTTTCAGTGTTTGACAATAAAACAAAACTTTTGTCAGTAAATAGCAAAACACAATTCTGTTGACTCTCTAAGTATAAACTAGGGAACTGTAATCATAAAATAAGTCAAAAGCTATTCTATGGTTTACAACTTAACTATTATAGTTTTAAATAACTCCCATAAGTGATTACTGAAGTATGTGTATGTTAGCACCTTGCATGCAAAACTTTAAACAAAGTTTCCAAGTTCAACATGGGCCATAATTAGAAATAAATTCCTACAAGAGTTATAAAACTTGACAATCTGACACCACTGAAGACTTTAATGATAAGTTTCAAATCAGTATCATAAGTGGTTACCTTGCATGCAAAACTTTAACAAAAGCTACAACTCCCACATCGATGCAGACGAAAAAAAACATGTAATAGCCATCCTTATTCTTCGAATAGTCAAGCTAAAAATGCCAACAATGTCTTTTCTTGACAATTCAATATTTGAAGCAGTATTTTGTTTTCATCACACTTGATGAGTGTTCAAACACTTTCCAAATGAAAAAATCATTTTAATTCTTTTTTGAAAGCCTATTTCATCACCTCACATTGGGGGCTGACAACCAAGCAGGCATTACTTATAGCAAATTTAGAAAGACTTGATAAAACATAAACATTAAATTTCAAATGCTCAATTTCTTTATAAATTTTTTTTTTCGAAATAATTTTGTTCAGAAAGTTCTAGCAGTTATTTTAAAATCCTATGCTGTATTACTTCTGTTCTTTTGCATTAAAGTTACATAAACATCAGCCTAGACTCTCACTTAACCGCCGCGATAGCCTAGTGGTTAGAGCGTTCGCTTCGTGTGCGGGAGGTCGTGGGTTCGATCCCCGGCCGCGTCATACCAAAGACGAGAAAAAAATGGTACTGACAGCTTCCTTGCTTGGCGCTCAGCATTATAAAAGGGTAGTGTCAGGAAGATAAAGAGAAGCTTCCTGCTTCTGGGAAAAGGTAAGTACTTGTTACTGGATACCCTGTTTGTCGCACAATAGCTTTGTAGCTAATGTTGTCTGTTGATCATATGCGACGTTAAATAAGGCTTCTTTATCTTTTATCTTTATCACTCATGTGCAGAAATAATGTGGCTCCAAAGGGGTACACAAATTTACCAGAAGTGCTTTGCAATTAATGAAAGCAGTTTCTTTCACTAAGCTTTCATGTAGCTATTTTGTAAATGGAAGTAAATGACACAACTAACTGGACAGTTGCCCAGGATGAATGACATACTGCTGCATACTTGTCAGATTTTATGAAACATATATTAACTTAAAGGCCCAGAGTTACCCAACAGAGAATGTCATTCATCCTGGGCAACTGTCCAGTTAGTTGTGTCATTTACTTCCATTTATATATATGCATGATAAGGACTTTAAAACACCCACTTTACATATAATCTGTCTCATAAAAAGCTATACATAATTACATATATATATAGCTTGTGTCACATGTTTAAACCCTTTCCAACAATAAATAAATATTGTATTGTATCATTTCATGATATTCATCTGCCAGATATTTCCTGCATGTTCAAAACACTGAAAAGTCACCAGGGGTTGGCAGTAAGACAGAAATAAAATAATCAGTGATTATTTGCAATATTTAGTCTAAGGTCTTTGATCAGTGATTATTTCCTTACAAAACTGGTAACGGTCAACGGACACTTTTCAATTGGTAAACAGATTCATAAACAAGAGCTGTCCATAAGACAGCACGCTCGACTATTGTGGGTGTTTGCTAATAAAACAAAACTTTTATCAGTGTAATAGCAAAACAAAATTCTGCTAACTATTAAGTATAAACTAGGAAAGTTGAATCATAAAAAAAGTCAAAATCTATAACTATAGATTTAATTTTTGGTAAATTAATTGTTTGATACAAAATTTACCCTGAACACTATTGCAAGGTTTGATATAACTACCATAAGTGGTTACTGTGATATGTGCATGATAGTACCTTGCATGCAAAACTTTACCAAATTTTCAAAGTCAAACAAGGGCCATAATTTGCACTAAATTTAAACAAGAGTTATCTGTCTTGACTGTGTGACACCTCTTAAGACATTAAAAAAGTTTCAAGTCAATATCATAAGTGGTTACTGAGATATGTGCATGATAGTACCTAGCAGGCAAAACTTTAACCAAATTTTCAAAGTCAAACAAGGGCCATAATATGTATTAAATTTATACAAGAGTTATCTGACTTGACTGTGTGACACCCCTAGAGACATTAACGAAGTTTCAAGTCAATATCACAAGTGGTTACTGAGATATGTGCATGATAGTACCTAGCAGGCAAAACTTTAACCAAATTTTCAAAGTCAAACAAGGGCCATAATTTGTACTAAATTTTTTCAAGAGTTAACTGCCTTGATTGTATGACACCCCTAAAGACATGAACAAAGTTTCAAGTCAATATCATAAGTGGTTACTGAGATATGTGCATGATAGTACCTAGCAGGCAAAACTTTAACCAAATTTTCAAAGTCAAACAAGGGCCATAATTTGTACTAAATTTTTTCAAGAGTTAACTACCTTGATTGTATGACACCCCTAAAGACATGAACAAAGTTTCAAGTCAATATCATAAGTGGTTACTGAGATATGTGCATGATAGTACCTAGCAGGCAAAACTTTAACCAAATTTTCAAAGTCAAACAAGGGCCATAATTTGTACTAAATTTTTTCAAGAGTTATCTGCCTTGATTGTATGACACCCCTAAAGACATGAACAAAGTTTCAAGTCAATATCATAAGTGGTTACTGAGATATGTGCATGATAGTACTTAGCAGGCAAAACTTTAACCAAAGAAGCAACGCCGACGCCGACACACAAGTGACTGTAATAGCTCTCCATATTCTCCGAACAGTCGAGCTAAAAAATGGCAGTGGGTATGTTCATAGGACCCTGCCCCCCCAAAATAAATGAATTTCACAAAATATATTCTCAGTTACCCTTCTTAGTGATCAAATTATTACATTCAGCAATTCTCTATATTCATCATGTTCATGTTCGCACACTTGACTTATGTACAGGATTTAGTAATTTCTGGTCTTCTTTTCAAGTGTCTGATTGATTCGTAATTCGTAAATGTGATAATGGCTGTACATGTTATATTCAATGTCTTCTGGCTTTCCATTACAAAAATAACCTCACAATTCAGTTGAATATTTTTCATAATTTTGGAGTAAAGTCAGAAAACAACCAAATTTTTCACAATTCCCCTGGTACCGGACCCATTCAGAATTTGCTGGTGTTGATGCCAGTATTCCTATTTCTCCATTTTAACTAAATATTGTCAACTGACACAATAACAAGACCAATTTTGATTTAAGTTATGGAAGCCACAATGTCATGACTGTACAGGATTCAAATTTACCTTTTTTTTCTACTAGCTAAAATTAGCTAGTGGTTTTTTAGTTCACTAGCTAAATAAAAAACCTACTAGCTAAAATCAAACAACGATTTTTATTAACTTTAAACATGCGAAAACTTTAATACTATAATTCGTATAGACTACAGTACAGACCTGGAGGATTATGCAAAAACGCGAAGTGTCGAGTTTTTCACTCCATACTTCAGCGTGAGTAACTCGGAGACAAATAGCGCATCTTTGAGTGAGCTTGGAGTGCCTGAAGTGACTTCGCGTGTGGAGAAATATGAAGTCACTTCGCGCAGGGTCCGTATATTACATCGGGTTATGAACGGGTTTACGGGACATAAAAATCAAATATATTATATCCGGTAGAAATTTATTTTAATGAACTTCTATACATGAAGGGTTTTTGAGTTGTATGCATATTACATTCAAAGATATTTGTCGACCGACGTACATTTATATAGCGTGTTCAATATATTTAATCACCAAAAATAAAACTTACTCATATCATTATTTGTTCCAAACTATTATTTCTATTTTTCCAAAATTATCAGACTATTGTCTATAATTACTTTTTCATATCTCAAACTGTCAAATATCTCGGTCTGTTTGATGCCACGTGCTTCACCAAGATCAAACAAAACTCACATGTACAATGTGCGTCGGCGTTTGTTCTTTGATCTCGCAACACCTGCAGCTCTATCTCTATTTATACATGTACAAGAGGTTGAAGTAAAAAAATATTTCGGCAAAGGTTATTCATTTGAATAAATCGTAGAAAATTGTCACTGGAAAAACGTTAGCTTTGATAGTTGATGAAACAATATTAATGACAAAAAAAAAACGGACACGCTGAAACGCCGTGATTTTCTTTAAAACAGAACATTTTTAGAACAATTGGGAATGTTAATTGATAAATACTTTGTGCATTCACAACTCAGAGGTGTCATACAGCTTGAATTTGCAAACAGACTGAATTTGTACAATAGGCCATATTTTTCACAACAATCGCGAGTGACAGTGCTAAGAGACCAATTAATACATCGGAATTTTATCGGAAATAAATATTCTAAATCAACATAAAGGTGATAAATATTTTAGGTTCTGACAAAAAATAACTCAGTGCTTTTGAAACAACAAACAAAAACAACATAACACCGCAAACAGTGGCGGCAATTATCAACGAAAAACGTCGTATCTGTCCGAAGGTTCCGAAATGATCGACTATGGAAACAGCGATCTATTTTTAGGACTGTTATCCACCCAGTTACAACTGAAACTACATTTTCATGAATATTTTAACTTTGCTTATTTACAGTCAGATTTTTCTCGTAAATTATGGCATTTAAATGATTTGGTTGGCATTTAATTGACTCGCTAAAAGATGCGAGTTCGTTTTACAGCCACTCGCTATTCTAAATTTCCACTCGATTTTAGCGAGTATGCGTGTCTAAATTTGAACCCTGCTGTAATCAAGATGCTTGAAGTTAGGTCTGATAGGTATCGTTGTATTTTTAATTTTCTTATTTAAACAGCATGTACCGTATGATATGCATTATATTTATTTCAACGATAATTTTCCGGTACGAATTGACTAAGGTACGAATCGACCCGAAAGCGAGTCAGAAACTGGCATTTATGACGAAATTATTGGCTTCTTTCGTGTACGTACGTCGAGGTTACCTTTTGTGTTGAACTGCTGTAGATCTATGTATATTTGTTTGAGATGTACACTAAGTGTTTTCAGTGCCTTTGTTAATCGTAAATTTTCAATCGTTATACAGCGTCCCTAGCTACAGATCAAAAGTAATCCGAAGCTATCAACCCAACTCTAACTCAACGATTCATATCTGCACTAAAGGCACACAATCACCCAAACTTGCTGGCAGTGTTCTAGGTAGAGCGTTTTATTTTATTTATTTGCCTGGGTGTGTCTCTGGACGGTGTGAGCCGAGGTTGTACAACATGTATAGTGTTATTATAATGCTGCATTAGTGCATATGTTTTGTCACACATTTTACAGTTACTGTGAATTTTGCTTTTTATCTGTTAAATTATTTTCTTTTGAAATGTTTATATAAATGTCCCATGCTATAAATGAGCCATGACTTGAATTTTTCAAGGACATATTTAAAAGCGTTCGCTACTATTTCCTATTATGTATATAGATCTAGCGCAAAACATTTTTCAAATAGAAGATCTAGGATAAATCCTTCAAAGTTGGTATATTGACTGAGATCAAGTTTGAAACAGAAATCCGAAATAAAAATAACAGGTTACTAGCCTTGATTTTTTATTCCTTGATATTTTCAGATTTCAAGGCAGATTATTCATGATCAAGGCTGTTCAAAATAATTAAGTGATGTCTTGAGCAAATTCTGGAATAATTTTGTGCTCGGTCAGAATCAGAGGAGAGATATTTCAATTTCCAATACAAAAATGACACAATGACTCGCGTACAATTAGTTCAGGGTCCGTATAGGAAATGGTAGCGAACGCCTTCCAATCCAAGAAGAAGAAAGGCTTTATGTATAATATTGAAATTTGTAACAAGACTTGTAATTTTTGTAAATTTAATTACAATTTAATTTAAGTTGGTGACGAGTTTCCGTGACTGCCTATTTAATTGTCATAGCTTCAATCAAATGAAAATTGAATGATTATGTTTGTAACTATTATCTGAATAATTTATATACTGTAGTTTTAGGTTCGTACAACTTATGATAAATGAAAAATAAGAACTAATAAAATTAGCTGTGTCGTGTAAGTTAATAATTGCATTATTCAAATCCTGATCTGTTATTTATTCCCCTTTTAAGCAGGAACGTAGAATATACATAGATTTTAGATTTTATGATGTGACCAAATTTCAAACTTGACATAGCATTTATCAAGACATCCAGGGTGATTGGGTGCAAATTTGGCTTCTGTAGTTATCGCGAGGTTTTTCTATTTTTTTACCTGGTGTCCTAGGTTTTGATCACACGTAATATAGTTTCTTTCTTGTCCTATATTTTATCAAGACAAACATTCTAACCAATTTTACGGTTTGGTTGGGTACAAATGTGGTTTCTACAATATTTGGAATATTTTTTATTATTTGACATGGTCTATGACCCCGCGTGACCTGGTTTCAACTTTTGGTCGAGAGATCATCAAGAAAAGTATTCTGACCAATTTTCATGACGATTGTTCTTATAGAATGTTCAGACGGTAAGTGTGGACAGACAGACAGACAGGCAGACAGACAGGCAAGCAGGCTAGGGTGAGCTCAAAACAGAACATTTACACCAGCTATCTACTCTAGTTTCACCGATGTCGGAGCTAAATATTAACTCATTTTCAGTAATAAATTATCTTACACAAGCAAGATAAATCTTTCATGCAATAACTTTACCGTTCAAAATGATTTTACTTGCTGATTCTTAAGGAACGAATGCTACAATTATCATGCAATATTTCTATTACTATCTTGCATTTTCCCGTAAGATTTCAATCATGATGCGATATTTTCGCATCAAATCTACATAAATATCTAGCAACTGGTGACCATTATACGCTTCCGTAGTAAAACATATAGTCTTTTCTATACAGCCATTTACACACATTTCGAAATCGTACTGTATTTTTATTTTCAACCCGTTGTCTCGTGTCATAGATTCGTGTACATATTTGTGTATTTTGTTATCATTATTGGTATTTAAATTCACATTCCTGTGTTTTTCCCTCTGTGTGATGCTGATATTGAGTTTTGTAAATATCTTACTCTCATCACTTTGCTGGCCTGTCCACTGCTCAAACATTCACCTGGTTAATGAGCTTAAAAAACTGAAATGTTATCAACTTGTTTGTGAAATACTCGTTCAAAATAAACAATAAGAGAGTGTCCTCGTTAATATTATTATGAAACACACCTTTAATTTAGTAAAGTATATATATGTCATGTACTTATTGTTTACTATGTATTGCTGCTATGATCATGGGCCACAAATGGCTTATTTCGTAATAAATTATTTCTATAAAAAAACTCTATCTTATTAATAGGTAAACACGTAAAGCAACAATCCTCTGATGGCAGGCAGGTAACATCTTGCACTACGATAATCTCTTGTTGTATATTTTGAACGAGTATTTCGCAAAAAAGTTGATAACATTTGAGCGTTGGATATCGGGAAGGGACAGCAAGGAGAGTATTATAAAAAATGGCAAGTCACTAGCTTAACAGTATCTAAGAAATCATCAATTTCTCGTTTAATTCAGTAATGCATTATAAGTGATTCTAATGGTCACCACGGATCACTGCAAGGACTGATATGTGTCGAACAATAGAAATCACCATCTGTCTAAATCAATGCAAGGAAAACCGTAACTGTTTGCAGGCTTACTGTACACATCGCTAGTTTCTGTTTGTTGAATGGCATATCTTAATAAATGTTTTAATTGATTTTTTTTTGTGAGGTGCACAAAGTGTAGCAGAAATATATCGCTACATACATAATAATACAAAACAATAATAATAAAGATTATAATAATGATACATAATAATAATACTAATAATAACACATGATGTAATTTGCCATCTGAGGATAGTTCGTATATCACGTCCTTTCGTAGCTATTTCTATGAGTTCGTATGTTACGTTCTGTCACTTTGCTGGGGCGACAAAGCACTGGCACAAAGAAAAATGTTCAAAATCTGGTTTTGTCGTTGTGGCGAGAATGAAAGACCGACAGAAAAAAACAAAAAAAGAAGAAAACTCAAGAAAAGAAAAAAGCGCCCACCAAAATGGTTTTCTAATCTCGCTCCTCAAATACCAGCAGACTGTTTCCGGTACCAGCTACTGGTACTTCCGTACTGCCTCATTATAAAATTAAACTCGAAGGAAAATCGATGTGCTACCTTAAAACAACTGTTCAGAAGTCACAGGACCAAGAATATAATTTTAACGGACACAAATAAGCCATGATTAAGCTCGGATACTTGAACCTGCCGAGGATGTGCATTTACACAACAATCATATTTAGTTACTAGTACTTAGTTAGGTCTCGGTATATAGACTTAGCTACACGTTCTAGTGCTTTACGGTGGATATGTTATGTATGGAATCCGCGCTAACTGTATTTACCATACTGAGGCGTGTATTGTTGTAGAGTCTGCAAGAAAGACAACTCTTTCCTTTAAACTGACACTATCTGTATTCACGTTTAACTCCCATGGTTTTTATCTGGAACAAGTTCACATAGAAAATGATGATAAACACAACTTATGTTACATCAGAAAAGTGGTATTTAAAGCAATTGAATCAAACGGTTTACTTCATTTAGTTTGTGTGCACATAAAGATCACGTTTAAAAGGAATTTGTGTCTGAGTTTCAAGGAAGGGTCGAACATACAATGAACAAGCTTGGGAGACACGTCCGGCCACTGGTCTGCAAACTGAAGTATAGATCTATGTGTTCGAAGAGAAACATTCCCATACATGAACAATGGCAGTCAAAAAATCCATGGTCAGATTTCTTCCGAGATCCGGAACGCATGTGGCGAGGGATGGAAAGAATGATGGGCCCTAGGCACTTTGATGCATATTATGTACGACCACGACAAGCAGCTACCAGGACCGAAGTGTCTAAGGTACGTAAAGTACAACGTACGTGACATTAGATTTAGTCTATTAGATCTATATAATTATGTAATCAGCTAGGGAAATTATTATTACACTTCAGTGTGATAGGTGCGACTGCCCGCAAGTAAAACGATAATTTTACAGCTTTATAAATATTTTTTATAAAATCGACTCGGCTCACAGGCATGACAGACACCGAAGAGACATGCCTGTCACAGAGTACCTCCGATGAAATGGTCCTGTTTTAATGAAAGTTAATTCTGTAGTTTTCGACACTTAATTAAATGTCGTGGAAATTAACTCTATATGATCTAGCAGTGCAGTAACACTCCTCACTTCTGCTTTACTGGTTCATTACTATGTGCATTTTGAATTGCCGGTGCAGTGGTGGCGCGTTCGCCTCTGGATCGGAGGGTCCCGGGTTCGATCCCCACTGGTGTCCACATTGCCTCTCTCTCTTCTGGAATGATTTTTGAGAGCGGTTAATATAACTTGTAAGTCGATATTAATAAAAAAGTATAAATGAATCCTGCTTACCAAATATGTAATCCTGGCCACTGAACACTTTAATAGGTATAACTGTGTTTTACTTTAATGTATAGTTAGCTGCTACAAGTTACTGTGGAATGCCCATGTTTAAAAAGCGAGTTTGAGGTAGTATATCGTATGTGACACAGCGTAAATGATTTTTTGATTGCATTATCGTGACCAGTTTTAAATGTGTAAAGTACCACCGATTCCATAGTTTCCTAGAAAAATAATTACTGCAGTAGGCGGCCAACTAGTTAAATATATTTTTTTCCGCAGACAAAAAGTATTGAATGAGACTTTGACATTGATGCAAATGTGTTTACAGTTTGCCCTACTAACGCTCCCTCGCAATAAAGTTGTTTGCTAACAAATGGCGATACCAATATAATCCTGGAAAGTGCTCTGTAGTAGTATACAATGATAACAACAGGATAATATTAGTAGAACATTCAAACTGGGATCAAACACAATTGCTGAGCAGAATCAATATGTTCATCTCGGCATTATAGCGACTCATACTTAAACACAAAAAGGTGCATTGAAGAAGCTTGTAGGAAGTTAAGAGGAACGTTTTTGAGCATTTGCAATAGTGGTGTCCATCCAGATAACTTAAATCCTATATCGTCCAAAAAAATCTACAATAGTGCGGTTATTCCTAAAAAGTCTTTATGGCTGTGAGTTGTGGGATGTTATTTCTACAACAGATTTACAACTGCTTGAACGATCTCACAGATTCTGTATTAAAAACATACAGTCATTGAAGACAAATACACTCACAGACTACGTACTAAGCTCCATTGATATGGTGACCATTGAATCATTAATAGACTACAGAAAGTTGCAATTTTTGGGACAACTATGTCATCTATCAAACAATTATTTAGCAAAAGATATTTTCAACAACAGACTAGTTCGATTTCTGCAATTTAATACTCCATTCCGTGGATTTTTGCCAGATATCTATAGACTTCTACAAAAGTATCAACTATGCGATGTGTTACATACATACAAAGATACGGGATCCTTTCCATCGAAAATCGCTTGGAAACGTACACTTACAAAACATATAATTGATACTGAAAAACTTAATCGATATAACAGGCTAATGACAAGTGATCATGGCGACCTTTTAAGAGCTGTGATAACAGTGAATGAGCCACATGTACTGTGGCAGATAGCAAAATGTAACCAAACTCTTTTGAATATATGTTCCGTATTAGTTTCCGCCATTGGAACTCTCTGTTCAAATGAATATATTCGAATGTGTTCAAAGTGTTCGGTGTTAACGGACGATATGACAACGCATTTACTGCTGAACTGTTCTGAAAACAATTTATTAATTGAAAGTATGTGGAACAGCGTAATCGACCGCCTTGGCATGGACTGGTTTTTCGGACTTGATCGGCCGTGAGCCTAGGGAGCAGTGTGTCAGGTGCCTTAGCTTGGCCATCCAGAATAACGATACGAAATTTTCAAACTTTTGGATGACTAAGTGTATGTTCAAAATGTACAAAGTGCATTAATTAGAAAATAGCACAATTCTTTTGAAAGTATTGTTTTTATTTTATCGATGTTATGTCTACTGAAACAAAGTTGAACTTTGTGTATGAATAAGAGAAATAACCATAAATTATGCATATTTGATTTGCATTTATACATGTACATGAAAATTTATATCGCACATATCTTTTCATTTAATTGCAAATTTACTGTATGTATTCATAATTGCAAAAAGTGTATCGATTTGGACTGTATTATACAATTGTTTCATACTCCATTTATAGCAGTAGCATAGCAGATTTAAGATTAAAAATGAATGATATTTACCATTAATTAAGTGGTTATAGGAATTAAAAAATCTTTTTGTTAAATAATTCATTTCAAACATCAGAATTTTCCGTTTAGCGTTGCTTAAAAATATTTTTTTAATGAATTGTTCAATCAGTGTAACTTGGATTACTATAGTAGTGAATTAAACAGTAACCGTTTATTTTCTTTTATGAAAATGACATTTCGATTATCTAGTGAACTGGTCTAGGTTTTCATTAAAATGTCATTGAATTAAAACTTGTAGATTTGTTTCCCTACTCCTATTTCCTAGTGTTTCGTTTTCGCACTAGGCCGGGTTAGAGGGAAGTCTAAATCATATACAAGCATTTTTTCCCCGTCTTAATTCTTACTCAGTGCTATACTTTTCAGTTAGGGGCAAATCATATAATTGTGCTGTCCAATGTATACATTTTATAGATTACTTGCATTTGTTTATCTATATTCTGTCTTGTAATGTATATATCACATTTGTATACTTGTTTTGTCTGTAGTTATTTAAAAACTGGTTGTGTAATTATAGTTCAAATCTTCATGTATTATGGAGGATAATAAATAAATAATACCACCGTTTCCATAGTTTCCTAGAAAATAATTACTGCAGTAGGTGGCCAACTAGTTAAATACAAGTTTTTTTCCGCAGACGAAAAATATCATTGTTCTTCTGTTGATCTATATTCAACGAATGAGAGTTTGACAGTGATGCAAATGTGTTTATTGAACGAAAATAAAATCGGCCTTATCAGCTAACCGCAAGCGAGCGAAATCGGTATATTGGTATATAAGTGGGAAATAGTAGTATTTCCCAGGACACCGGGAAATACAGGGAATTCCCGGGAAATACAGGGAATTCCCGGGAAATAGTGGGAAATACTCAACTTCAGAATCTGTGTTGAGGAATAAAGAAGCCAGTGTTAGCAATGTCTGTTATTTCTGTGTTCAATGTAACCTGATTTCAATAAAGGCTTGTTTGCCCAGTTTTCAAAAAATAAATCTTTCAGAGGCAATTACTATTAAGTTTTGATATTGAGTTAGTTGAGCCGTTATATAATCCCTCAACCATTTTTCTCAACTGCCAAGTTATCTTGGTTTTACAGTAGGCCCCAAATTATAAAAGGTGTCAATCATGGTGTTTAACAATGTGGTCTACCAGAATCTATTTTTGATTTGAATTTGATTTAAAAGAGATTTTATCAAGGTCCGTCCGAAAGCTAAATTTTTAACTTATGTTTTGGATGAGACCCCGGCATGTCTCCCGTCATGCCTAGAAAAGTAGAATTTTGAAGCCGAAAAGAGGAGAGATTTACCCGACTGCAATTTCCAATCAGTTTTAGCCAAATATTGAATTTGATTGGTTGCCAAAAAGTACTACCAGAATCGATATGTTATCACCTTATTAAATGGTCAGAGATGACTTGCTTTTTCACAACTTTTGACCATTAGATTAACTTTAACATTGCCTGCATAGGGTACTCTGATATGTAATCTGTAGTGTATAATCCATCCAAAAAGAATTCCTCTTTGCTATGTATTTGACTGAAATCATACTTGACTGTGTGTATCAGTATTATTATTATAGTATTTCCCACTATTTCCCATTTGTTTCAAATTTTGGATATTTCACAGGACGGGAAATCCCTGTGAGAATTCCCGCGTCTGGGAAATCCCGGCCAACCCTGCCCAATGATTTCATACATTTTAGCCCTTCTCATTTTTGCAGCTAAAATATGACAGCGAAGGTTTCGAATTAAAACTGGATGTCAAAGAGTTTTCACCATCTGAGCTGAAAGTAAAAATGACGGGAAATAGGTTAACTGTGAGCGCTAAACACGAACAGAAAGCAGACGAACACGGCTTTGTCGCAAGAGAGTTTCACCGGGAGTTAACTCTTCCAGAGGTATTTTTGTAAAAAGTGTTGCTACTTTGAAAAATTGATTGTTTATAGTTCTTAGGTTGGCTTTTTTAGAACTAAACAACATATTTGTATATTTGCGATAATATATCGAAGAACAACCTAGATCTAATGAAAATTGATATAGATAAGATCTACATAATTAAAAGCACGAAATGTGGAATTCACGTATGCATCACAGCATTTACACTACAACATTGCAAAGAAAAAGAAAATATTATAATCAAACCTTTGCCCTGCTGGGGACAAGTGTATCAGATTTGCGATTAGTGCAGATCATGATGAGCCTGCATATCCGTACAGTCCGCTCATATATCTATTCCCTACTCACTCATAAACTTTTCAGTTGGCGTCAATTTGAACAATCATCTAAATGTAAAGTTGACAACCATTGCCTCACTTGGTGAACTATTTAACATAGTTCTGCTCTGTTAAAAAGTCAAAGTTCATTAAGAAAAAAGTATGTTAGGTTCCTTGTATCTGCTTTTCAGGATGTTAATTTGGACACGATGACGTCATCAATTTCAGAAGAAGGTATACTAACAATTCGGGCTGATATCATAGAGACTGAAAAGGCAGCGGAAAAAGTGATCAATATTCAGAAGGAATAGACAGACAAGACTGAATGAAATGATGCAGATTTATTTTCAAATGATGTTTGCGCATTCGAAATGCCAACGAAAAACACTTGATGTAACTCCTTCATTCGGAATGCTAAAGAAAAAGAATGAAGTTAATCGAGCATTCGAACAGTAAAAAAAAAACACTTGATGTTATTCCTGGACTCAGAATGCTAAAGAGAAATAAAATGTTATTCGAGCATTCGAAAAGAAAAAAAACCGCTTGTTATTCGAGCATTGGAAATGCTAAAGAAAAAAACACTAATGATTCTTCAGCCTAGATCACTACTCATGAGAGCTAAAAACGAAACATACTAATCTTTTAATGGACAATTTAATACCATCTATCATAAATCAGTGAAGTAAATAACATTACTCTAAATTGAACAAATCATAATCATACAAAAATGCTAAGTATACTGCTCATTGAAGGTTCTTTCAAATTAAATGGTCTGGAAACTCACGCGCAAATAGATTTTCAGTATTATTTTCTTTGTGGTTTTTCATACTAAATACCTCGAGCAGACACTGGTGAACAGCTGATCGAGGCTTCAGCACAGACAATTTTTAAGTGGAACTTGATAGGTGAACAAGTCAAAATTTCATAAATAGATACCAAAAATGCATACAAAAATACATGTACTATAAATATAACATGAAATGCTGATTTTCTTAAAATATTTTAGATAGCTTTGCAAGATATTGGTGTGTTAACTCAGGAAACATTCATGCTCAGTGTCACGTGACTGGACAACAAATATAAGGCCACAGTGCTGTTCACTGCATCTAAATGAGACCCTGTTACAACTGCATGTAAAAAGAAATTCATGCTATAAACATGTTATTGGCTAAACCAGCCACTTTCCAGTACAGAGAAGAACAGTGCTCAATTTAATTAATTGTGAAAATAAAATATGTTTCTACATATCTAACCTATTTCTTCAGCATGTTACCAGACCCACGATGCCCTTATCTAGGGATAAACTGCTTTTGGAAACTTAACAGACTTGCTTCAAGTCCCCTTTTTTAATTATTGGGTACCTTTTTTCGGCTAATAAATGTACATATTACTATTCATATGTGTTTAATATCAATGTGCCAAGGGTAATCAGTACAATGACAGTTGCCAGTAAACAAACATACTGAAGTTTCATAACAGCAGGTGATTTAAAGAGGTGAATGAATAAATATAAAAGGGACTTGCAGCAAGTCTACAAATTGAAATACATTACAAAATTCTTGTATTTTGAGCAAAGAAAGTGTGATCAACTGTTCCCTTCTTATGTATGAACTTAATCTGTATTTCGCTATATGAGAGAGGTATTTGTTATGTCCTGCTACTCTGTTTTCCAAATAGTTCAATCCCGCTTCTGCAAAAATCATAGACCAGAATGTCTTGAAACTGAGTAAGAATGATCACCAAACGCCCTAGATGAAATTGTCTCATTGCTCTGTTAGGATGCCTATTGGTTCAGTGATAGCCATTTGAAAAAAGAAACATTAAATCTAGTCTTCACTTGCACGTAACTAACTGTCAGAATTTCATGAAATTCTGCAAGCATAAACATTTAGAAGCATCATTCTGCGTTTGGGCATTGCTATTAACTCAGCATATCTATGTTCCAATAATTTCACTGTTACATTGCTTTATTTTTCGATTCAGTGATTGATTAATACAATCCAAAAACGTCTGTATACCAATTCTATCAATGACTTGAATGAAATAATTATGGTGCACAGTACCCGAAGGACTGACTCTGTTGTGCTCGAGATAATCTCTCTATAACATCTGTGCGCGGGTTTACTTGATACAAATATATTATTTCTCTAGGGTATTGGCGAGTAATATTTGTCCTAAAATTGCTTATGTGCTGTATTATCAGGTCCCGCTTTTCCACCCTTTCTCTTATTCTGAACATAGAATTTCGTTTTATTAGAACTTCCTTTTGATGCCTAAACCTGTTTTGTGCATAATCAGCTATGTACACGCCTCTAACAAGTTCAACAATTAGCAGTACGTTTCCTTTAGCAAAATGGAGTGCTACATTTATGTCTGTGGAGACACTGGTGAATCCTTCTTCAACAAATTCTGATTGATTTCTGAAAGGAAAATCTCGAACCCCTCTAAAAAGTGCTGTTCTATAGTTAACGGGCTGTAGCACTTCTAAAGCTTCGTTGATTACATTTCCTGCTCGCAGAAAAATTTTCTTGATACGTTGATTTCTTTGTCGGTGAAATGAACATCTCAATTCCTTGTTTAAACGAAAAGGAAAATTACGAAGTTCTTGGTCTTGATTGAACTGACTTTCATCAATGTTGCATAGCCTTGAATACATACTAATCCAGGCTATTGCATAGAAACCATCTGAAGTAGTATGACCCGCTGCACGTGCTTTATTTCGCGCTCCTCTGGTGCAGTTCCATATATCGAGTTCCTTCGAAACCATGTCAATTGTTGCTTTAGCTCTTTCCACAAAATATAATTGTCTTCCTGCAAAAAATAGGAAGTCCCAGAAACATGATAACAATCTAGTGTTAACTGAACATTTCGAAAAGTGATGTATCCGTCGTTGCTTAGCTTATATGTATAACAATAACGTACTGCTCGCTGTTAAGACAATAAATGTTCAATATTACTAATTTCAAACACGCCTGGTACTTTATCAAACTACCTCACCGCGGAGGCAAGCGTTCTGATTCAACTTCCTAGATAGCTCTGCTGACAGAAAAATGATAAAAAAAATCACAATAATAACGGGGATGAGTGTACCTTTTTAAAATATGGCACTTTCAATCCAAATTCGGGGAATAGTAGGCGATAAAGGTAAAATTTTACTTTTCCGATGTGCTTATAACATGTCTCAACTGCCTAATTGGACGTCCGTAGAATGTTTACCAGTTTGTAGAATGTGCCCGTGAAGACGTGAAAATCAACATTTTCCATGAATTCATGTCTGGATTTATTTGTCTTTCACAAGGATGAACAAAATTATGCCAGGATACAAACACTCAAACCATATAATTACCGTCTGGCAAAACATCAAGTTCTAAAGCAAAATATAAATAAAGTTATCGTTGTTTTCTGTCAAGAGATACTAGTAGCTCAGTTGAGACAAATTATAAACGAGAAACAATACAGCCATCTCTATTTTTGTTGTAATTTTTTGTCAGCAGAACTATCTCGGAAGTCGAATCAGAACGCCTTTCCAAAACATCCGCGATGAGGTAGTTTGGTTCCTTTACGGGGTTACGGGGCGTGTTTAAAGCGGGTTCGGAAAAGGTTTAAGCATATTGGTCCGTATCTTACTTCTCTTCTTTGTTTCACAATTCTTTTTCAAAAGTTACTATTTACTAACCATTAGAATATATCATTGTAGATTGATTGTAGCGAGATTTAATAGCTCGATTTTTGAATTAGAAATGCCAGGTATACTTCTCTAAAAAATTAAGTTGATATTCCTAAATGTCTGACTTTCAAGTCTGATTGTTAATATGATATCTTTTAAATTCCATTTGTTTCCTTGAATCAAAACTGATAACCTTAATTAATGTAAGGTATTCAGTTAAGTAAGTTAACCGTCGTATTTAAAGAATATCATACAAATTTACCTGGCGGTTGTTGGACACTCTGCGAAATGAAAGATATCCAAATGATAAGTGTCCATAGTGCAAATGCATGCATTTTTAACGATTTAATAATTATCTCGGATAAAAACAAATCGCTTGTGAACGCAGATAAGTTAAAGTGTAGATTGAGTAAAAAAATACAACGGTGTATATAATATCGAATGTTACGTAATCCTACCTAAATCGTGATATTTTTCCATCTCAAACTTCCCTGGTTTTCGTAAAATTTATTTTAAGCACTAAATCTGAAATTTAGAACTTGAAACTTAATCTATATAAATCACTTACATCATTCACTAGCTGAAGACGTGCGCTGTACATTACTAGTCAGTCACTACGTTTAAACTTCTAAAGTTTTTTTACTTTATTGATTTAATTGAATTGTCCTTGTAGAAATAAAATAACGACTTTCTCTGTGGAAGCTAATATAACCCGGGAGCAATACGACTTAACGAATTATATTTTTTCATTTTTCCTACACAGTGGCTATGTCAGTTTTTGTTCAGCCCTTTCACTAGATTGCTAACTTGGACTTGTCCATCTTCAATTTAGACTGTGCCATTATCTATTCAAAGGCGTGTCCAAGAAACTGATTGAATGATAAGTAGTGCAGATCATTCTCAGACTTTGCGGTTCTTATTCTTCATCCGATTGGGAGAGGAAGATAATATAGTTGACTTGCCTCTCTGTTTGTTATTTAGTCAATCTTCTTTGCGTCTTCATTGGCTAGCATTCCTTGAAACATAGTACAAACGGTCAGTTGTTTGCTTGTATGAAATTTTACATGCAATGATAATCCTTTGAAATCATTTTCAATTTCATCATTCTACGCTTCTCTGGTATAATTGTTTTGAAACTCGGAAAAACTATAGCCTGTTGAATTCTAATTCCTTCATTGGGACACTAGCCCGAAATTTGATAGTTACATCCGGTAAAGGAACGAGTAGACGACAAAAAATGTCCGCCTCCCTGTCGTAACCCCTCAATGATTTAGGCCGTCATGGGATCGAGTCCAGCTACCGACCATGTCTTTTATGTGCGAAAGCTGGCATTTGACTGCTCACCTGAAAAAGACTGACTGCAAAACACTTGAAACCCATACAACAGCGCGACGAAGAAAAAGCTTGACCTGACTGTGGGCCTCCCAAATGTGCACATATGGAGTAAAATTGTTTCACATTTTGGGTTCTACACCTGTCTAAATGTTTGGACTGAACTCGACTTTAAGTCCAAAGAACTAAAGTTTAAGGCGAAACAGCAGAAGAAATGTTCATTTATAGGTCACCTTGGCGTACCGTCATAGATGAAGAATGTTTTGCACCATAATAAGAGACTGAGAAATGCTTAAACAGAATACAATTTTTATCAAATTATTGAAAGTGACAGAAATTGTATTATCCTTGTATAATTTATAAAGGAAATATTCTGGGGTACATGTACATTGAAAAAAAGATTTGTAACAAACATGAACTCTGTATGTTTCAATATTTCTGAAAATGATGTGCGAGTAATGCTTAGCATTAGCAAAATTTGCATTATTCTGGTTTCTGGAAACTGCGCGAAATGCAAAATAACCAGATGATAAGTGTCTATCTTGTAAGTGCTTGCATGTTTTAACAGTTTAATAAGACAATCACTTGTGAATGCAGATATGGTTAAATAAATATTTACAATATCACACTGTTTTTGTCATCTGTTAAACCCCGATCCTAGTTGAAACTGCATAAAATAGTCATCTCATTTCCCAGATGTGCGTGCAGTTGTCATAGCTGTAAACAACACTGTAAAACATTCTTCGTATCAGCTGTATAAAGTTTTTATGAAACAAATCTGGTAGATGTCATTAAAAAGATAGAAGTCGTTGATGAAAACATATTCTGATACGCCAACGAGGACACAGTTGTATTTTCTTTTATCATGTGCTCATAAGGACACCGAACTGAACTTCATCCGACCACGTCGCGTTCCATTCAAAGCTTTTTAAAATCTGGAGTCGGGTTTCATACATAACATTTTCATTATCAGACATATTTAAAATATGACACTCGGTGAAAAGTACTAGTATTCATTTTTCAAATACATGAAACAGTACATGAAAGCGTCTTTCTCGAATGGCCGTCGGTCTTCGTGATAAAATTACTACGCATTTTAACTCCACACCGTGAAATACTAGTAAGTATGCTGGTATATCACTAAAAAATAATATCTATTTTCTAAATTTATACTTTAATTGTATGCCATATACCGGTAATTTATGTTATAAATTCATATTGAAAGTTTAAGCTTTCCTGACCACATAGCTCGCATATAGCTGTTTGTTTTTCGCCCTACCTTGAGAAGAGGTAGGTGTCGCATATAACAATACTTACTTTACAACCTTCCCCAATGCTTTTGTTTGTAGTCGTGCTTATTGGGTCCACCATCCTCTAAAGAGGCAATATTCGGTACGACCCGTCTTCCCCAATGCAAGTTATCCAGATGAATATCAATGGACATGTACATGCATATGCATGCATTCTAATCGTTGAACAAGAATACCATTGATGCAAAGCATCAAAGGGCGCCGAAAATAGTTTTGTATATGTGTGGCGTTAACTAGCTAAAATTAGCTTTTTGATAAGCAATCATTATCAGTTTGATTTGAATGAAAAATTTTATGAATATTTGCAGAAAACATTTAAAATCATGGTGGTTTTAAAGCTGGAAAAAAAGAGGGGGGGAAGAAAAATTATTTTAAAAATTGGGTTTGACCGGGATTTGAACTCCACTCGTAAAATCAGACGGTCACCAGCTTACCCACTACACCACGGAGACTGACTTTAAAGCACATGGTAAAAAATAAGCTGATATTATAATTTTTCAAAACCGATAAGGGAGAAGTTGTTTTACGTTTTCGTATTTT
Organism: Saxidomus purpurata; assembly: GCA_022818135.1. Taxonomy (NCBI): domain Eukaryota; kingdom Metazoa; phylum Mollusca; class Bivalvia; order Venerida; family Veneridae; genus Saxidomus; species Saxidomus purpurata. The sequence continues at coordinate 15,517,102 of JAFMSR010000008.1, forward strand.
TTCTAAAAGATATGAAAAGGAATATTACAATTAAACAATTACGTTTTAATGAAGGAAATGTGTATAATCAATATGTTAATGTCATTTTCGTATTATTTTAGCATACAGTTAAAACCATTTTTCTTCGCATTCTAATAACCGCTCCTAGCATGTACTTCCGGAAAAAACTATTCCATAATAGGCCGCCGCCGTCATCGGCGGCGCCAATAATTGTTTGGACAAGTCATTATAACTTACGAATACAAGTATGTTTATGTTTGAATCAAAACTATATTGCAGTGGTATAATGGTTTATCTAACATAACGTAATAATAAATAAACTTCCCCGATTGCCTTGATAAATTATGAGCTGTACCCTAAATCTGAACTTCAGTTAAAATAAGTACTACCTCATTTCCGAGTTGCGTGTTTACATTGTCACAACCTGGTTCGCCGCAGTACATTTATTGATTCTATATTTTTGTATTAACGTTCTGGCCCCGATTTCACGAAAATACTTAAGTAATTGCTCAGCTGAGTACGTTATTTCAAAGTCAAATTGTCGCTAAAAATAAGGATATTTCTTGTTGTCATTTTTAACAATAGTCTATTTTTTAATGAAATTAATATGTTGAAAGAAAAACATGTTGTATAATACTTAATGCAAGTCAGATATAGCGAAAAGTTCATTTGAGTACAACTCAATAATTTTAAGAATTTACTTATATAAATTACTTACTATTAAACATTTCCTGCACAAATACTGACAAGTGTATATAAATGTAATAAATGGGTAAATACAATTCTGACAAACTTCAATTCTTTAAAGGAATAAACATGCAAGGGGCTAATAAGTGTTGAAATAAGTTGAGCATGTTACTGAGTAAATACTTAAGTATTTTCGTGAAACCGGGGCCTGGTAGAACTTTTTACACGTGTAATCCACATGCATAACTAATACGAGCTTTGGACAGTATTATTTTCCTACTTTTTAATCCGACTGAGGGATACAATTTTACAAATTCATCTGTCAAAACTGTGTCACTTGATAATAGTCACACATTGACTATGTTAACTTAAAAAATTTGTTATACCTTTTCCCCTTAAATTTCGTCAGTGCCGCGATTATCTGATCAAAGGGTTGTCCACTAAAACTTTACACATTGAATAGCGAATAGTGCAGAGTAGTGCCTCGTGGTTTCTTTATTTGGTGTTTTAACGCAATGTTGGAGAAAGAAGAGAAGCTTTTGTGAAAAATCGCGTCTTCCGAGAGTGTAAAAAGTTACTTATAAAAAAAGACTAAGTATTTACTGTATAATTCAATATATCAGTTGACTTATTGAAACATTTGAGGGACATACAGATTATATTCTCGAAACATAGATACTGTGTTCAATGAACGTAAAACGATAAATAAATAAAATTTTAAAGAACAACATAATGACGAAAAATGCCTCATTTTACCACAATTAATCATTATTATATATGCCTTCTGTAATAAATCGCTGTCCACCCATTACTATTAATTGTACAACAAAAACTCTACATAGATTATAAATGTTTTTTTTTAACCGCTGATTTTACCGATAATGACTATAATGCAGTGCATAAACTATAATACTTCCAAATATTCTATTATTCATGTTTTTATGTTATTTAGATTGCTATCAGTTATAGGGTATGTCCCTTTATAAGTCTTACTTAACACAAAGATTTGTAAATTCCGTCAAGTCATAAGTGTAAAATTTTATAAAGAACGAATTTACAGTATTCTTGCATACCGGATCGGGGTATCCGCAGTTTTCACCAGTGCTGGAAAATCCCATATTACATCCCCCCATGTAATATGACTTTCGTGATTTACTTATGACGTAACGTTATAAACAATCTGACGTCACTTTCCCGAACACAGCATCTGAAAAACGTTTGTTTTTATATTAAAATGCATCATTTCGATAAGTTTGCATGTAAATAACTATTTTTAAGTGCAAGATGGTATGCAAGAAAAAGTTTCTACCATGAGATATTTGGTTCAGATGGAAATATCCGTCACCTCGGGAAACTGTTTCGCGGGAACTCGGCAGAGCCTCGTTCCCGCCAAAACAGTTACCCTCGGTGACGGATATTTCGATCTGAACCGCATGCTCATGGAAGAAACTAATAATATTCCTATTATCTAATGTTTTCAAGATAGGTCTCAATCAGTAGATGTACGTGTTATTACTTTTTGCTTTCTATCTTAACAAAAACTTTTTAGAATAAGATTTTTTGTTACTTAAGTTTGTGATACTAAAAAGTTTACTCATTTGCCCCAAAAGTGTCTTTATGTGAAAAAAGCCAGTTTGTTTGGTAGCCGATTGTCAACTTCATGCTTGCCGGTCCCAGCAGTTTGTATGTTTCCGGGGAAGCATTCCAGAGGACAAAATTCTTTGTTAACATTTATAGCATACATGTAACCTACTTTAAAATCAAAGATTTAACCTGCCATAATTTAAGATCCTCTTATTTTAAAACAAAATATTTTACAAGTCTTAAGAGAAATTTTGCAGACTTCTTTCTGGTCTTGTTGTCATTTGCATCGTGATGCTTTCCACTTTTGATGCGCTTCTTTGTGATTATACAAATTGTGATAAAATGGTATCAATCTGTTTCTAAAGTGAATTTTATTAACAAAATTCTTGTTTTACAGGTAATATCAATTGAACTTTATGTGCTCAAATGTATTAGTATGTTTTCATATAGTGTCATAAAATGATAATCGTTTTTCTCTTTTATACTTTGTTATATATTAGTTTACAGCTAATGTTGTTAAATATCAGACGTCAAAAAGGGCCTCTTTTAGTTGAAAGGAGATACAGATGCAGATATAAAAGAATCGGGGTACCAGACCATAGCTCTTTACGAACTATGATAGATCCCTTGGTTCTTTTAAACGTGCACCTGTATGTGCGAGACTATCCGCTTCCTGGTCTCTAAACCCAGCTCATCTCTAGATTCGTGAGAAACACGAAGTAGTGTTTATGAAATTTCTAGTGCTCCGGTTATTTTGAAACGAGACATCTAAACACAGGTATTTTCTTTAAGACGCACACGATCGCGGATCCGTGATTATTTCATCAAGGATACAACACGTATCAAGATCCCTACAAGTCCGGATTCTAGGCCCGTCTTATCAAAAGTCCGGATTCTATTTCTATGTTATACTGTGATACTTTTATCAAGATTGTAGTGCATTTTAGTAACCGATTCATTTTTCAGATGATACATGCTAACACGGACACATAGGTCCGTGATGCTGAATACCGAATCATCAAGAAAACTGTTTAAAGGCGCACTGCAGAGTCACGATAAGAAATGTACGATATGTAACGGTACGGTACAGGTGAAAGGTACAGCATCCAGTCATATCACGTGCCTTTTGTGCTCTACATTTAGGAACGCCCACGAATTTACCAGTTGTGGTTTAGTGAACAACAACAACAACAAAATGTTAAATCCCTAGTCCCAAACGCAAACATATCCTTTACAAATTACATAGTATATTACGTGTACTTATGTGTCTGCTACAAGAATTTCAACACGACAACAGTTCAATCTCCTGACGGCATAGACGCTAATGTGTTCTCTGATTCCAGATTCTGAAAGTGAACAAGAAGAACACAGTGTAAGATTCTCCTTCCGTTGAATCATGTATTGAATTTTAAAAAATGATATTCTTGTGCAGGGGTAATACCGCAGGAATTACAGTGTTGACATTGAGATTTATTCGTAATTTGTGGCAGGCATCAATACCATCAAACATTCGAAAGACCAAAGTAAAAATCGCAATTTTAACTCCATTTCAGGTAATACATGAGGTTGCTACATAATGCCTGATTCCCCAACATTTCGAAGACGCTCGAATAGAGGAACTGATCCACAACGTTCAGGGTACGTGTCCATGGGAGAAGATGATCTTGAACACAGTGGAATCCGTGGAGGCCGAAGCTGCTGTCTATGTACTGTCATTGTTATTTTACTTCTTGTGGCTGTTTTGAATGCACTGGTAAGTACATCTGCCTCTGTGGTCAAGTGGTTAAAGTCATTTATCATTGATTTTATGTCTTGGGTTCAAGCCGTGCTACTGTCCCTCATCTTTTCAGATGACTCTTAATGATTTTAAAACAAGTGATTTGACAGTTTCTTTCAGCCAACAGGAGTCATGCAGGCCTACTGGATGATTCATTAAACTTTTAAAACTTTTATTCTTTAACAATTCTAACAATCTTGATTCTCAAACAGTCAGGGGTTTAACTTGTTTAAGTTATTTTGAATAACTTCTACAAGTTATACAGCATGCCCAGTCACGCAGAATCCTGCGTTTTTCACGCAGAAAACACGATGTGCACGCAAATTTTTCAATGTCCCTGCGTGCAGGTACGCATCTTTGTTGAGGCCAGCAAGAGAACGAATTCGGCTCATAAATTGGTGGTTGGTAACCTAAAATCGGGAAACGCTTGCTTTTCAGTTGAAAATCAATAAGCGCCCCGCGGCAAACATCTCTTTAATCTAGACTACTCGTATTACGTCACATTTTCAAAACGGCGAACAAATGAACCTAAGAAGCTTCCTTCAGACTCAGGGTCGAAATCAGCGCAAGTTGTCAAAGATCGTATTCCAAAACGACAGTATATTGATTATTTTGCATCAGTATAAACTACCCACCGTTGCAAGCTAAGTCTAACGCATATCAATTGCCGGGGATATACCGCGACGCTTGTGTTCCGCTTCGATCATGCGGAAAGTTTGCTGTCAGTGTCAGCTGACTTGTCATGTGACCAGTTATTTTTTTAATTATTTTTTAAAATCTTTTTAGGACATTGCACATGTTCAGGCCATGTATGATTTGTTTCTTTGCTTCATGACTGTCAGTTCATTTAACAACAATGAATTATGTGAGAGTGTCTGGTCTTTGGTCCTAGTCCTATAAATTAGACCTCACATTAAATATTACTTTAAGTTTTGATACCTATCCATATCTTCATGTTTTAGGAAATAAGTACCAGTGTACCCAGATTTTTGAGCCTGTACCCACTTTTTCCAAAACTAGTGGGTACAGGTACCCACATTTTAAAAATCCTGTGGGCATGCTGGTTATATATTTATCTTTGACTCATCACTCACAAGTTATTTTTCAGTCAAAATTACTCATTCAAGTTATTTTCGTTCAAAAAGTACAAAGATTTAACATAATTTTTCTACAAGAATACAAATTTTCAGGAGAGTAATACAATTTTTTTCTATTTCTTTGATCATTGAACAGCAAGATCATGAAATAAAATTGTCAGGCCACAACAAAACCTTCTTACGCCAGAGCTTTGATGTAGGACATTCTTCAGGTCATCTCTAAGATAATTTTGGCAACAAATCCATTATGTTTAATTGAAAAGTCATTACTGTCAGCTATAAAGAAAGAACCTGTGTTTCTTTCTCTTATCTTAAGTTTTTTGCAGAAGTAATCTGCTAGTCATGAAACATTCAAGAAAAATTGATATGTTGAATTGTAACCTGTATAAGTTATTCAAGAAATTCCCATTATTTTGGTCACCTCAACTTTCAAGGAAGTTAATTCTTTCAGCAAAGGGAAGTAATTTAATTAACAAAATGTTTCAAATATCACTAACTGTTCAAAGTTAATTTCAAAATAACTTAAACAAGTTACACCCCTGACTGTCAAACTGGAGGAACTGTCTTGCACTTATTTTTAGCTCGACTATTCGGAGAATATGGAGAGCTATTACAGTCACTTGTGCGTCGGCGTCGGCGTTGCTTCTTTGGTTAAAGTTTTGCCTGCTAAGTACTATCATGCACATATCTCAGTAACCTCTTATGATATTGACTTGAAACTTTGTTCATGTCTTTAGGGATGTTATACAATCAAGGTAGATAACTCTTGTATAAATTTAGTACAAATTATGGCCCTTGTTCGACTTTGAAAATTTGGTTAAAGTTTTGCCTGCTAGGTACTATCATGCACATATCTCAGTAACCACTTATGATATTGACTTGAAACTTTGTTCATGTCTTTAGGGGTACCATACAATCAAGTCAGATAACTCTTGTATAAATTTAGTACAAATTATGGCCCTTGTTTGACTTTGAAAATTTGGTTAAAGTTTTGCCTGCTAGGTACTATCATGCACATATCTCAGTAACCACTTATGATATTGACTTGAAACTTCGTTAATATCTCTAGGGGTGTCACACAGTCAAGTCAGATAACTCTTGTATAAATTTGGTACAAATTATGGCCCTTGTTTGACTTTGAAAATTTGGTTAAAGTTTTGCCTGCTAGGTACTATCATGCACATATCTCAGTAACCACTTATGATATTGACTTGAACTTTGTTAATGTCTTAAGGGGTGTCACACAGTCAAGTCAGATAACTCTTGTATAAATTTGATACAAATTATGGCCCTTGTTTGACTTTGAAAATTTGGTTAAAGTTTTGCCTGCTAGGTACTATCATGCACATATCTCAGTAACCACTTATGATATTGACTTGAAACTTTTTTAATGTCTTAAGAGGTGTCACACAGTCAAGACAGATAACTCTTGTTTAAATTTAGTGCAAATTATGGCCCTTGTTTGACTTTGAAAATTTGGTTAAAGTTTTGCATGCAATGTATCATGCACATATCTCAGTAACCACTTATGGTAGTTATATCAAACTTAGCAATAGTGTTCAGGGGTAAATTTTGTATCAAACAATTAATTTACCAAAAATTAAATCTATAGTTATAGATTTTGACTTTTTTTATGATTCAACTTTCCTAGTTTATACTTAATAGTTAGCAGAATTTTGTTTTGCTATTATACTGATAAAAGTTTTGTTTTATTAGCAAACACCCACAATAGTCGAGCGTGCTGTCTTATGGACAGCTCTTGTTATCTTTTATTAACACCCAGTGTTGCTCCATGCCCATAATACTCGTGAGAGGCGTGAGGCTGTATAACATTTGTAGGGCTGGGTATTGCCAGCAAAAGTGATATAATAATACTTTGCAATATATTACTTGATATTGCTTTTATATTGGGCTATATTGAAAAGCATTTATTTCACAAAGGAAGTCAGAAAACCAGACTAAACAATCATATCTAAATAGTGTACTTTTGGCTTTATTGATAGTAGTAGTATCAAGACATATATACTATGGTACATTCCAGTACTACTTTGAAGCCTCGTCAGAGCATTTGAAGCTACAGATGTTACAAAATGTAATTTAATATGATTAGAGCAGGACTCATGAGCCAATTCAACCTGTCAACTTTTACCATCCAATAGAACTATAATTATTTTAGTGATATATACAAGAATACCATTGATGCAAAGCATCAAAGGGCGCCGAAAATAGTTTTGTACATGTGTGGCGTTATATAGCTAAAATAAGCTTTTTGATAAGCAATCATTATTAGTTTGATTTGAATGAAAATTTTTATGAATATTTGCAGAAAACATTTAAAATCATGGTGGTTTTAAAGCTGAAAAAAAACGGAAGAAAAATTATTTTAAAAAATTTGGTTTGACCGGGATTCGAACTCCACTCGTAAAATTAGACGGTCATCAGCTTACCCACTACACCACGGAGACTGACTTTAAAGCACGTGGTAAAAAATAAGCTCATATTATAATTTTGCAAAGGCAGTGTCTAGAGAACCGGAACCGGTTCCCTAGACAGCGACCTTAGCGAACCGGAATCGGTTCTCTAGCCTATATCAGTCTATACACTAGCGAACCGGAATTGTTTTCCTGCATATATTACAGGTAATTGTGATAAGAAAATAGATTATTTAATAATTATAAAGTGAAAACTTCCATTTAAACAAGAAAAATGTGGGATTATCAGTTTATTTGCATTAGTTTTCAATGTGTCGATTGTCGAATTGATCTCCTTCGCCTTCCGCACTTCCGGTTTTAATATGATGTCTATGTGTACGCTGGCGGAATGGTAGTCTACACAATGATCTACCATTTAGCGGTGAAGCACATGGGACAGGAGGATTAATAGTCGCCGGGTTGTTGCAGAAGTTACGCAGGTGGGAGCTGGCGAAGTTTGACATAGTCTTCATACAGTCTTCGTACAGATAGGTAAAAATGATATAGAAAAATTTAACAATCATCAGTTACTCCATGCCCTACTTGATATAAGAAATGAATTCCGCAGCTGTGGTGTTCAGCACGTCGTATTTGAGAGCCTCTTCCATTGTCATCAACGTCGATACAAGTTATGCAGACGTCTTAACAAGACCTTTTTGAAACTCCCACTTGACAAAATATGGTCACATGGTCCAGAGTTAATGAACAATGACGTTATAGACAGACGTGATGGTGTGGTTAGAAGAGATGTTGACTTTAAGTTCACCGACAGCATCAGTCATGCCTTCCTGAACCAGAGGCTCTGAAAACAGTCCTTTTCAGGGCTAAACTGACTCTTAATAGGGTCGACGGGCCATGATCAGAGCTCCTCGTGGTGTAGCCTGGATGTGACATAATGAAAACGAAAGCAAATGCTTATGTATATTTAGGTTTAATTATTTCTCACTAGCATATATTACATAAAATCACAAACATTTACAGAAAAATTGTGCTTTCTGTTTCAATGCTATTCATTATGTTATAACTAAACGCTCTCCTTCGTCATTCTGTTATCTCTAATACTAATACTGCGTTAAGTCTTTCATGTCATAATTTTAGGAAGGATCTCTAAATATTCCTCTTCCGAATTACATATAAATGATAACAATAATAATCAACATATGCATTGTTTATATAGCTGTATCAATAAATGTGCTGATAACAACACGCCAAATAATTCGTCCGAATATTAATTCCGGTTCGCTAAGGTCGCTGTCTAGGGGACCGATTCGGTTCTCTAGACACTTCCTTTTGCAAAACCGATAAGGGAGAAGTTGTTTTACGTTTTCGTATTTTTTCTAAAAGATATGAAAAGGAACATTACAATTAAACAATTACGTTTTAATGAAGGAAATGTGTATAATCAATATTTTAATGTCTATTGCGTATTATTTTGGCATACAGTTAAAACCATTTTTCTTCGCATTCTAATAACCGCTCTTAGCATGTACTTCCGGAAAAAGTATTCCATAATAGGCCACTGCCGTCATCGGCGGCGCCAATAATGATTTTTAACTGAACTTGTACTCTGATTTCAATATTGCAATATTTGAAATAATACTGAAATATATCATTACTGAGATAAATATTGCAATAACCGGTATATGCAATATATTACCCACTACATGTAGTTAGATAGATACTCACTGCCTGCCAGGAAATTCCTTAAATACTGTCATGACTATAATATTAATGGGCATTAAATCCATCCAGGGAAAAAAACCATCTTACATGAAGTAAGTTTTCAGTCTTGCTGACACATGTATACATTCACATGTACTGGTGAGTTTTCAGTCTTGCTGACACATGTATACATTCACATGTACTGGTGAGTTTTCAGTCTTGCTGACACATGTATACATTCACATGTACTGGTGAGTTTTCAGTCTTGCTGACACATGTATACATACACATGTACTGGTGAGTTTTCAGTCTTGCTGACACATGTATACATACACATGTACTGGTGAGTTTTCAGTCTTGCTGATACATGTATACATACACATGTACTGGTGAGTTTTCAGTCTTGCTGACACATGTATACATACACATGTACTGGTGAGTTTTTGCCAAAAAATTGTGCCTGTTCAAAAGTTATTTAGCAGACTTATGTCTAGAAATGTTTTAGAAACAAGTCTAGTGTGGCCGGAGTTAAGGAAAATTTACATCTAAAAATATAAGTTTAGTTATTCTTATATGTCATTCATTATTTATGAAACAATATGCGTTCTAGCGGTGTTCATCGTTTAATAAACAGTGATTTAGAGCAGGGATCAGGAAAACCAAAGAATTGCCGGTCTGGACCGATTTTCAACTTGCAGGACCGATTCACGTCACCAAAAGTTGCTTAACAATCGGTCCGAGATTATTTTTTAAAAAGCCATAAAATTGCTCAGTTATGACAAAAGAAGTTGCTTGTGTAATTACACATCGCATTCTGTGTTATTAGCACCTATCCAATACCGAAATAAACGTGTCATGTTAATAACCCACGGCGGTCTTTACCTAATTGGTCCAACACACCAGTTTTACAATACCTCAGGCGTCGCTAACACGTTATTGATTTAAAGGATTTTATTAAGGCGCCTTTATTAATGTGTTTGCAGCTCCGATTGACTATGCCGGACCGATTGTCTTTAGGCCTACAATTTGAAATTACCAAACTGTTCCGACATCACTTGTGATTATGTATTATTATGGTTTAATTAAAGACGATTACTTTTGACCGGTAAGAAAACAAGACGAGATGAAAGAAATTATTAAAAGATAAAACCCAAGAGTTAATTTTTATTACTCAAATTGTGCCAGCTGTATAATGTATCATGTTCCGGCATTCAATGCCTTTCGATCAATTGTTGAAATGGCACAACGCAACATATTTGCGATGTTCCAAAAAATCAAATGACTGAACATGATAATCGGGAGAATAATAAACTGGAACCCGAAAGAAACAAATTACCGGACTGGCAACCGGTAGTAAATGTTTACGAAAGTCGAAAGGGCAAGCCGACATATAATGTTAATCGGACTGGCAACCCGAGAGACATTCAAAACGAAACCATACAACGAAAATTTAATAGCCTATACCTAACACATGGATTATTACAAAATTTGCGGGGGTGACTTTGAACGTAATCAGTTCTAATCGAAATTGAACACACTTTCAAATTTTCAATGATAAAATCATATGGAAATTATTATATGTATTTACGAAAACTGGCTCGATATTTTTCTTATTACTTAGAAATTCCGTTTCTTATTTTTTTTGGCGAAAAAATATGTAAAGTTTATCCCTTAGAAAACGGAACGCTCAACGTGAACGGCGCATTTAATTTATTGACTCGTGAGATTTACTAATCAATAATGAAAGTAGATAAACATTTTCGTTTTTGGAAACATTTTGGAATCCAAAGGAGGCAACTAAATACTTTAACCGTTCCATGATCATGCATAACTATGGAAAGCTGGTTGAAAAATATATAAATCATGTACAGATTTTTTCATTTTTTTCTTCCATTTTTTTTAAACGTTTTTGTAGCTTTTTTTTTAGGGGGGGCCGGACCGATTGAGATTTCAAAATTTCCTTATCCCTGATTTAGAGTACTGATACGCAGTAATTAACCACAAAGGCCAGAGGCCTGAGTGGTTTATAACTGTGCATCAGACCGACAAAGAGTTGTATATTAGATGATAACAGCGCTGAAAAGGATGTTTAATTCAATTCTAACCTTACCAGCTTTTACAAAATGTGAATAACTGTAGATAAAGTGTTATTTTCTACGCGTATATTTATTTAACGTCATGCGGCACAATATGACGTTATTTTTACAGCGTATCATTTCCCGCATTGTTTATGATACAACTGTATAATGAAACATAACTTTTCTATTCTTTGTATATAGAGACAAAATCGTGAGTCATGTTAGAATTATGTTTCAGTATACATGTATCTGAAGAAGGGAAGCGTGGGCGTAGAGGTTAAGATGTCTGCTGCTCAACCTGGAGGTTGCAGGTTTGAACTCCTCTGGGGTCACGACCGATCCTCCCCATATGACACCAGTACTGGTTTTTCCAGGAAGCAGCCTCAAGAGTGCCTAGATAAGCTTCAAGCTTTCTTCACAATCAAGCTAAAATGAATTAGTATAAACTTGATGTCAAAAAGCCCTTACCGTGATAAATTCTAAAACTGTGTTGTCCATCTTAAATATCTGGTGCAAGTTAGACAACTCAGGCTTTTCATTGACAGGTTACAGCAGGGCTGTTTTACTTCCTATCAATTACCCATGAAGGTATGACATCCATGGAATTCTTTCCCGGAGAAAGATATTTAAGGGTCCTATCGGACATATATGTAGACAATCTCACACTACATGAACAGCTGGTGGGCAGAAGTGGGAAGGACATAAACATTTCTGGACATGAGGTAATAATATAAGCATGTATTTATAACACTTCCAATGTTAATGATAATACAAAAATTATTTGCAATTTGTTTCAGAAGATTTGATTAATTTTATAGAAATTGAAATAATTTTTATTTTTATGAAGCAATGCATTTCATAACATTTAAGAAATTTAGTGTTTAAGTTCCTTTATGAATCTGACGGTTGCAGTAACCATGGCTACCAGAGAGAAAGCTGGGTGTTGATTGACAGTAAACTTCATTGTTAAGATCACTCAAATGGATCAATTTGGTATTACAAAGGTCTTAATAATAAAACCTCCAAGAATTAGTCCCCCAGGCCCCAGGGTATACAATCTTTTTTCATCTTATGGAGAAGAGGTTTTACAAAGAATATAGGTAAAAATATTGTTTTTGCCAATGATTCTCCCTATATTTTAAAAAGACAAAATTGTATGTGAGCAAAACTTCTACTAATTTCTGAAGTGTGGGCTGACCTCTATACCGGTCCAATGGATGGTCTTATCACAGGTGTTTTACTGTATAAGGCTTGACCAAAATGACTAGATCTCGTAAAAATCTGTCTCAAAAGACATGTTGTCATGATAGTGAATGATGTTTTCGTGGGTCACTGTACTAGCCTGTGTTTCAATACATCTGATTTACTAAGTTTTTATCTCAACTTGCCTTTCTGTTTATTATCTACAGGTCACAATTGGTATACCAGATGGTGCAAGATGTGAGTAAATGCTTAATTTATTATTGTCTCGGCTATATGTTTTACATGTAAAAACGAGCTGTTTTGTTCTGCAATCACTTTGGATCTAGGACAGCCTTTGCCTTGTTATAGTCTGTTTCAGGATTGAGGGCAGCCTTTGCCTTGTTTTAGTCTGTTTCAAGTTTGAGGGCAGCCTTTGCCTTGGTATAGTCTGTTTCAGGTCAACACACTGCACATATTATTAACTGTATCAGAAAGGTATTAAAATCTAAATTCTCTGATTTGTTTCTTACTTGTGCCTCATTTTACGATGACATTTTTTGTTTGAACGTGTTTGCATTTTTTTTCCCATTATTAAGAAGTTGTGTAAGCCATGTTTGTTCATATTGTTTTGATTTCTCATAAAATGTAAGGCAGAAAACAAAAATTTGGATAATGGAAAAATAAGTTCAATGTATAACTGTATGAAATTTAGTTTCTTTTGAAACTAGAAAAAAAATAGGAAAAGAACAGCATATTTTGTGAAATAAAACATGTTTTTCAATCACAGTTGGTTATTCATTTCAGTGAGTGTAAAAGGAAACAAAACATTTGTTACAAGCAGGGAATTTGAGCTGAAGACAAGTGACGGACAGCCACTGTTTAGTACAAATTCACCACTGAACCTTGACCTTTATCAGGTGAAGAACCTCCATGCTCCTGCCATCGACGTTGGCTCTGTAAGTTGTCATAGTAACCAGAAAATAGTCCACCAGATTAGTGTAAAGATGTACTGGGGTCTGTTTTGCATGTTTTTACACTGTTAATTTAGCTTTGAGTATACATTTGAAAACTTATAACTAATGGAAGATATATTTTCACTCAATACGTTCCATTGAGCCTAATACGGCTTTCACATAACTATAATTTTATAGAGATAATTCCAGTCTGGATTTACTGGCATGGTTGCACCATTAAAGAGTTTTAAAGGAACCGCTATAATCTTGCAGATGCATTGTAAAGCTTGGGTGATAAGTTGTCAAAATTTTCTTCAAACAATATTTTATTCTGTTCCGTTTTGCTACACTGCAAATAATGGCTACACAGATAATTATTTGCCATTTTTTAGCCTTAAGTAATTTCAGTAAAGATAATGTAGTTTTCCTACAGTAACAATTGTAGTCAATTTTTAGCTCGACTATTCGGAGAATATGGAGAGCTATTACAGTCACTTGTGTGTCGGCGTCGGCGTCGGCGTTGCTTCTTTGGTTAAAGTTTTGCCTGCTAAGTACTATCATGCACATATCTCAGTAACCACTTATGATATTGACTTGAAACTTTGTTCATGTCTTTAGGGGTGTCATACAATCAAGGCAGATAACTCTTGAAAAAATTTAGTACAAATTATGGCCCTTGTTTGACTTTGAAAATTTGGTTAAAGTTTTGCCTGCTAGATACTATCATGCACATATCTCAGTAACCACTTATGATATTGACTTGAAACTTTGTTCATGTCTTTAAGGGTGTCATACAATCAAGGCAGATAACTCTTGAAAAAGCTTAGTACAAATTATGGCCCTTGTTTGACTTTGAAAATTTGGTTAAAGTTTTGCCTGCTAGGTACTATCATGCACATATCTCAGTAACCACTTATAATATTGACTTGAAACTTTGTTCATGTCTTTAGGGGTGTCATACAATCAAGGCATATAACTCTTGAAAAAATTTAGTACAAATTATGGCCCTTGTTTGACTTTGAAAATTTGGTTAAAGTTTTGCCTGCTAGGTACTATCATGCACATATCTCAGTAACCACTTGTGATATTGACTTGAAACTTTTGTAATGTCTCTAGGGGTGTCACACAGTCAAGTCAGATAACTCTTGTATAAATTTAGTACTAATTATGGCCCTTGTTTGACTTTGAAAATTTGGTTAAAGTTTTGCCTGCTAGGTACTATCATGCACATATCTCAGTAACCACTTATGATATTGACTTGAAACTTTTTTAATGTCTTAAGAGGTGTCACACAGTCAAGACAGATAACTCTTGTTTAAATTTAGTGCAAATTATGGCCCTTGTTTGACTTTGAAAATTTGGTAAAGTTTTGCATGCAAGGTACTATCATGCACATATCACAGTAACCACTTATGGTAGTTATATCAAACCTTGCAATAGTGTTCAGGGTAAATTTTGTACCAAACAATTAATTTACCAAAAATTAAATCTATAGTTATAGATTTTGACTTTTTTATGATTCAACTTTCCTAGTTTATACTTAATAGTTAGCAGAATTTTGTTTTGCTATTACACTGATAAAAGTTTTGTTTTATTAGCAAACACCCACAATAGTCGAGCGTGCTGTCTTATGGACAGCTCTTGTTAATTATGTAATTAATTATAGTTAATAGTTAATACTAATTTATGTAAGCTTGATTGTGAAGAAAGCTTAAAAGTTATCAAGTCACTCTCGAGTCCTGCCAGACACGTCTTGATTATAATCAATTAAATTGCCCAATATAATCAAAGAAGTGTGATGTACAACAAGGTTGTATCAATTTTAGCAGTGTTTTGTAAACCAAATTTTAGACTTATGATATAACTCATAACCCGGAGGTGGTGCAACAGCAGTATTTTACTGCCAAAATCCGGAGTGGTGGTGTAGAAGATAAGGTGTCTGCTGCTCATTCTGGAGGTTGCAGGTTTGAGCCCCACTGGGGTCACTAACTTACCTCCTCATTTGACACCAGCACTGGCTTTCCCAGGAAGCGGACTCAAGAGTGACTCAATAAGCTTCAAGCTTTCTTCACAATCAAGCTAAAATAAATTAGTATAAACTAGGAATCCCTTCTTTTGGTGCAAGTACTGGTCAGAACTCGCCATAAAGAGTTAAATTTAACTAAATCAGCTCTAAATTTAGTCTTTAAGGCTGATGTACTATACACAATCCTTACCTATGTACTTGAGATCAAATACTTAAGAAATCACTTAAGATGCTTCCGTAATACGATCCAAGATCAGTTGGTCCTAGAGTCCTCAACCTTTCTGTCAATCGTGACCAGAAGATGACACCTATTGAATTTGGAGGTCAGTAGGTCAAAGGTCAAGGCCATGATGACCTTGAAATAACAGATGGCTATCAGATAATCAATATCTGAAGAACTGTTTGGACTAGGATGGGAGGTTGGTTATGACAAATAGATAACCCCTGTTAATTTTAGGGGTCAAACTAAAATCATTATGACCTTGACTACTTAGATCATTTCCATATGCCAACAAGACAAAAGTATAACGTTGTGTTACTTGTCAGTAGCATTTTCAGTTATATAATGTGAACTTTAAGAATGATGAAACAACATCAGCTGTATATTGCAGCAATAGTTGAAAATGCTGCTAAATTAGTATTTTTCTACAAAACCGCTTGTGTATAATTCATTCCACTTCAATTTGGCTCCTTTTATTGTGCACTACTCTTAACACAATGGTATGGGGCAGACATGTATTTTGATTAAAAAAATCTTATCCCCCCCCCCCGGGGGGGGGTCCCCCCCCCCCCCCCCCCCCCCCCCCCCCCCCCCCCCCCCCCCCCCCCCCCCCCCCCCCCCCCCCCCCCGGGGCCCCCGGGGCCCCCCCCCCCCCCCCCCCCCCCCCCCCCGGGGGGGGGGGGGGGGGGGGGGGGGGGGGCCCCCGGGGGGGGGGGGGGGGGGGGGGGGGGGGGGGGCGGGCCCGGGGGGGCCCCCCCCCCCCCCCGGGGGGCCCCCCCCCCCCCCCCCCCCCCCCCCCCCCCCCCCCCGGGGGGGGGGGGGGGGGGGGGGGGGGGCCCCCCGCGGGGGGGGGGGGGGGGGGGGGGGGGGGGGGGGCCCCCCCCCCCCCCCCCCCCCCCCCCCCCCGGGGGGGGGGGCCCCCCCCCCCCCCCCCCCCCCCCCCCCCCCCCGGGGGGGGGGGGGGGGGGGGGGGGGGGGGGGGGGGGGGGGGGGGGGGGGGGCTAGTTTTATTTAGTAGCCCATAGGGCCCAGGTTATAGCTCCAGCCGGGCCACTTTAGATGTATGTTTAAGCAGGTTATGTGAGGTAATGGGAGTAGTTGAAATATTTTAGGTGAGCTGTTGATGTTAAATAAATTTGTTTCGCTAACCCTGCAAGCAGCCATTGATTTCTGTGGTCAATCACAGTCTACATACAGTCAGATCATGATCTGCATCATTCGTAATTTTATCTGTAAATTTTCAATGAACACCCACTTGAACAAGTAATGGTACTGTCCGAATTAAGAGACAGACTGGTCCATTTTAGAAATTTAGCAGGATCTGGGTTTAATTGAATGATTTTTTCTATGTTACAGGTAGAGACTTTGTATTCAGAGGAGGTATTTAAAGCTTTCAGAATGGTGTGCATATGGCTTACTATTCACCCTAAAAGCTTGGCATAATAAAACACTGTCGACTTTTATTTCCCCTCTGGAGGGATGATAGATACAAATATTCACCTTTGCTTTATGCTTTTATTTTTTATTCCAAGCTTGTTGCTGAGATTGTCTTTGTGTGTTGTTTGTGGGCGGGGTGGGGGGGGGGGGAAAGAGGGCAGAGGTGGGAGATGCTTAGGGATAGAAAAAAGAGCGATGGATGGTACAATCAAATAAGTTGAGAAAATACTGTATTCTACTGTAAAACTTACATGGGACAAGTCCAGTATAGGTCCCAAACCTGTATGCAAATGTAATAGATTTCACCTTTGTACTGAGCAATGTTTTATGACTAGTATTATTTTTGTACAAAATATTAGTAGTGCAACGGTATATTGCAATACAGCGTCTGGCTGATACCTACCATGATATTCAGGATTTTATAAACTTCTCACTTTACACATTGCTATGCATGTAAATAAACTAGTAAAAGAAGAAGATTATGGTTGACCAGATGGTTACAAATATAATATAACTCGCCCATAAGTCCAGTTAGCTTTTAATAGGCTGTTTTGGGATCGTTTGTGCTTAACTTCTGGCACTGTAGTTAAAGTAGTTATTTGGTTTTATTCTAGTTTCTTAGCTTTTCTGTGACATCTGTATATCGCAAAACAATTTGCAATATGGGTTGGCTTTATTGCAATATATTGCAATACGGGTTTGACCACCTTAATGCACCCCTACAAAAGATATAACACTTCATAGCTAACCTGAGCATGAAGTGATCAATGTCAGTCATTCATTTGTGTTCCAGAATTACTTTTAACACCTCCTCCATTTTCATCCAAATTTCTTAGAAATTACCTTGCTGAACTAGGGTTGCTATAGCAACCAATAGGAAAAATTTGAAAAATCTTCTAGTTTAAAGTCACAAGGCCTAGAGCTTATTTGGTATGTAGCATAAGGTAGTGGTCCGCTACCAAAATTGTTCAAATCTTGTTCCAATGCCAGTGGGGGAAGTCATTGACAGTCGAACTTGCCCATGTGACCACGTGTATTAAGCGACCTTTGTCTTAAGCGACCGCTTTTGAATCACCCCCGAGTGTTTTTACACTGTTTTGCTATTGCATTAAGCGACTTGTGTTACTTTAAACGCGACCAGCGACCAGTAGTTAGGACCAATAATCGGTCTTTTGTTCATATTAGGCGACCATTTTATGTGCAAACAGAATCATTTCTATGGAAACTGTCCGCTTTAAAGTTGCATTTGAGTCCAATGGGGGGTGCCAAATCTCGTATGGATTATCATCCATCCTTATGTCCGCATGTGTTAATTGTCGGGTATTTACCGACTCGGTACTTTCAAGTACAAACTGTTTTGCTATTTTTGGAAAATAACCACGTGACATAAGTACGATTTATGGGAAAAGTTTGCTGTCCCTGATGATGCTTTGTATTAAGAGACCATTTTATTAAGCGACCAGTTTTTGCCTTTCCCTTGAGCGGTCTCTTAATACAAGTTTGACTGTATTTAACATTGAAGTAGAGTAGAGATTTTTTTTTAAATCTTGTGCAAAACCACAAGGTCTAGAGCTCATCAAAAATATTCAAAATTGTTCCAAGGTTTTGATGAAAATTGCAGCTGACACTTGGGTTTTCACATAGACATGTACAATGTATATAAGAAAAACTAAAAACTCTTCTTTCAAAAAGGCCCAGAGTGTAGATATTGGTGTATAGCTTTGTGTAGTTTTGTTCATAATAACTGTGGAGTCAGAAATTGTCCTTCCACTGGTGTTGCTTTCTCCACATGGACATGTTTATGTACTAAGAAAAACTTACAAAATCTTCTTGTAGGAAACTACAAAGCCCAGAGCTTAAATATTTTGTTTGTACCATTGTGTTAAAGTCCTCTTCAAATTTTGAACAAAGCATACCCATTAGGTTAGAATTGGCCTAGCTGTTTTATTAGCTCACCTGGCACAAAGTGCCAGAGTTAGCTATAAGGATCGCATTCCGTCCGGTGTCCGTCGTCCGTCCGTGGGTCGGTCCGAGCCGTCCGTCCACCATTTCCTTCAAACGACATCTCCTCTGAAACCACTTGGCCAATGTAGGGATGTACCTTGCATAAAGCTCTATCAAAGGTGTTCAAAGAATTCCATTCCATGCAGAACTCTAGTTGCTATGGCAACAAATAGAAAAAATTTAAAAAATCTTCTCTGAAACCACAAGGCCTAGAGCTTAGATATTTGGCATGTAGCATTGTCTAGTGGACCTCTACCAAGATTATTCAAATTATGACCCCAGGGTCAAAATTATCCCCGCGCGGGTGGTCACTTAGTTTTGCATAGGCTTATATAGGAAAAACTTTAAAAAATCTTTTTCTCTGAAACCACAAGACCTACAGCTTAGATATTCGACATGTAGCATTGTCTAGTGGACCTCTACCAAGATTGTACAAATTATGCCTCTAGGATCAAAATTGACCTTGCCCGAGGTGTCACTTAGTTTTACATTAGGCTTATATAGGAAAAACTTTAGAAATCTTCTTCTCTGAAACCGCAAGGCCTAGAGCTTAGATATTTGGCATGTAGCATTGCCTAATAGACCTCTTCAAAGTTTGTTCAAATTATGACCCCAGGGTCAGAATTGGCCTTTCCCTGGGGGGAGAGGGGGTGTCATTTGTTTTACAAAGATGTATATAGGAAAACCTTTTTGGTATATGACATTGTCTAGTGATCTTCCACCAGGCAAGTGGACTTGTACCAAGGTGAGTGATATAGGGCCATCTTGGCCCTCTTGTACATAGAAATGTATAAGAAAAACTTAACAAATATTCTTGGCAGAAACCACATGGCCTAGAACTTAGATATTTAGTGTGATATTTAGAGTGTAGCATCATTTAGAAACATGACATGTAATCAGGAAACAGCAAATGTTTATCACTGCTTGAATTATGACATGTTGAATGTACATTCTTGTCTGTTGAATTGTTTTTGTTAACCATCACTGCTGTTTGTGTCGTCTGCGTAGCAGAACAGACTCATAAGGATCACTTTGTCCGTCATCATCCTACATCCGGCGTCAACATCTCACTTTTGGTTAAAGTTTACTATCAAGGCCATATCTCAATAATCATACACTGTGTTGGATTGAAACACTATAGAAGACTTCCTAGTCACCAAAACTACTAAAAGACACAAGTTTGATAACTCTTGATGGAGTTTATTGCAAGTTATGGCCCTTTTTTCACTAAGAAAATTTGTACTCTGGCTAAAGTTTAGTTATGAAATAATATCCGTTTCAGCACTGTTCATTTGTCTAATAAAGAATGATTTGGAGTTTTGATGGGCAGTTAATATTCAAGAAGGCAGGAGGCATGATTACAGGAGTTGTCTGGCATAGGAGGGGTGTCAGACCGGTATTTCCGGTACAGGTAAAATCACCAGAAATGCCAAACAGATATACAAGAAATAATGGTCTTCAACCAAGAGTGTTTAGAGTCTTCATTTTGAATTAAAATAGACCTTATTCTAAAGGCTGCTTTTTAGCTCACCTGGCCTTGCTAGGGGGCGATGGGGGGTTGGGGGGGTCACTTGATTTCACATAGGCTTATATAATGGACCTCTATGAATTATGTTAAAGTCATTATGAACATACATTGTATTCACTATTTCTTGTAGGATCATTGTTGCTGGTACTTAAAATAAAAGATCAGTTAAAGAAACTTTGGCACAATATATTTCTGACCCTTAATATAATCAGGCTTGTGTCAGCATTTGCAATAGGCACACCTTGATCGTACTTTAAAAGTTGTAAGATTGCTTAGTCCAGTTTAGAACCCTAGGATAGTGAATGGATGCTTGATACAGGCTACTGCTTCAGACAGTTCATCACACATTACTATGGTGATGAAGTTAACAACTTTTGGTTGAGAAAGTCATTGTCCTTCAGTATGCCTCTGCAGTTGAGTGGTTAAGAGTCGCTGACTTGAAATCACTGTAACCTCTCATAGATTGAGGGTCATGAGTTCGAGCCCTGCTACAAACCATGTTTTCTTTATGTGTCTGAGAAAGTTGGCAGTTTCTTATGGAGGATAGGAGTCTAGTACTAGTTATTCCCTGAAACTATGGTAAGGTAAAAATGACCAAAATATGGTTGAAAATTTGACATCAAATTGCTTATACTAATCAACAGACTTACTAAGTAACCAAAATCACTTTCCATTTTTCTCTGTATTTAAAGGTGACATCTAGCAGTAAGTTCCCTGATCTACTGATTGAGTCTTTCCATAATGCAGACGTGATGGGAATGGAAGGGGTACAAGTTGATACTCAAGGAAATATTGAGATAGTGGCAGCTGAGAAGGACATTACAATCAACTCTCTGGTATGTGTAATGATGGTCATTTTGAAAAAAATCTTTTAATTGTGTTAATTGTTTAATTAATTAATTAGTGGCATGTTTGGAGAGTAGAGACTTGTTTGGAGGTTAATTATCGGCTAATCACTGCTTGTTTTGAATATCTGGGCAATTTACCTAAGATGACAGTGACAATTAACACAAACTTGTGTCAACACATCATTTTTGTCACATAATCGACTGTACACACTTTTTTTAATCTTGCACTATCAATATTATATGTCGGGTATTGACCATGTATATTTAAAATGGGACATAGGTTGATATTTTAGAAGTTTCGTAGGAATTTTGTTGAGAATTTAAATTTATTGGAAGTTTTTAGGATTTTTGCTTGCTTCGCCGGGATGCCGGAGTGAGGGTCCAAATACCAGGAACTAAGTTACCATAGATAGCTTTTGACTTTTTTTTAGGATTACAGTTTTCTAGTTTATACTTAGAGAGTCAACAGAATTTGTTACTTACCGATAAAAGTTTTGTTTTATTGGAAAGCACTCATGCAGATAAGGGTTTAACTTTCACCATGTTGGGTGGAATTGAACAAGATTACAGCAATAAGTCCCATAACTCTTGCATGAATTTTGACAAAATTATCTCCCTTTCTGGACTTAGAAAATTCTGATTTAAGTTTTGCATGCTAGTCACTATCTCCAAAACTAATGCAGATACTGGTTTGAAACGTCACGCAGTTATTATATATCCCTAACACAAAGTGTAAGGGGGGTATACTGGATTCAGCTTGTCTGTCTGTCCTTCCGTCCGTCTGTATGTCTGTAGACGAAATCTTGTGGACACTTAATCTCCAAAACCACTGGTCAGAATTTAATGATACTTCACAGAAGTGATAAGTATCATGCCTAGTTGTGCATGGTCTATGTTTCGGGTCATTAGGTCAAGGTCACAGGGGTTAGAGATAGTAAAATCTTGTGGATGCTAAATCTCCAAAAGCCCTGGTCACAATTTAATGATATTTGGCAGAAGTGATAAGTACAATGCCTAGTAGTGCATGGTCCATGTTTCGGGTCACTAGGTCAACCATCCAAATCAGCCTAGGCACTTTTGGATTATGGCTCTTCAATTATCATAATATTGGCCTTGTCTGCTTTCTAGTCAAATAGTTTAAATCTTATCTTCACCAAACTTGCTGAACACATTTATCGGCAGAATGTCTGGGCCAAGTTTGATAACCACTCAAATCGCCCCAGGCACTTGAGTAATGGCCCTTGAATTATCCAAAATTGGCCAAATTAGCCTTTTCCACTCTCCATCCATCAAACAGTTTTCATCATATCTTCACCAAACTTGGTGAAATATTTGTGGGCATAATGTATAGGCCAAGTTCCATAACCAGCAAAATTGCCCTAGGCACTTTTGGATTATGGCCCTTCAATTGTTGAAAAATGATGAAATTAGCCATGTCCCCTCTATAGTTCAAACAGGTGAATTAGCCTTGTCCTCTCTATAGTTGAAACAAGTTTTACAAAACCTATGAACTGCCAGATACTGAGTTATGCCTCTCTGACTGGTGTATTTTGTGACAGTTTAGCACTATTGTTTCGAAATAAAAAACAAAAACATAACCAAGCAGAAAAAGCTTGAGCCTGACTTTGAGCTTAAAATTTCTCTTTTCTGAAATAAATATTTTGTTTGCACATAATATTATGAATAATTCAACTACAAACTCAGCTGCTTTGTCGGACTAGTCCCCACTAATAGCAGGCTTATTGAAACCTGCATGAATTTGTTTTGAAGAAATCAAAGTTTGAAAAACTTTTTCAATAGAAGATCAGAATTTGGCCAGTTTGTCTGAAATGTGAATGCTAGAAGCTAAAGCTAAACTAAATTCTTTTTTTTATGTGTTATATTTATCAAAATGAAATTTATTATTATTTAGAAGTAGTCCAGTCTCAAGTTTTGAGTATCTGTTATTAATCTTGCAGATCAAAGTATCAATATTTGGGATTAAATTGCCGGTGTGAATTCAGGGGGGTAGGTGTAAAGTGAGTGCAAACTTTAGTGCCGTTAGTCAAGGGTTATATGTTACCTTCACTCGGTTCTTTGTTTGCACCCGCAATGACTCGCAGTTTTGAAGTTATTGAAGGTTGAATCTGGTCAGGTGGAAGCTTTAACAAATAGAAATTAATATATATTTTCTCGTAATACAATCGATCTCTGGCCTCAACATCTATTGATTTGAATGAAAATTTTGATAAATGGCAGGGGCACTTTCGGTTTCTATTCGTGAAAGCTTCCACCTGACCAGATGACTTCAGAACTGCGAAACAATGCAAGCACTATGGGAGAGAAAACAAAGAAGGTAACATTATAACCCTTGACTAATGGCATATTTATATAATTTTCGAGCATACAGAAAAAGACTTTTTCTGCAAAGTTTGCTCTCAATTTTCTCACTTAAACCAAGTTTGCTCTCACTATACACGTGTCCCCCTGGAATTGCAGATGGTTAATTGAACTTGCAGCAGTTTTCTTCCCTTAGGATATTTTTATTTTATGAAATATTAAGCTTTTCAAATCACAGAAAATCAATATTCAAAATACTGTTTTATGTCATAATTCCACATGCTGTTACATGATATTTTCCATAGTCATGTGATCCTGTTTGGGCAGTGATTCGAGAGTGGATCTCTGCCTAATCTCATCCAATCAGATCACTCTGAGATGTTTGATGGTTTACTGGTTGTATTCCCAAATAAGGACAGGTCTGGTGTGTCTTTACAGACTTTAATGAATTCAATCTCTACTTGTAACCTGTATTATCTGTTTGGTTCAAGCTGTAAAAGTTTCTTTTATTTTATACATTTATTATCTCCCATTTACAATGCCATATGTTTTCAGCATGAAGCTTTGGAATTCAATCAGGAGGATGGAATATTCATGGATCCAAACTTACCATTAGATGGGAAAGGGTCGGTTGCCTCAAAAACTGGGAACCAGCTTAAGTTGTGTGTATGTGGCTCCAATGGGAGGGTGTTTGCAGTACTGTATGATGGCCCAAAGTCTGGTTGCCATCTTGCAAATGAAGATAAAAATCCATGTCTAGATTGATAAATGGAGTAGACAAAAATAGTCCTCATTTTGGAATGCTTTATAAAATAGTGTTTGTGTTTTATCAGTGAAATTGACAAGAAATACAATGTACTTAATGAGTTAGCAGCAAGTCATTCTGCAAATGTGACTCGCGTAATTATGGATATACAGGCTGATCATGATCTGCACTGTTTGCTATTCAGCCAGTAGATTTTCAATAAATACCCTTCTAAATAGAAAAAATTATGTCCAAATAAAAAGATTTAAGATGGACATGTTCTTTTTAGAAATTAAGTAAGAAAAAGGTTTAACCCTATAAATAATAACTATTTAAGTACAATTTTTATAACCAATGTATTTATATAACTTTGTTGTGCCAAAAATAGATGTATTCATTGTATCATTTTCATAGTAGAATAGTTTTGTATTTTTACCTTACTGTAAGCGGGAATTTCTACCTTTGCAACCTTTACTAATTTTGCTGTTTTGTTGATACCGAGGATTGACCGCAAAACTGTAGTAACTTACATGACATAAAGGAATTATGACAGTCTTGCTGACAACTCTCGAATAGCATTTTACTGAGCTCCCCTCTGAACAGTAATCAACTCTGTCAAATTATTAGATGGACAGTTCCATTTTAGATATGTAGAAGGATCAGCATTGAAAGTGCCTTACAGTTAATTATAAAAAAGAAGCTTTCATTTCCAGTCGGTATTTGCTACATATTTTTCATGTGAGTTTGGAGACAACTCAAATATTCATCAATAACATGGCCATGACAGAGGCTATCATAATATTCAGAGGAAATAAGTTTATGGACTTCAGAAAGGAAAAGCTAGCTAATCGAAAGTGCATACTGTTTAAAATGTACAAAATGTAACTATATAAATAAACGAAAATACATCTGAAAAAAAAGCTGAAACAGTATTTAGATTAAAGTTTCGGTATCTCTTTAAATACTCGACATAATATTATATAGATAATGAATTTACTTATAGAATAATGAACAATGTTGACTTCATTAAAAAGCATTGTCAGAAATTTACACTACAATCATGACTGATTCCTTCCTTGCTTAACTGGCTTAGGGAACGAGTTGTGTTAGAATAATGATCTGAAAGTTAACAAAATGATCTCAAACAGATTAATGGTGCTACTTTGTATTGTTGAGGATTTTATTTGAATTTTTTAGTTTGTATGTACGTCCAGCCTGTTGATGTTTGTTAAAGCCTGACAGAATTTTGACACTTGATTGAATTTGATGTTTTTCTTACGCATTTTGGTCTTGTATCAAGTATTTATTTTACGTCTGTTGTAGGCACAAATTCTTGCAACTTTAATTGATTACTGTAAATGTCTGAGTCCTTGCACTCTGACTAGTACTTCCACCAAAAGAAGGGATTAAGGGATTTGTGAGGTCCTTTTCAGGACAGGATGTGATGTCTGGGTCAGGAGTCTGACGTCTATCCCTATATCATCCACGGCAACTTCCTTGAGCATTTTAGTATGGATAGATCAAGGTTACTTTTGCTGTTAGGGAAGTGGGATTATACATGCACATTGTAACATGTTTTAAACAGCCAAAATTGTATTGTATCTAATAATTATTGTTTTTTACCATATTGCAAGTGCCAAACTTTTTGTTGTTTAGGTTGTTTATAGTCCCGGCCTGCCAAACTTCTTGCCAGTATTTTTCATTAAAATTGTTATACTTGTTGTAAATGTGTTAGGTTTGTTTAAGGTCATTTGTGTCACCTCTACTTATTGAATCTTTGCGACTGTTTTCGTAGTATTAATTTTGTTTTTATGCCACCAAAAGTGGGTATATTAAAATCACACCGTCTGTCCGTCCCTGTGTCCGTCCTTAAATGTTTTTGTGTCCGGGCTGTAGCTTTGTCATGCATTGAAGGATTTTAAAATTACTTAGCACAAATGTACAGCACATCAAGATGATGTGTCGCGTGCAAGACTCGCGTCCCTGCCTCAAAGATAAAGGTCACACTTAGAGTTTATAGGTAGTTGAATCCTGTACACACATTGATGTTCAGACTGTAATTTTGTCATGCATTGATTGATTTTAAAATAACTTATCACAAATGTTCAGCACATCATGATGATGTGTCACATACAACACTCATAACCCTTATTAAAAGGTCAATGTCGCACTTAGAGTCTAAAACCTACGGAATCCTGTATGCATGGTAACTCTGTCATACATGGAAGGATTTTAAGATTATATGGCACAATTGTTGAGCACATGGAGAGTACACAGACTGTGAGACTACTCTTTTTGGGACATTTGTCACTTATGAGCTGCTCTTGTTTAATCTACTTAAATAATAACTCTAGCAAGAGTTTAGTGTTGTATGTAATGTATTTTGTTTGTGTTGTAATCCCTTCAATAGTGTAAATTGGGTAATTTGCATGTGAAGAAAATAACGTGATTTTTGAGCAGACAGACTTATTCGCGAATTTTAAATTGGTGAAAGATGAATTCTGTAATAGTACATCTATGTGAAATGAAACTATTGTGAGATGTTAAAATTATCAAAAGTAGGAAATTTGCGAAAATAGCAAAAATTATATCGTCAAGAATATCGCCATATTCGCATACCAAAAGTATGCAGATTTTGTCTGGATAACATACATTGGACTTTCGTTTTTACAAAAATACTATTGCTGGGTTATCACTGCATTGAGACATTACGTGTCCAATGTTGCCTTTTGCCATGTGGGTTTGGTCAAACTGTAGATTCTTAGCCATGAAAAAAAATATTCCTTAACTATAGGGGTCCTAAAAACTGGAATGGTCAATGAAATCCTTGAGTCTCCTTCTAAATGTAGACCAACAAGGTCTAAGGCTAATGTTATATTGAAGTAGCATGTGGCATTGTCTAGTGGACCTCTACCAAGATTCGTTCAAAAAACAACATTCCTTGAACCCTGGGCCATGTTGATGACACTTTCGGGTTTTTTGCATAGGCTTATACAGTTGTTAAAAATTCTTTCCATGCAAAAATCTTCTTGCAATGGCACGAATTTGAAAATCTTCTCTGGGCCAACATTGGCCTAGAGCTTAGATATTTAGCATGTAGCATGGCCTAGTAGACTCCTCATAGTTTGTTCAAATTATGACCCCTGGGGTCAATACTGGCCTGGCCCAGGAGGTCACTTATTTTACAAAGACATATATAGGAAAACCTATGTGGTATGATACCACATTGTCTTGTTAGGTCTTTACCATCTACTTTGGTCAAGTGCCTCTACCAAGATTGGGTCAAAATTATGACCACAATCATCAGGCAAGTGGACTTGTATTCAGGTGAGCAATAGAGGGCCATCATGGCCCTCTTGTTCCCAATAATGCTAAAATTAGTTTGCTGGATTATTCAATGACCGCATTGGGACATCATGTGTCCAATGATTGGCCTGGTTTGCACAAAAGAACATGGGTTTGTTTGGCTGTGATACTGTCTACTTGCCAGTTGCAACTTAGCCATGAAAAGAAAGTAATACCTTAACAATAGGCTAGGAGGATGTCCTTAAATTTAACTGGAACGGTCCATGAGATACTTAGAGCCTTCATATTTCTATTTATAAAATGTAGGGCTGACTGCAATACATGTACTAGCTGGTCTAATGTTATATTGAAACGGAGGCAGGTGGTACATTGTTTTAGGTTTGTGCTTGATTGATACATCTAAAGCCTACAAGTGTCGGCATGAGCAACTTTTATGTCATTGCAGTGGTCTTGTTTGTAAGTGTTGTGACCCAATTTGCTTAGTTTCTATTTGCTTTTTGTATACGTTATACTTCTCTTTATTTTTAAATAAAACGTTTTTACCAAGGAGTGTGTACTTATCTCTTTACAAAATTTAGTTTGTTCATAAAATGTTCACAAGTTTTTGGAAATGATGGATTTGTCATAAACTCATTCATTGCTGTACAATTGTTTGGTTTGATTGTGATAGATTTGGTAAATAGCATAACCCATATTGTACATAGTAAGACCAAGTTATTGTGATGATTTGGATATTGGCAATAACATATTGATGCAGTCAAGTTTGGGGAAATGATAGATTCTGGTCATAAATATTGATGCCAACTTCTGTGTGATAGATTCATCAGATCTGGCCATAAATTTTCATGCTAACTTTGGTCATGATTGATTTACAGGCCAATATTAATATTGACTGCCCAATTGTGATGATTGATTTGGCCTTTAATATTGATGCTAAGTTTGGTGATGATTGATTTAGACATAAATATTTATGCTATATATTTGGTTGGTGTTTATTGATTAACAGTTGCTCAAGTTACAGAAATGACTGTCAGTTTAATCAAAATTTGATCAATGAAGGGCCATAACTGAAGCGACTGTATTGAGCAGGTTGGATATTTATCTTGACCTAGAGAATTTTGTGTCCCAAGTTTCATTACAATTGAATACGTGTATATAACAATAAGAACAGACAAAAAGGGTGATGAATGCACATATGCATGAAATAAGGCCTACCATTACTATATCCAATCGCCTTTGGTGGGAGATACGGTAATTGCAAGTTGCCATTCTTTGTTATTAAGAAAATAAGTAACAATGAACAATTATTTTTTATTTATAATCAACAATATAAATCAATATTCAATATATCAAATAAAACATGTTTAAAGTGTATAAGTACCATTGTTACAAATTGGTATATCATAATGTCATATACATGTTAAAATGGTTCCTATTAACAAAGAACAGTGTACAGTTTTGGTAAATCTACAGGTATAATACTTGTATTGCACATTTTAATTCAAAACATTAAATCAACATTCCAATGCTGTAAATCAATTCTATTTGCGAGAACTTATTTTCGCAGGTTTTTTTCCTCAAAATTATGGTGTCCATTAAAAAATCATATTTTTTTCATGACAACCAGTATTAATCATAGATGTTTGATGACAATGACATCATATCCACCCAGAATTTACTAAAATAAGGAATGTAAGTTGTACAAATAACAACAAAAATGTTAAGTGAAGTTGTACATCAATCACTTAAATCATACTGGTTTTACGGTAATTATCAAAATGACAATGGTACAAGTCACATGTACATAATATTATATTATGTTACTTGACCAGCCAAAGCTCAAAGGAAACTCATTTTTGAAGACGTAAGCCAAGATTTGAGTCTGTACTGTATAGTTACTTCGCCTTGTTAAGAACACCTTGGCCTACTTGGCCATTGACTAGAATAACAATACAATCAGGTCAGGGTACATACAGACTACAGACAGTAAAATAAAGTTGTTTTTTTTTCAAGTTCAGAAGTACGAATGAAGGAACAAAAAATAGTAGTAAAGCATTCTCAAAGTCTAGTAAAAGGATAAATTGTATTTTGTTTGCACTACAAGAAATCATCTTCTACATACTAAAGGATTGGGGGCCTGGATTTTTTTACGCAAGATATAATATAGGTTAACTTTTTTCTTGTGCCTTGTTAAGGAAATCTTACTGTTGATGAAACACTTTTAAAGGACTTGTGCAATTTCAAGCACTTTTCAAGAGCTGTTTGAACACTGTTTAACTATCACAACTGCAAATTTATAAACTTAGGCTAAAGAAAAGGAATGTTACATTAGTTATACATCCCTGATTAATATGATAATAAAGGTACACCCGTATGATTGTTTAAAATTGTAGTTCACAAGATGATGTAGCCCAGTTTGTCTTGCATCCTCAGTTTGATATACTAAGGGCTAGACAAAATGAAGATCAGGTACATGGGAAAGTTAGACCCACTAGGTCTTGAGACATTGACCTATAACCCATTTGATTCCAAAATGAAGTACACCTCATTTGAATTCAAACAAATGTATTATACATCTTACCAAAACTATAGTTATCATAAAACTGTATATTTTTTAGGTATATGGTGACAGGGGTTGAACACATATTCATGTTTTTTGGATAAATTATGTACTATACTGAAACAAGAAATCTAACTCACAACAAACCTGAAGTGTATGTTTACTAATGCAGTAAGAGTGGATGAACCCGTGTAAATGAAACACTTCTACATGCATTTTTGGCGGAAAGACCACAACCTAAATAAGATTATTTTAAGTTAAACCATAAGTTTTTCCTGAAAAGTATGGTAACAGCTACCACCACATACAAAGTATTGAATGATAAATTCAACGCTGCTCAAATTGGGTGACATTTATTGGCGAGATATACAATTCAGGTTTGTTGTAAGTCAGATCCCTTGTTGAAGTATACATAGTCTAACCAAAGAACATGGATGTGTGTGAAACCCATGTAGTATATGGTATGAAGTTAAAATCAGAGGCAGAAAAAACAAATCCAGCAATTACTACAGCCAGAGTCAAAATTGATGTCTATTTAATACCAACCATCTTGAGGATAAAATCAATTCAACATTTTAAGACTTGATCATTAGAAACAACCTTAAAGAGTGGTACAAATTATTTTTTTTAGGTCCGTATTTTCCATAGCTGCAAGGTTCATTAGTTGAATGATCTATTATATCACAAACAAAAGAAATTTAGCAACATTTCTACTGAAAGGGTTTTCCATTCTCAAAAATTTGCCAATTACACTTTAGTTAATAGCAATTAGCTTCCCAACAGTGGTCTTTGTTCACAAGTTCGACTGTGCAAACCCCCCCCCCCCCCCCCCCCCCCCCCCCCCCCCCCCCCCCCCCTACTGATATTTAAACAGTGGTCATAAAGCAACCTGCTTTAAAAGGTGTTTTTTATTATTCACATCAAAGGGGCTCTTAATTGATTTACTGGTCGCACACAATTAGCCTTGTGAGAGAGGTGACCCGGAGTAAACAGTCCCTTACTTTTGGAATTCAGAACTAACCTCACACAAAAATATCAATTTTGGGTGCCGGGTACACCTGCACTTATCAGCTTATTTCACTGTATCCAAGATTGCAGGATTAATAGAGATTTGATTAGTTATAGGAAACTTTATACTTTAAAATGTGGCTGTATAAGAAAACTTGATAATCTAATAACTTTAAAGACTGAAAGGTTTTGTTGGGTATGTCAACATTACAGAGCCTTATATACCTCGGGCTGTTGCTCATATATTAATACAATATTAATTTTAAACAAAAAAAACAACATTATAACAAAAAAATAAAAATACAGTAAAACCTGTGTCAAGCAGACAGCCAAGGAATGCATAAAGATACTATCTACAGTTGGTGGCCACTTAATTCAGGTGTATCTCGTAGAAAAAAGGTCGATGGAGATGCATGAAACATAACTGCTTCAAGTGTGTCAATTCTTAATAGAGATGGCCGCTAACAAAGGTTCAACTTTTTCATGAAACTTTATTACTTTTGATTTATTCTTGTCTAGAGACATCAGTTAAGTAAAAATGCTTAAAAAAAAAAAAAAAAAAATGAATGATGTATAGCAGGGATGTCACTGAAAATATACAAAAAGATGCAGTAGAATCTCTTACAATTTTTTTTAACTTTTAAAAGCAATATTTGAAACTATACATGGAATGTTTTGAAAGCCTGGTGGCCAGATGGTGAATGCCCTATGCCTGCAAACCAAATACATTGTACAACTAAAACAAATTGTGACCGTGGAATCAAGTTAAAAAAAAACTTGTGTTTGGCACTAATTTTGGGTAGAAATAGGTACATCACAAATACTTATAGCAGTCTACCATGTAAATAACATTCAACATTTGAAAACTTGTGAAAGTTTTTCACCTACATGTATGCCAAAGTGAAATGCCTTATAATCACATATTCAAGTAAAAATAGTAATTGGTGGGACAAAGTATAGCTGAAAGTAAAAAAAGTATTTCTTAAGACAGTTTATACTGAAACAGATTTAAAACTACAATTATACCTTGTACTTTGTAGATTTTTGGCATATGGAATCTGCATAAAAAGTATAAAAGAACATGTAAATGTGTGTGTACCAGTACACATGCACTGTATATTGATTAAAAATATTCACCTACTGGTATAAATATGTCATAAAAATTAAACATCAATTGGAATGTATTTAACAATAACATATACAATGTAAATCATTGTTGAACTATAAAGTTACATTAACAAGGACACAGTTATTTTGTCATTTCAGATAGTTGTTATCAGGAAAGCTGTTCCTTCAAAAACAGTTTATTTGCCAGCTCCAAATTTCATCTCTGGCTTCTTTCATCTCAACTTTAAATTAGTAACTGTTAAGAATTCTGAATGTATTCCACATTATGATAATAATTTCTAATATTTTTACTCCAATTTTAAATGACAATTTGTTAAAATAATTAGATCTGGCCTTAAGAAATAATGATATTGTAAAACAACAAAGAAATTGCACATTTGAGTACCTAAATATTGCCTGTACTGCAAAGTACTTATTTTAATGGGACTGAAAATGCTTGAAGCTTTTGACTATCAGCTATGATTAAGACGTACTTTGCCTTTCTGACAACTTTTTATGTGTAAAGCATATATGACAGGTCTACAGATTATTCCAGGAGACTTCTGACATTCTATGATGCAAGTTTTAGTGAAATTTGTCTTCTGAATTCAAAGTTAAAATACTGGAATTTTTGATGATTTTTCTTTAAAACAAATTTGTGTTTCTGATCTTCTGGTTTTTCATGAAACTGCCCAATTATTAAAAGTTAAATCTCCTTGAAATCTGTAATGGATAAAACCAGCAGTGTGGAAAAGACTTCACAGATGTGCAGGCTACTCTGGTCCATACATACATGTGACCAATCACAAAAGGTCTACCACTGAATTTTGTTACAGTCTGACAGAGTTTAAGTCTCCATTAATTTGAAGCATTATATTTAATTTAAAGCCTTTTTTGCTATTTTAAACAGTCCCACTTAATCAAGTTCAGTTACAGTTCAACAGATATCCAGTAAATTGACTTGGCACTATTCCTCAGACTGCTTCAGAACTGTCATAGTTTTTGCTAGTAACGTGTACGTATCTCTAGCCGTCTTTATTTGAGACTCGGCAAAGGCGACCAGTCCGTCCTGATAGGCGAGCATTCTTGCTTGAAGAAACAATTTCAGCTGAAATTTGGTACAATCACAATAGTCAGTAAAGTGCATATTACATATTTATTCTGTTCAAATTCTGTATGTTTTGTGCTAAAAACGGCATAGTATTGCAGTCAGACAATGCGCAGGTTGGTATCTTTTTAAGCTGGCTGTGTAATTGTCAATGATGTGAATGACGGATCCAGTTACAAAAAGAAATTCACATTAATTGCAGTTAAATATGTTTTGTTCACAGTGGTACTGTAACATGATTTGTAAAAAGGTATCAAATAAACGAAATGCTATTTTTATCCATTGAAAGAACGTTTTTCTCTTGTAATTGTAACAGGAGCACACTCAAGGCTCCATCTTTCATGTCATCTGTGACTTTTTTTTATGAGTTTCTCATATGAAACATAGATAAAAGGTGGTAAAAATTTGGGAATGGTGGCTCAATAAACTAATGTCACAAAACAAAATCACATATTTTTTATTTCATTTCTATAAGGAGCTGTATTGCTTAATGTCTATATTATTACTGATGAATTTATAAAAACATTTTCTCACACCAGTCTAAAATCTTTTTTGTTTGATTTGCCAATCACATTCAGCCAATCAGAAGTAAGAAATTTTAGACTGGGTCCAGTTAAAAGAAAATATTTCAGGCCCTTATCAGCCTAACCAATGAAAAGTAACACTCTTGGTTTGTCCTGTCCAAGATCAAATCATTCAGGTCTTCAAATTTCAGAAACACAGAATGGTGTTTTACCCAAAACCTTTCAGTTTTTTCATAAAAATGCAAAAGTTCCATTCTTTTGGTAAAAGCAGAAGACATTTACTTACTTCCCTTCTTGCATTATCACAACACATTTCATATTTAGTCTCTGCAGCGTGTTTTGCATCTTCAGCCTACAGAAAAGAAATTACACACAAATGTACATTTGTAAGACCAATAATAGATGGTGAAAGAACTGTCATACTCATTTCATGAAATTCAATATTATTTTGGGTAGAGCCATTTTGGAATTCAAAGACTTAGTCAGTATGATTTAGATTTATCAAAATATAGATAACAGGTTTTTGTTCGGGTGCCATATTGAAGGATGGTGTACAAAATAATTGCATCCCCTCTATAAAAGTGACACACTTTGGAATGTGACATACAGTGAGTCAGCAAAATTCATTCTATGAGCCTAAGTAAAATTAACACCTTGACACTACAGCGTATCAATAACCAGTGCAGAGCATAACTGGCCAATATGTCAACATATTATAACTTGTGCTCCCGGCATATAATTATTGGTACTGTTTAAGTTGTAAGATGACAAGTCCTTTTTAGAAATTCAGTGGGATAAGAATAAAATGTAAGCAGTATTGTCACTGTAAAAAAAATATGCAAAACATGTCTGTTTTATACATGATTATTACATTGTATACAAACTTCTAAAATGCCGGAAAACTTTACTCAGTGAAAAATATGAACAATAAAGAGCGAGATCTTTTTCAGCCTTTGTGGACGCAAACTGGTATGTTCTTATTGGAAGCAAACTATAAAGGCAGCTTTAAAATATTGATGGTCAACTCTATTTTTTAAAAAGAAAATTAAAATGTTTTGATTTTTTTAAAGCTTAGATTTCACATCAATCTCATAAAAGCTTAAGAAAAACTGTGCAAAGTCATAATTATACCAAGCATTCTTTTTTATTAAAACACCTTTACGTTCAATTACTCTTTAAACTCTGAACTTACAGCTTTTCTTTTAGCTGGTTTGGCCTTGTCTAATTGTTTGTTGGCATCTTCGTAATCTACTAACAAGCACGTTCTTCTGAATAACATGTCCTGTAAACAAACAAAATAAGGAATACAGACTAACCTTCCCAAACAACACCTCCTTCGTGCAACAACCTCTCTGAAAAACAACACATTTTCTTTCCCTTTGTGTCAGTTATATAAGGAATTGACCTCACCACAATAACACATTTCCACAACAAACACATTTCTGTGTTCCCAAGGGTGTTTACTCCCAAGAGGTTGTACTGTACTATGAAAACCAAGGACCTACATACACATATGTTTTTTTGGTCCTATTTTTATTTAAATTTGTTAGCAACAAGTGAAATCAATTACTCTTTGTCATGGAGAAACTGTTATGGAGAAAATTAAATTAAATTTTAAAACTACAGCTAGCACTGAAGGTGGCAAATACCTCAAATCGTTGCCTTAAAGTGACCATCATAATTTTACAAACAAGAGGGCCAAGATGGCCCTATATCGCTCACCTTGGTACAAGTCCACTTGCCTGGTGGAAGATCACTAGATAATGTTATATACCAAATAAGTTTTCCTATATACGCCTTTGTAAAACAAATGATCCCCCCCCCCGGGCAAGGTCAATTTTGACCCCAGGGGCATAATTTGAACAAACTTTAAAGAGGTCTACTTGGCAATGCTACATGCCAAATATCTAAGCTCTAGGCCTTGTGGTTTCAGAGAAGAAGATTTTTAAAGTTTTTACTATATATTCCTATGCAAAATTAAGTGACCCCCGGTGCGGGGTCAATTTTGACCCGGGGGTCATAATTTGAACAATATTGGTAGAGGTCCACTAGCCAATGCTACATGCCAAATATCTAAGCTCTAGGCCTTGTGGTTTCAGAGAAGAAGATTTTTAAAGTTTTTACTATATAAGCCTATGTAAAACTAAGTGACCCCCGGTGCCGGGTCAATTTTGATCCGGGGCTCATAATTTGAACAATCTTGGTAGAGGTCCACTAGCCAATGCTACATGCCAAATATCTAAGCTCTAGGCCTTGTGGTTTCTGAGAAGAAGATTTTTTAAGTTTTTACTATATATTCCTATGCAAAACTAAGTGACCCCGGTGCGGGTCAATTTTGACGGGGTCAAAATTTGAACTTATTGGTAGAGGTCCACTAGCCAATGCTACATGCCAAATATCTAAGCTCTAGGCCTTGTGGTTTCAGAGAAGATTTTTAAAGTTTTTACTATATAAGCCTATGTAAAACTAAGTGACCACCGGTGCGGGGTCAATTTTGATCCGGGGCTCATAATTTGAACAATCTTGGTAGAGGTCCACTAGCCAATGCTACATGCCAAATATCTAAGCTCTAGGCCTTGTGGTTTCTGAGAAGAAGATTTTTTAAGTTTTTACTATATATTCCTATGCAAAACTAAGTGACCCCCGGGGCGTGGTCAATTTTGACCCGGGGCTCATAATTTGAACAATATTGGTAGAGGTCCACTAGCCAATGCTACATGCCAAATATCTAAGCTCTAGGCCTTGTGGTTTCAGAGAAGAAGATTTTTTAAGTTTTTCCTATATATTCCTATGCAAAACTAAGTGACCCCCGGTGCGGGGTCAATTTTGACCCGGGGGTCATAATTTGAACAATCTTGGTAGAAGTCTACTAGACAATGCTACATGCCAAATATCTTAGCTCTAGGCCTTGTGGTTTCTGAGAAGAAGATTTTTTAAGTTTTTACTATATACATGTATTCCTATGCAAAACTAAGTGACCCCCGGGGCGGAGTCAATTTTGACCCGGGGGTCATAATTTGAACAATCTTGGTAGAGGTCCACTAGACAATGCTACATGCCAAATATCTAAGCTCTAGGCCTTGTGGTTTCAGAGGAGAAGATTTTTAAAGTTTTTCCTATTTGTTGCCATAGCAACCAGTTCTGCATGGAATGGAATTCTTTGAACAATTTTGGTAGAGCTTCATGCAAGGAACATTCCTGCATAGTTTTATCAACATTGGCCTAGAGGTTTCAGAGGAGATGTCATTTGAATCAAAATGTTGACGGACGACGGACAATCATCAATCAGAAAAGCTCACCCTGGCGTAGCCAGGTGAGCTAAAAAAACATTAATCACTCTTTTCTGCTTCTTTAAAAATGAACTGATTGCCAAAGTTATTAACAATATAAATGAATCTGGATCATAGTTTCACTCTCATTGATAACTCGTAAAGAAAATGAGTGAAAATCTTTTTTTACAGAAAAATTCAAACAGTTAAAAATATGCACAACTAAAGGCAGTTTTCAATGCCATACCCTTAGAGAATCTGAATATCTAGCATAGAGATCAAGTTGAAATCCCAGAGTCTTTTCATCATTCTTACACAACACTTCCAACCCATGCTGAAAAATAGTAAATACATTGTAGCTTTATTCTTCTGCAAACCATGCTGATAAACAGCTATCAACTTCATAACCCTACAACCCATGCTGATATACAGCTATTGACTTCATAACCCTACAATGGGTATACAGTTTACACATATTTGGCAAGGAGTGTCAGAAGTGATGCTGTCTGAAGCAAAATGTTGAGGACATACATTATATATTAAGCAAGATGTCAGATACAGGGATATCACAGTTGCTCACCTTGGCTCTATGTACGGGGGAGCTTATTACAATCCCTGCAGCTCCTAAAAACTGGGTTTGAAACTTCCTGGACATTAAAAATACATGTCATTTCTTTTTTCAATACCGAGTTATTTATTTTTGATTACGAAACAAGTTCTTACAACTTAGATTAATTACTCTAGAGACTCACTCCAGATGAAGTCAATGTCAAATAGAGTGAGAGATAATGTGGAATTATTTGAGTCTTGCCTAAGGTCACTACCGCTATGGCTCTTGTAGGGATCAAACTAGAAACCCTCCGATCCGAGGTGAATGCACTTCCACTGTGACACAGCAGCTCCACTACATATATGTACCAGTAGTAACAATTTAGCAAGACATCTCAAGGTAGACCAGCTACAAGCAGACAACTTTAAATATGATTGATAAAATCAAATCATTGACAACATACCTTTGTATTCTCTGTTGCATCTGATAATCTTGTCAAATACCTAAAAATATGTCAATTTTAAAGTTCAAAGGTCATTTATTACCGAAATCGAAACATAACAGGTAAGTTGGTGGCATTTTTAACAGTGCTCATTCCTAGATGAAATATAAATGCTGAAAATGTTTTCTCTTACCAATTATCATGAACACAACAATTAAATGAATCAAATTCGACGTTCAATTTATAAAACTTTTACATAAAAATGGGTAAAACGTCTTTAACGACCAAAACGTTTTTAAGAAAGTACACTGATTGAAGGTCAATGCTTCTAGCCAAACTGCACACCTCAGACTCTCATGTGAGGAAGTTGGCAGTTCCTTCTTGGGGATGAGTGTCTTTTACTAATCTTTTCCAGGATCAATGGTTAGGTAAATTAGTTACCTGCACATTACTGAAATACTGTTGAAACAGGCATTTAACACCAAAAATCAAATCTTATGAGCTCTGCTACAAGAACACCAACATTTCAAATAGGTCCGTATTCATATAAGTGATTAAACCTAAAGTAATCTGATGCCTGACAACCATTGTTGGGTCATTGCAACCATTACAGAGTGTTTACATTGTACATGAACTGGATTGATACTGTTTTACTTATTGCAACAGGAGCACCAATACAGCCCTTGTAAATGTAGTTACTGTAATGTTCATTACTAATGACATTTCTATCTTTTCTGTTTATAAAAAGTTTTAAAAGTGACAATGTCAGTTTTCCATCAATGGTGCTCAGTCAGGCATATCATACTTGTTAACTGTAAGGCTGGTCACATCTCTGTTAACACCGCTGAGTTGTAAATCAGTGGATGTTACAGCATAGCTGTTTGCGAGTCCTGGAATATAAAACAAACAATAAAATGTGAAAAAATCAATGTAATACTATGCAAATGAAGTTATGCAAACCAAATAAATTCCTAAAATTCTCATCTAACAATAGCTTCTTTTCCAGAACTCCAGTAACAACATTTATTTTGAGAATATTTACTGAAACTTGGTTAAGAGCAGACTTTAAAGAAAAATTAGCTAATAAGATTTTACAAAAGGGCCATGATGACACTATTTTGCTTTCTCAAAAGTCAATGTACATGAACAATTTCGGTAGCAGGTCAAACAAGGTTTTGATAGCATTGGTAATTTACTAACTGAATACCCTGCAGCAAACTGTGAAGATCATGACCACACTGTACATCTGTGCAGTCTGATCATGATCTGCACTGCTTGGTATTCATTCAGTAAACTTTCACTTGGCAAACCCTTTCAACAACTAATGGAACAGTCCAAAATAATGGATAGACAAGTCCATTTTAGAAATTCAGCTGGGTGAGGGGTTAATACATTTGTATTTATAAGATGTATTCCAAATCACATGAAAGAAATGACCTTTGACCCTTAACAGTGACCTTGACCATAACTAGGCTCAGTTGGAACATGGGATCTGCACAATCTCAATGTGAAGAACATCTGATGACAGTTTCTTGAAAAT
This sequence comes from Saxidomus purpurata, assembly GCA_022818135.1. Taxonomy (NCBI): domain Eukaryota; kingdom Metazoa; phylum Mollusca; class Bivalvia; order Venerida; family Veneridae; genus Saxidomus; species Saxidomus purpurata. Next base: position 15,557,134 of record JAFMSR010000008.1, read on the forward strand.
CCTTCTAAGGAGATTTAGTCTCACGACCTTTGGACACTAAAAGTAACCTTGAACATGTGAGGCTGAGACATAGGTCCTGCACCTTGTCTCAATGAGATAAAACTTAAGCTAATTTAAAAAATTCCCTATGGGGTTAAGGAGATATGTAGAGGTCATAAAAAATAATGACCCCGAAAAGTGATCATGATCTTGACTTGGCAGATTAAGAACACATGTCCTTCATATTGTCTTGACCAAAGTTTCATGAAAATCCTTTAAGGGGTTTAGGCCTTAGAAGACATGAAGCACACATAAATTTAAAATGGAAAATTCAACAACAACACATTATTACAACAACGTTAACCCAGCAAACATGTGCATATTGGACCAATATCAGTTTTAAGTAGGCTGACTGATATCTGGTTTTGATATTGGTACGATATTCAGCCGATATCAACCGTTTACCAAGAACAACACGTTTTGTATAATAAGATGAAATATGTTTAAATTATTTTATAAATCATTTAAGAGTTAACAAATTTACGTTAAATTCTTCTCTAAATAGGTACAAATCTTATTTAACACAGTGGATGTTTCGATATCGGTCCAACCTCGGTTTGATATCAGAAATAGAGAAATGGGGCACATTTGAGGAATAGATAGGCAGGACAAAATAACTTTTGAATATAAGTTAGTTATTTTCTATATTTTTGTTTAGCGAAGTGCAACGCTTAAAGTCTTAAAACAATAAAGAGAACTTGTGTATATATTCGGCTAAATAATTCATACTTCATTCAGCCCGGGATATTATACAGTAACCGCCATTTTGGATCATATTTGAAATGGACACTTTGTGCAAATTCTCCTAAATTGGGTTATCTTTTGTAAAGGTAAATCATATTTTACTTAATTCAATTCAAACTGAAATACTATTGAAGTTAACTATGTGTTTTTGTATTTTTTTTTTTTGTTAGCTATTATCACAGATTTTCACAATTTAAAATGTTGACTGTGGAGCGGATGATAAAAAAGTCTAGTCTGATCCATATAGCAGGTCAAGGTAATAATCAGTGCCTTCATACATCTGACCTTTTCAGTATATGGTGCGTAAGTTTCTTTATGTACAAGAATATAATGTACATTTGTACTGCACAATTCCTACAGTTTTTCATATCAGTCTGATAGAGAGCCAATATAGGTCCAATATGGTTTTTGCCGGTCCAATATCGGGTTGATATCAGAAATGACATCGCCCGAACTGCGCCAACTTTGCAAACCGAGGTCGGTCCGATATAAAAATCTGGTATTGGGCCGATATACACAGCGATATCGGACCGATGTCGGCGTGATGTATTATGCTTGCTGGATTTTTATATCATCATTTTCATATTAACATTTCGGCGAGAGCCTTCATCAGAATAACAATATAAAGCACACATAAAATACAATGACCCCTAAGAGTGACCTTGAACTTGACCCAATGAGCATTGGAACACGGGTTCTGCATGTTTTTTTTATATTAAAGTGAAATATTTGACCCAAGTTGTATGAAAATCCTGGAAGAGGTTTAGAAGATATTGAGCGTTACACAAAACATTACGTATAAACAGACTGATGGAAGGATGAAGACAAGTCTTATATCCCCTCCCCTCCTATGCAGCGGGGAATAACAGAAATATTTGTGTAAGGGTAACTTACTCTGCTGAGCATTCACCATTCTGTTGAAATCCTGCAAAATTTGAAAAAGGCATGTAGTACTACATGTATGTAATTAGAATATAGGACTTTAGCCCCTAGGACAATAGTCCCTAAGATCAATTTTGCATATTGGCCCCTACATTTAGTTGTAACAGGTGGATACTTTAAAGTATAGTATCTGATTTAGTAACTGAAAGAAATGTTTCCAGTGACTAGATTAAGCTCTAAATTTAAAAAAATAAAAATGTTGTACAGGCCCCTTAAAACAAACAATTTAGAAATAAAAATGTCATATAGGCTGCTTTGTTGCATCTGCTGCCTCTACAAAAATTTCACTTTTTTATATGTATAGGCTGTGGCCTATTCTCCAGAAATTATGGTAAAAACTATGCAGCATACATACATATGCATATAAAGAGATATGTATGAAGGAACATAATGAATGATATATACCTATGTGAAGTCTTATCGAGCAATAACAATGTTGTATAATTTTATGAGTTATTGCAGTTGCGGATATTTTCAATGCAAACATCAGACGGCCCTAATTCTGCAAATTATGACATCCCACAATGCATTAGACTCAGTAAAACTACTGACATCACATATGTTAGCGTTGGTATAATCATCGCAATTTTGATATCACAATAAGACATTGGTTCCCATGATTACCTACATTTGACGTATCTTTGATAGCTTTTGAGTAAGTTGTACACCACTCTCTCTTTTTTGAGAAGAATTCATCAATATCCTGAAAATAAAACACAATGCATTATTTTGTAAATGATTAGCCATAAATTATGAGACAATCAACCTTAATGGCATCAGTCCAGTTCATATCTATTTAATTATTTTCTTGTAAATGTACATTGAAACTCTTTTTTTTTTTCATTTGTGGTCCTGTTTTCCCTTTAAGAACATGTTTTCAACAGTAACTAAGACTATTATAGATGTCTAATCTTTTTTTTTTTTTAAGCTTTGATGAAAATTGTTAAAAAATATTATTACATGTTGATATGGCAACTATTTATAGAAACTATATCAACATATTGCAAATTATGTTTAGTATCTTTATCAGTCTAATTTTGCCAAAGAACTGCTGCTTCGTGCAACACAGAAGTGAAATTTCCAAATGTTTTGGAAATATTATTATATTTTACACCCACTATTTTCTTTTTTTGCCTGAAGCATCAAATGCAGGAGCATGCTGTCTGCTCTGACAGCTAAAAGTATAGGCATTTGTCACTTGTAGACTGACCAAACAACAGTGCAGTAAGAGATAGGAATAATCTATACTTCAGATCACAAAACAAGTTCTTACAATTTTAACCAATCACTATTAGGAGAGGCCGTGGTGCAGTGGTAGCCCGTTTCCCTCAAGATTAGAGGGTCCCGGGTTCGATCCCCATCAGTGCCCAAGTAGTGGTAGTAAGTGTCCTTAGGCAAGACACATAAAATTCCACATTGCCTCTCTCTCTCTGAGGTTGATTCCTTCTTGAGTGAGTCTCGAGAGCGATTAATGTAAGTTGCAGGAACTTGTTTAGAAATAGAGTGTAAATAAATTAGTATAAAATAACCAACCACTCTTCAGGCTCACTTCTTATCCAATCAACCTAGCAGAGAGAAAGAAGCAAATTGTGGACTAAACATGTCTTGCAGAAGGAGTCATTACCACCATGTTACTTGTGGTGATCAAACCCTAGACCCTGAGGTAAACATGCTACCTGGCTGTCCTAAAGTGGACAGGAATAAGTACTCAAAAGGGAGCAGGAAAAAGCAACTCATTGTCATATTGTTGTCATCTAATATACTGCTTCTCCTTTCTTGGCTATATTTTCTGCTCCAAAAACTTCAAAAGCCCTGACTGAGTTTTGGGACTGCGAAAGTTCCTCTAACGACTCCCAGACATTCACAGAAAATGGGCTTAATCCCAAAATAGCATCCTGACAAGTGCCAACAGTGGGCACAGAATAATAATCACACATAGGTAAACACCTACTCTATGATGTTCTTTTCTTGCTGTTTCGACAGCAGATGACATCCGGCTGAAGAATCCATGATTTACTTTTGTCTTTATTGGTGCCTGTAAAAACATACATGTAAAACATGTTTACCCTGTATAAATGTAAAGAGAAAAGTGTCTTATAAAAATGTTTGGTATTTTGATATTTATATAACTTTAAAGACGTTAAAATGATGCATAGTAGCATGGTTTGTTACGATGCGCTGAAAACTCTGTATTGCATTGTTGTATGAAACCACACCTCTCAATGTTGTAACCAGTGTAGTTACTTCTATTTCCAGAGGGGCACCAAAAGGATATTTATAAGCACTTGAGTTCAAAATTGAGATTAATGTGATATTACATCGATACCAACATTTTTGTTTGTTTATTTTATGTTAATATTTACTTGTTGAGTCTGTTTCAATAGATGTGAAAATTGTGGGAAACGTCATCAGAAGTTTATTCTAACAATATTGTAGTCATATGGCTTCCTGCATACATTACACTGGGTATACTTTTCGACGTTTATTAGGGTAATAGATTTTGATAATTTCACTGGGTGAACAGTGACTATCAGGAAATATTCCACCATTATATTTCGATAAAAACATAAAACAAAGCACTATCACATTAGCACACACATCCTTGGCGATGTTGGTTTTTTATGTTCTTTGTGGCATACCAGTTTTTGTGTAGGTGATGCCCTCTCTTTTTTGCACTAGGTAAATTCTTAGCGTTGTCTGATTCTAATAACTTTCTTTAAATTTAGTTGGGAACTTGAAGAGGTTTTGTGACTTAAGGTTTTTTGACTTTAGACAACAGTAGTTGAAACATTGTCTTGATAGGAAATTTCCACAGCACTTACACAAAAACTCAAAAAAACAATTATGTAAACACTCCAGGGAACACTCCAATGAACACCTTATAACTCTTATCTAACTCACAGTAACTGATTCTGCCTTTATTGTAGTCAGCTTGTTAATATTTATGAGCTTATCCTAAATTTAACAAATTGTCCTGTCCAAATCTAAAGGTGAACAAGACCTAAAAGAAACTAATATCAGAATAAGGGATTAAGTTTTTACCCGTCACCAGGTGAAAATCTATAACTGTGACTTGGACAGAGGAATTTGTTGTGACATAATGTCACATACCACCAAAGTTTGTTGTGACAAAAACAGTGACATAACGTCACATGCAAGTCAGTGATTCTTCTTATTACTCACCTCTGTTTCACATAAAAATTTCTCCAGGCTTTTATCTTTCCCAAATGCCTCATGAGCCAGTAACAACCGCAAATATCTGGAAAAAAATTAATGCTGAATTTTACCTTTTTAATGAACTTATTTTTACCACTGTTGGTTGAATACTTTTGAATTTACTGACTAACAGTGCAGATCATGGTAAGTCTGTATGGATGTGCAGGCTGATCATGATCTACACTTGTCACAAAGCTATAACCATTGGCTGCTAGTTGGATAAGAGCTAAAAGTTTACAATAATAAGAGTACAGTACATTATGAAAACATATATACTTTTCAACTTGTCTACAATCCCTGGTAAACTCATCTGGTATCACTATTTTAGAGTCATTTCCAAGCTGTTTCTTTGATTTTGATTCAGCAGATTTTGCATCAACTTCTGGGCGATGCGGAAGGGGCGGCACCTAAAAAGATTTTAAAAAGTTTTCATGTGTGTAAAGGCTAGCAGTAGCTAACCTCAGCTAAGATGTTTATAATCTGCGTGGTCAAGATCTGCCTGCACACCCATGCAGTCAATCTAAATCTATACCACGACACTTTTCCCAAGTTTGGGGAAGGCACCCTTAAGACCCTAAATTTGGGGGAAATTAGCATGATGAAAGTTACTGCTAAAAGGTGATGCAAAAAATTATTGCGTAAAGTTTAAAATATTTGAGAAAGCTGCATGGTTTTTCAACTAATTCTAGTTGGGGAAGGTATACTGGCAGCTGTTATATTACTGTAAAAATAATCTGTCTGCTGTTCACAATTATCAATCAATAATTTCATCAGTGTGCTTTAAAATTTCATCATTTTGCAAAACCATCAAAATTTAAACATTTATTTGAGCTTTAATGCTTAGCGCATTTCTAATTGCGGCACAAAAAAACAAAAACTCTAAATTGATTCACTCAAACCTGCTCATATTAGTATCACACATAGAAACCCTTAAAACTGGTCTTAGTTTCAGTTCAGTTTTATCCATGAAATCTATCTGGTAAGGGGTCTTTCTGCACATTTTCATAATTTAGTTACTCTAAAATAAAATTAAGATAAAACAGTATAAAAAGAATCCTCTTAAGATAACCCTGACTTTGCTACATTTCTAAAATGGACCTGTCCATATTTCAGCATATGTTCATATGATTATGATCTGTAGTGGAACTGGTTGCAAAGAAAGAGGAATAGTTATCAATTTTGGCATCAGCAGGATGTTGGTTAAAGAATGGTCAGCCACTTTACTGTAGACTTTTACATTAATCCTTGCAAAGTTCAAGCTGATAGTTACTATATAACCATGTGCTGGTATACATTGAAAAATCAACATGTTCTAAAGCCTGGAATTTATTAATAACTTGCACAGATAGAATGTATAGTTAAGCTGCTTAAACTGAAAGAAAAGTTTGTCTCAAAATATGATAGATGTAACATTGAACAATTACTTACTATAAGGCCATCAATGTTATTTTGTGTAATAATATTGTGATGTAACCATTCCAGATCTCCAAAAACTCTCTGGATTTCAGTGATTTCTACGTCTTCATCCCACTATAATGAAAAACAGGAAGAGTTTAAAAGTATTGCAGAATAATTGCCAGAAATTTTGATTTAGTCCCTATATAAACTCTGAAAAGATGAAAGATTAATTCACAAATACCACCTGTTACAAATTGTACCCAAAAGAAATAACCTACAGTATGATAGGGTTACTGTGAGAACACCTTAATTGAAAAGTATTAAACAGTGTTTTCCTAACTTTGAATCGGTTCTCTAGACAATGATATTAGTGAACCAGAATTCTTGTCTTAAACATTATTATTGCCGATATTTTGATACCAATAGTGTAAAAAAGGTGTTTCTTAGTATTTCTTCAATTTGTTCATTCAAACCTGAAAGTCAAATGCTGTTTACATGTTTAACTTACCCTTCATGCCCTTGGTTACAGTGTCTCGATCTAGTTTTGTAGCATCGGCAACCGGAGGATACTGGTGCTACAGGATCAAGACATCTTGATCAGTAAGTGCAAAAATGTAAATCAATGTTTGACTTTCTGATTTCAGTTAACAAAGTCAACAAATATTAAAAACACATTTCTACACAATTGCCATCCTCATAATGGCTTAAATAGAAAATATAATTCCGGTTCATTAATATTGTTGTCTAGAGAACTGATTCCAGTTCACTAGCCACTGCCTTTCCCAACTCATGCATCTGCTATGTTACATGCAGTATCTCAATAACCTGACACAGAAAATAGACACAACTAACCTTGTATACTTTGATTGTAAACTGCAAAACATCTCCATTTTTCACAGCATCGGGAACTGTAATTCTAAAGGAGGGATGATAGGGAACAGCCGACAGTCTGGATGGAGATGATTCCGGGGAACTAAGATCAACATCATCATCTGGCGTGTCTTGTCCATTTACCTCTGGGTCCTCCTGAACGAACAGTAACAATGTATTATCTCCTTAGAACAAATGTCTATTAAGTTTACTTATCACACAAAATTATTATCTGAGGCAGATAAAGACAAAGGAGTCACACTATGACAGACTCACAGACTGACAGAATCAAAAGGGGGCGTGACCTGTTCGATTGTGTAAAAAAACAATTGATTATCAAAGTATTTCTCAAATTTTACATTTAGTAATGATTAATTAAACAGTCAGGATAGTAGAGGACGCAAAGGTTCTGTTGGATCCCTCGTTACCATTAGTTTGTATCCCTTTTCTTGCAGTTTCGGGCTGTAGCTGCAAAATCAAACGCTTGATTCAGCTGACAACAATCGCTTTACTGACCATGATCGGTGCATCATTCTTTTTACAATCTACATAATCTGGTAGATCTTAAGGTAAAGATGTACTATATTATTGCTCTCTATGGGAGCTAACTTAAACATTTGTGTGCGATATTTTCGTACCAATTATCCCTCTTAGTATCACAGACCTATATATACACATGTGTAAGTATGTAACACAATGTCTGAGTGCGCGCTTTTTTCTTTCTATTCAACTTCTCTTTATTCTAACTCTTTTCAGCCAACTTCTCCTTGAGTGGAATCCCCTTCCTCGTACAGCCTCTGGTAGCTTTTAATTAGCAAATCAAAACAGGTACTGTACTGTAACGATTACCTAATTTTTTTTGATAAAAAAGATATAAAAAAAATATGAAAATAGGCAAAACCTATATCGGGCGGAAGCATTAACAGGAATTTCATTTTTACAAATGGTACGAATTTTCAGGGAACGCAAAACTGGTTCAGGTTACGATAATTATTGGCACCGAATATCCATACAGTCATGAATCAAGGGTGGATTGCGAAAAGAAATGGTGTTTTTTATGGTGTCACAAGAAAGAGCATCAAACTTTATGAATGTGTATAAATATGATCTCTTTACATTTCAAAGTACAAACCTGCATTCCTTCAACGGAAAAGTGTTGCGTTTTGCAAAACAAAAATGGCTGACATTTAATGACGTCACAATTTCTTTTGATAAATGACGTCACGTTGTAAACAAAATTTGCAGCGGAAGTTTATAGACGGTGCAGCGTTATAAGTATGTTATCGTATCGTCCAGGAGTATACAACTTCCAATGTTGCATGGGTATATGACAAATCACTTATTTTATTGCGTTCAGTATTCAATTAAATACTCGTACATACGTTTACCTATGGTCGGGCTTCGACCGAAGAGCGCTTCGCGCCCTTCGAGCTTTCGCCCGTAAAAATTACCTACATACTATTTCTCAGCAAAATACTCGTTTACGCACTAATATAAATGTAGTTCACTAAACCTGCAATATTTCTCCAACAGCTCTAAATGTGGATAAACAGAAGTCAAATAATCATTTCTTGTTCAAGTGTCAACTTCGTCAGGATATCCGTAGGCTACTACACTGTTTGACCAGCTTCAACACTCCGAAATTAACTTAAACTTAGGGGAGACTGGGGCAAGACGTTACACATTTTCGAAATTAATTTTCATCTAATTTATGGCAGTATGATTTCTACTTGATTTAAAAGCACAGTAATGTTTCAAGTCTTGGTTATTCTTTAGAAATTGAAACTGGTAGATATACAAACATTGAAAGGAAAAACAGACTTTGTAAACTTTGCAACTTAAATGTCGTTGAATCTGAATATCATTTTATGTTATGGTGTCCTTTATATAGAGATCTATGACAAACTTATTGTATCAATGTATCGTTTCCGTCAATTCAAAAGTTTTGTACGTTAATGTCATGCAAGAATACAAAAACCACCAGAAATATTGCAAAACATGTAAACAATGCTATGTTATTTAGACAAGAAAAGCTTGATATTATATCTGCTTCTTAATAATTTAGAAACATTTCATGTTCTTTGTGCTCGAAAAATACTATTTTGTATACATTTTTGGCCATCTGTACTATTCATTTGTTAAACGGTCAAAGGTATTGTATAAATGCCGATTTGCCAATAAACTTCGAAACTTGAAACTTTGGTTATCTTTTTAACTGAAAAATACTCCGAGACATACCCTATTTTTGCAAGTATTTGAAATCGATCATACAACATCAGTGGTTAAATGTAACAATTTTCCCCAGGCATGGGGCAAAATGATACAGCAAGCGGGGCAAAATGTGACACCTTTATTTAAACATTTCGTAAGTCAACATTTTCAAGATTGTATTGATCTAGAACCATATAAACAGTCAAACAAAACTTCTCCTTTTGGCGAATTAACCCTTGCAGATCTCGAAAATTCTTTCATTTTCACGCAGGTTCAAGGTTATATACGTGATATAGCAAGTGATTCATATAATTTATATATAGAGCGTGTTTGTTTCTTCTTCCATACTTCTGCGAATTTTGAATTTTATTATATATCATTGTGGCGAAAATATATTTCCTTCCATATAATATATTTCAGTCTTCTTATTTCTTTTTATATCTAATAAATAATCCGCTTATGGATCACATTCTATACTATACCCTTTTTATAATACCTTTGGACACTTGTCTGCGCTAGAATAAACTAAATTAAAATGATATTCTAAGCAAAACTGAAGAAAAACCTTTTAGCGCGAAATATCGAAGTATCCGACGCCATTTTATTGACGTCATCGTATAAACAAATAGTAACGACCCAGGCACACCCACCACAGCGACGTTATTAACGTCATGTGCATTAGAGCCAATTGAATGCACTCTTACAAATTTTGCCGCCTATTTGTATTCCACGTACATACATACGGTTTTTTTCTGTCAGGTCTTTTGATGGTTGATATAGGCTGTATTTTTGGCAAAATAATTATAGATATATAATAATGATCCATAAAAAGATACACAATATTCTTTCCCAACTTTACCTAGATTGCGCATGTACGCTCTAAAGAAACAAAAGTCTGGCGCTTCGCACCATCCCTCAATCATTTTTGGAAAAGTGTGCCCGAGTATGTAAGCTTTATATTTCTTCACTTATTGTCGATTCCGTCTTATATCAATCGCTCTCGATTATTCGCTCCGCATGGAATGAAGGTCAAAGAGAGATGCAATGTGGAATATTGTGTGTTTCCGTAGTAGACCACCGTCATTGCACTGTTTGAGATCGAGCCATGGGGGGCGTCTTTCATATAAACGACCATACGCTTGTCTTATTCTGAGGCGAACGCGCTACAACTTATACATGTAAAAAGACATTTATGAATGATATTATTTCCCCTTTTCAGCCTTTTTAAGCAATATTGAATGGAATATAAAAGCGACAGAATAAGGGTTCGAATGTCCCCTCCATGTACAAATAAGCACCCTGATTATGGTCAACACTGGAGGCGAAGTCATTTGCTGCCACAGAAATATTTGTTTTTCATTGCCAGTGACACGGATATGCAAAGCTGATAATGGTCTACACTGGTCTTCAAGTCAGAGTCATCTGTTGTGAATAGGATATGGTTAAATGACTTCCGACGTTGTGTTTGGGAAAGTGACGTCACAATGTTTATAACGTTAAGTCATAAGTAATTCACGAGAGTCGTCTGGCGCCAGACCGGTTATTCCGGCATGGGCAAAATCACCGGAAATGTCGATCCGATTACAAGAGACGTTGATAAGGTACTTTCCTCTCCGCCTGTTAATGTTGAAATGTACAACAAGAATAACAGCTTTCCGCAAGTAGGTTAGCTTTTACTTTTTGCATTGGTCGAATAAAAATGTAATACTCAATGTTTAGAATAATATCTGTTTAAGCGGTGTTCATCGTCTAATAAACCACGATTTAGAATTCTGAAGCGTAGTAATAAACCACGTAGGCCATCCGCTAGGCTATTTATACATTTTTATCGGATTTTCTGTTAAAAAAATATATTTCAAAACTATTTTAGTGCAAAAAAAATGAACTAAACAACTGTCCAAACCAAAAAGGTCGAATAAAAATAAAAATGCTTTAACTGCCTAGAATAATTGCAACAACGTCACGGTACTTATCCAGCTGAATGCGCATGACAATACAGATATTCGTATTGATAACGCTTTGGAAGAAGATAAATGTCGTAAATAGGGTAAGGTTAGTTCGTTGCTGGCTGCAGGTTTGACTATATATACATAATATGATAGTATGGAACGCCTTCTATACATACTTCTTACATGGTGATGTTCTTTTGATATATGGTGTTGTCAGTTTGATACATGTATATGGTGATGTCATTCTGATAAATGGTGCTGTGGTTTTGATATATGGTGCTGTGGTTTTAATACATGGTGCTGTGGTTTTGAAAGATGGTGCTGTGGTTTTGATAGATGGTGCTGTGGTTTTGATACATGGTGCTGTGGTTTTGCTGTATGGTGATGTCGTTTTGATATATGGGGCTGTTGTTTTGATTGATGGTGCTGTCGTTTTGATACATGGTGCTGTGGTTTTGATAGATGGTGCTGTGGTTTTGATATATGGTGATGTAGTTTTGATATATGGTGCTGTCGCTTTTATAGATGGTTATGTCTTTTGATAGATGGTGCTGTGATTAGATAGATGATGCTGTAGTTTTGATAGATGGTGCTGTGGTTTTAATACATGGTGCTGTGGTATTGATAGATGATGCTGTGGTTTTGATAGATGATGCTGTGGTTTTGATATATGGTGCTGTGGTTTTGATATATGGTGCTGTGGTTTTGATGTATGTTTATGTTGTTTTGATATATGGTGCTGTGGTTTTGATAGATAATGATGTCGTTTTGATAGATGGTGCTGTGGTTTGATAGATGATGCTGTGGTTTTGATATATGGTGCTGTGGTTTTGATATATGGTGCTGTGGTTTTGATAGATGGTGATGTCGTTTTGATAGATGGTGAGCACCATCTATCAAAACCACAGCACCATGTTATAAACCTGTATTTAACCTGTACCCTTCCCTTGTACCCATGTTTCCCACAATGCAACGGAGGGTGTAAATGAAAACAAACACGGTACTTTCAATTCTCCGGTTTTATAAAAGATATATCATAAATAACAAAAATTGACCGAGCATTGGACTGGCCGAGCATTGGTAACCTGACTCTATATCACGATGTTATTGAAATCATGGTTAAAGTATAACGTTTATAATTATAATGACCCAGTTGAAATTATTAATTTTTTTTGTAGATTTATTTGCATGTATTGATTTATTTGCGCCAAAAGTAAGCACACTGATGCAGGTGTTCTTTTCTCAAAATACAACTAAAAACCGAGAGAAGGTGTGGCGGCATATATCTTAATAATGTCTACCAAAAACTGTGATTTCGGCAATCTGTTATAACAATTTTTTAAAGATAACCATAATTTGTTAGTTTAATACGGCGGTTTAATGAATGCATTAGTCAAATAATGCAATTTAGAATGGGTCTCCTTGAATTCCTTTGGGGCCATGCCTCAACATCAACCATCACCAATTTCCAAAATATTTACATGTCAGTTTTGTTTGTTGGCCCGCTGTGATACTTCGTATCACAGTTTTTCTTGTTTAATTTTCAAGTTTAGCGGCCTGGCTTAGTCGGTAGAGGGTAGAGGCTTAACAGTAAATATCCTCAGCTGCTACAAATGTGTATGTAGCGGCGTGGCAACAAATTTATAAAGGTCGCAAGTCATCTTGGAAAAAAATAATTGAAAATCGTAATTAACAAAACCCTTTCTAAATCATATTCCCCGTTAGAAACCTCAAACGTCCATCAAAACAATTCGGCCTTTTCTACGACTATAGCGCAGTTACACTTTCTCATTGGTTTAACCTTGACCTGCGCACAGGACATCACTCGGTCGTAGAAAAGGCGAAATGGTGAGGTTTCTAAAGGGGAATATGATTTAGAAAGGGTTTTGTTAATTACGATTTTCAATTATTTTTTTCCTCCCTTCCGATAAAGTACTTATTTATGATATCAAATGATAAGGAATATTAAACAAGCCGTATAAACTACTGCAAATTTAGTTTACCCCTTTTAGTTGCCTCATATCGTGGTACCGTTACTTTTCGCGCACGGGTTTGTTGAGAATCACTAAACACGCTTGTATAGTACACTGGCAAATGCCCTAGGCAGTTCTTTTTTCACATTGAGATTCTTTGGGGAAAAGGACGTTCAAACTGAATCGTTGAAGGTAAACATTTACTTGTATTTCGTGTTATTATTAAAAGTAAAACACCATAACCTGTTATTAAAAGTATGTTGACGGCGGAGTATATTGGTGATAGACTGAGACAAGAGAATGCAATTAATGTCAACTTACAGGTAACTTGTCCAAAACAAAATGGACACCAGTGAAAAAATGATGCTATCACTAAAATGTAGTCTGGTGGTCTTTTGACATAATACACAACCAAATTACTGTTATATAAGCTTTTAGCACCTGTATTAGTGTGTGGTGTTGCAAATATTGTTAAACAATATCATTTCAGTTCTTGGGTTACTAATACATGAAAAATATCCAATTTCGTTCAAGTTTCCTGACAAAGTCAAATGATGAAATTCTTCAAACTGACACTTATTTACTAGTTCAATGTCTCCTCTAGATGCTATGAAGATGAAGAACGAATACATTTGAAACATATTCTTGCTAGTTGACGAGCAAAGACTCTGTGACAGATTCAGTGGAAATAAAGAAACTAAACATAGTTTATACCATTATCAATATACTCTTGTAAAAACATTTGTTTACAAAGCCATATAA
>JAFMSR010000008.1:15585406-15595644 GCA_022818135.1 Saxidomus purpurata
CTGAACAATACAACTAACTATTTATCTTTAAAATAAACTTAATTATGATGTAGATATTCGTGTTCTTACGAAAGACATTTTCAATCAATCTTAACTAATTTTGAAGTAAAATTTTGGGAAAAGTTGATCTTCATTTTTTCAACCCGACGTTTTAATACAACCACTCGTCGGATTAAAGGTCCAATACTAAGGAAAGTGAAAATTCAAATATACTTTAAAAAGCACAGAAATATTATTAGTTATTTTTTATAAAAAAAAAGAAAGTTGGTATGTAGAAATTCTAAATAAATCACAGTACATGTACAATTATTTTTCTTTACATTATGAAGAAAGTTAAAAAGACCTGGGTAGTCATTTTGTCTATTCACTGAGATTTCAATATAATACACATACTTTTCTTTGTGTTCCAAACACTTTCTGCCTCTTCATTATTTAGTGTCTTGCATAAGGTAATGTATTTGCTATTGAAATAATGTCACTTAATTTTCGCTTAGTAGTTGACCTTTAAAAATCATTTAGACTCATTGATTGCAGAAACACTTGTGATGCGAAATAAAGAGAACAATACCACATTCAACTGGATTCGTGCACAACATTGGAAACAACATGCATAGTGGTCTTGGCTAACGCTTCGTTCAATATAGGTTTCACACCTGTATACTCGTCCCGTAGAATTTTCTATTAACTATATAATATAAGTACTTATCTATCCGTCTAATAATAATTTCCCTTTCATCTAAAAGAGACGAATATTTATCTATGTAGTTTGAAGAGTGACTTCCCTTTGTGTTATTGCGGGCCGCAGCAGCGGCCCGCTATATTTAATACGTGGTGAGTAAAAGATGCATGGAGACTTAAGCACTAGATCGAACATATGCGTCTCTCTTCATTATAAAATTGAGGTACTTCTGAGATGAAAACTGTAGACACAGTCAATTTTTTTGGAAAAGCAAGAGTTGTCGTTTGTAATTGAGCTGTCGTTCGTTTCATAGAGGGCGCAATCTAATATACGCTGGTGAAAAAAGAAATCAAAGGACTGAAAGTGCTGGAGGGTCGATTGTCTCTGAACAACACAGACTGTACACATACATGTGTAAATATCAGGGCAACCCATGCATGAGTAAAGTTATCAACAAACTGGAGACACAAATGTCCACAGAGTTTGACCTTTAACCATATGTGTAAACTTTACTTTTGATAGGAACCCATGTGCTTACCTTTTGCATTCAGTGACTACATGTATGTTCAACTACCCTATAAAGTATCATAGCTGTGAATGGTAACTGAAAAGTGGAATTTTACAAACCTGAACTGAAAATTCAAAGTTTGCACAACTTTTAATGTCATTCAAAAGTTATGGAATTTGCCCATAGGGTTGAGTGTATTGTGTCAATAATACAAAATAAATTCCTATCCTAAATTGTAGGCAAAAACTGAACAATGAGCAAGATCAAAGAAGACACAGAGTAAATTAATAACTGAACAAGAAAAACAGTGATACAAAGTATCACAGCGGGCCCACAAACAAAACTGACATGTAAATATTCTAGAAATTGGTGATGATTGATGTTGAGGCATGGCCCGAAAAGAACCCAAGGAAACCAATTCTGGTTGTACAAGCAAAACCTGACACGACTACTGACTGAACTTTACTATTATCGAATAATATGTAGGTCGTTCGTTCGCGCATTAATAGTATTTACGATTAATTACACATTTAAAGAATGACAACGAAATAATATTATTCTATTCTGAAATGTTTTTAAATTATTTAGATTTATTACTATATAATTTTGAAAACAGAAATCGCTATAATGCCTAACAACTGTTTATATGGAGCTACTTGTTTGTATGTTGTGCGTTCGGCGTAAGGGGCCGATATACTCTGTTAACTTTGGTTCGATTTTAACAATCGACCCAAAAAGCGCTTTTCACGTTTCAGTCGCAATCAACACCTAGAAAAATGGATATATGATTGCTTTTTCCACTAACACAGCCTTTGACATTATAGAAACGAAACGAGTAGACTGAATATTCCCTTATGGTCTTTTTAGACATATATGATATTGTCTTAGCTAGTTTTTTCCCCTTTAAAGTAAGACTGTCTCCGTGGTGTAATCACTGTGGTGTAACCGAGACGGTTAACATTTTTTCGGAATTTCCAAGATGGCGGACGAGAGTGGATGTGAAAAGTAGGTGTCTTACTTTTGTCCTTGTAACTAGTTAAAAACGAATTCAGAAATGAAATTCTTACACAGACCGATAGAAAAATGATTTTGCCATTCTAGGCTTTATCCGTTTCATTAAACAGTGTCTACTTTTCTAAATATCGTTGATAAAAGTGAACCAAATGCCGGTGCTCCGAAATGAAGCGAGAGGTCATGTGTGTTTTTACTCGGCAAAAGTTCATTCTTTGATGGATAAGTCCACGAAAACCACTCCTCAGTAGATTATGTTGTTATCTTAAAGAACGAAAAGCTAAATGTTGATATATGTACAGGAACTGGGCGAAAAGCCATTTACACGAAATATGCTCTGTACGGTCCATATACATATGTTGAATCACACGTTTCTTTCCCTGTACGGTTCGTATATGCATAAAACTGTTCGGTGCGTAGCAAAATTTAAACAAAATTACTGTACGGTCCGTAGATGAAACCTAGATGAAACAGTACGATGGGTTTTTGTAATATATAGTTTGAAGCTAACATAAACATAAAGAGCTTACATGAGCGTATTGCACTGTAATGATAAATAATTGCAAATAAATCATATTCACATAGGCTACTTTATCAGTTGGTAGATTTGTTTATTTTGTAATATTTACGCTAAAAATTTCTTTATACAATATCTACAAACTGACATATAGTTTCACATTGAACTTTCATGATCATTAGAAATCAAGTCATGGCATCAAAATGTAGAAGAACATTGAATGCTAGTTTATTTCTGACAGTATTCATATCATTCAAAATCTCTTATTAACGTTATATATTGTCTTCATGTTCGTTTTCTTCATTTTAAAAGCATGTCCCGGAAGTATCATTTAATCTATACAAATATATACAGTTGTACTTAGCCGGAGCTGTTAAAACTGTTTGCGACAATTAAAACCGTACTTACGGTCGCAAATTTCAAAATCACTAAATAGTTAACCATTTTCTAACGCACAAATTGAATGTGTTTTAATGCGATAATTAAAACGTCGTTGGATTCTTGCGACTGTATATACGTTATTTAATAGTCGCAAATTTAAACGACGTCACCGATCAGAAACGACGTTACTGTGTGACACCGGTCAACAAGTACTTCCGGGTCGTTGTACCTTAGGAAGTAGTTCTTTGGAGATTTGAAGTCTCCATTTTAGAGCTGTATGTAGATGGCTTGATGAAATGTATAAGTTGTATTTATTGTTGTTCTGTAAATTTTTGGCCATTTCTGATTACTCTAACAGTTGTTTTGTTTGTCTTCTTCAGGAATACATTTTGTGATGGAAGAGTTCAAATATTACTACGCGCCGGCATACATGACAGCTGTGTATTGGAAATTTGTACAGTGTCTCCAGATATTGAGTGATAGCAAAAAAGTTCATTGTTGACAATGTAACTTTTCTGGTGTAGATTGACTGTGATAATGATGAAGATGAGAAATATGGACAGCTGATTGCTTGAATTTTGTTGTGAAAGCCAGAGGAAATGTGCAAAAATGCTCTAATTACGATAGAATCAAATGGGACAAAAATGACCGGTGTAACACCTTACATCGGTACTGCGTTAGAAACGTCGATAACTGCGTTAGAATGAGCGTTCGCGTAGAAAATAACCCTTTGCATTTATTCACTGTTTGTAATATCTGGTCATGTTAAAACCGAAATGACATCCCTTTCAGCGTTGTTATCGTCTAATAAACAATGATTTGGAGTACTGATACGCAGTTATTAGCCACGAATGCTGGAATTTTAAACAATGAACACCGCTGGAACGGACGTTATTTCATAAATGAACAATATCGTTCTATTCTAAAATTATTTATTTTCATTTGCTTATTGTTATGTTATGAATATTGTTTAACATGTACTAATACATATAGCCATATTTCTCTTTCCTTGTGATTATTGTTCACTTTTATACATACTGTTTGCTTTTCTAGATTTGTTTATTTTATACATGAAGGTATTTACAGAATTGGAGATGTATTCTTCAATGATTGAATATTTTACGTTGTAATTAATAGCCAAAGATTGGCATATTTTTTATCTTTTTATAATATTTATGCCTTCTTTTTTGTTTTATTTTCTAATTTTATGTACCTAGACGGGCTTGATTTTTTATTCATATATAAAAGAAAATGATGAAAAGGTTCAAACATATAAAAAGGATTTTTCTACAATGTGTACATAAGCAGCAACATATAATTATCATATAGTTTCATAACATGTACCAATTTCTTACGGACATATTTCTGAGTTAAAAATAACCAGTCGGGATATGAAATGGGAAAAATACATTCAAATGATGCATACAAAAAGCATTCTAGTGAAATAAAATAATACGTATTATATTATTGTGTTTGTCTCATGGCATAGTACCCACAATCACATATTTTCAGGCGGTTTTTTTGCAGTCAATGATAACTTCATATTCTTACACCACACTGACAATACACCACACTGACAATGCTATTAGTATACGAACTACTCAGTGAAAAGTCTGTTCAAACAAGTAGAAGAGTCGACGTATCATATGTAAATTGTGTTCGTTCAATGATTATTCTGCATGTGTGTATTCAACTTTCTACATTGTCAAGTTTAAGTCCATGACGGACATGCGGCAATATTTTTGCTTCACATGCTTTGTGGTTTTCTCGCACTGAAAATGGATTCCTGGCTGGTTCAAAGTTCTAAGATACCTTTCCAGACTTCCTTGTCCGTTTACCACGCCTTCGCTCCTCTGTATCGAAAGAGTGATCCCTGAAAAATATTAATTATTATGATCATTTTCATTACCGATATTATTTCCGGAATGAACTTACGCAATACGCTCATGTAAGCACTTTTTGTTCATGTAAGCTTCAAACTATATATTACAAGAACCCATCAGTACGGTTTCATCTACGGACCGTACAGTAATTTTGTTTAAATTTTGCTACGCACCGTACAGTTTTTATGCATATACGAACCGTACAGGGAAAGAAACGTGTGATTCAACATATGTATATGGACCGTACAGAGCATATTTCGTGTAAGTGGCTTTTTTTGTCCATTTTCTGTATATATATCAACATAAAGTATTTTGTTCTTTAAGATAACAACATAATCTACTGAGGAGTGGTTTTCGTGGACTTATCCATCAAAGAATGAACTTTTGCCGAGTAAAAAGACACATGACCTCTCCATGCGATAACTCCAACACTTTTGTGTACGTGTACTTTTAGAATGCACGAGTTCGAATCCCATCAACACCCAATTTTTTTAAAAACTTTTTTCTGCTGTTTTAATAATCATTTTTACCTTTCTAAGAATATTTTTTACGGCAAATAATCATAAAAATCTTCATTCATGTCAAATTAATAAGGATAATGGTAACAGTAAAGTTTCGATACTACAGGTCAGTCAGTAGATGTGGTGTCGTGTCAGGTTTTGCTTGTTCAACCAGAATTGGTTCCCTCGAGTTCTTTTGGGGCCATGCCTCAATATCAATTATCACCAATTTTCAAAATATTTACATGGGATTATTGTTTGTTGGCCCGCTGTGATACTTTGTATCACAGTTTTTCTTGTTACATCATTTGTAAACAGACATACTTTGAAGAATTTGTCAATACCAGACACAACTCTGTTTCTAGTAGGTATCAAAGGATCTTTATTAGTTATTTTTAGTTTTCACTATTAATTACGATCGATTATAGACACTTTTACAAGGTATCAATCCAATAATACCGGGTTCTAGTTCATCATATTCACTGGACGTTTATGGCATTGTTAGGACTAATCTTGGTCATTTCAAAGGCTCTTGAGAGCGCTCGCTTCTGGCACTGTGCAGGGATGTGTGAAATGGCACCCGGTGCCTTATGCACCCGTAGTGGGGCGTTCGCACATTCAAGCAGACAGACGCTAGTCATCATACGGCAGAAAAAGTGCCAAGCGCTATATCAGCAGGCAATCGATAATTATTGGGGATTAGGAGTTCACGGAAACAACTACAGTTCGGTAGTATCCGTAAATAACGGACAGGGTCATACATCATTGATCATCGATTGTACTTGAATATATTGAATTTGACGTGTTACTTTTGTGGGGGAACATCTTCTAATTTCTACCAGAAGATAAAGAACATTTAACATTATCATTCACATTATTCGGCTCATCCCTTAATGTGCGTAATGTTTGCTCGTGAGAATTGTTCGAAAATTGTAGACCTTTATTTTCAAGTACAGACGCACACGGCAAGTCTGTTGCAAAAGCATGGTGTGCCTTTAAAACGTAAATAGGCGGACCTATTCTTTTATATTTCCAAATTAGTTATTCCTGATCTGATAAAGACTGACATTTGATTTCTTTAGCCTTTTTAGATTTCACAAATAGCACCGTTTCCTTTTCAGAATATCAAATAGATTTTACATTCTCTAGAAAACGCTTGATGTTGAATGTCTTAAAAAGTATGTGATTTTTCATTTTCAAACCAAATGGTCAAATATATTTTTCCTTCGAAATTACATAGAGGATAACTGTTGGTTTCGGTGTAAGATCACGTTTTATTTTATGTTTTCCAGTGAATTATAGAGTTTTCTCAGTGAAATAAAAGTGATAATCCACAGTTTTGAAACAGTGGATTACCATTTTTATTTTTCACTGTTTTTGCAATCTTTAGCCCGGATTTACGTCAAAAAGTATACCGAGCGTTATTAATGCTGGAGACCATGCGACGATGACGTCGTTTAAATGACGTCATTTGATCTATGTTTTCTGATGACGTTTCCCGCAATTTTCGATGTTTTATAGAAACAAACTCAATAAAAATAGAGTTTTAACCATAAAATAAACAGAAAAATTGTTGGTATCGGTGTAATTTCACGTTAATTTCACTCGTGAACACCAAAAGTAGTTATTTTCACTCGTGGCTGCGCCACTCGTGAAAATATCTTTTTTGGTGCCCACTCGGTGAAATTATATAGAGGATAATTGTTGGTTTCGGTGTAAGATCACGTTATAATTTCACCGAGTGGGCACCAAAAGTGATATTTTCTATGTATACTTTTTGACGTAAATCCGGGTTAAAGATTGCAAAACAGTGAAAAATAAAAATGGTAATCCACTGTTTCAAAACTGTGGATTATCACTTTTATTTCACTGAGAAAACTCTATAATTCACTGGAAAACATAAAATAAAACGTGATCTTACACCGAAACCAACAATTATCCTCTATATAATTTCACCAGGGCACCAAAAGAGATATTTTCAATAACAACTTTTGGTGTTCACGAGTGAAATTAACGTGATATTACACCGATACCAACAATTTGTTCTGTTTATTTTATGGTTAAAACTCTACTTTTATTGAGTTTATTTCTACAAAATATCGAAAATCGCGGGAAACGTCATCAGAAACATAGCGCAAATGACGTCATTTAAACGACGTCATCGTCGCATGGTTTCCAGCATTAATTACGCTCGGTATACTTTTTGACGTAAATCCGGGTTAAAGATTGCAAAACAGTGAAAAATAAAAATGGTAATCCACTGTTTCAAAACTGTGGATTATCACTTTTATTTCACTGAGAAAACTCTATAATTCACTGGAAAACATAAAATAAAGCTGGATTGTAACATTCCACATTGCTTGAAATTATAATGAACAGTTTAGAAGAAATAAGGATTTATAATTGTGGAAACAAATTTTTCATTTGTGCAGTAGAATAATACCTGTTAAATTTTACAGATGTTTTTTCTTCTTCTTCTTTTTTTGTTAATGTAATGATCATTTTATTTCTTGGGGACGAAATGAAAGACAAACGATTCAAGTAATAAGACTACCTGGATTTTACCTGTGTATTATGAAAACTAGCTTTGATCGGGAAGAAACTCTATGTTGACACCTATAAAATGACACTTATATTTCAGCGGAGCGAATGCTTGTCTTTCACTTGAGACAAGGAAAAATGTTAACAAAATAAGATATCCTGGCAAGTGCTTCGAAATAAAAATACATACATATTGAATTTTTTATGTGTCACAAATTAACATCAAACGCTAAATAATATTATTAGTTAATACTGAAAATTCATGGATCTTTTCGCAATAAAGAAGCCTTTTTTATGAACAAAAAAATGAAGATTCTAACCCAGTTTGTATTTTTAGCGTAGAGCAAAACCCAATATACAACTTTTTAAAGGTCATGATAAATGCTACGTAATGTCCGGCCATAAAACTTATCGATGGCCTGGAGCATTTAGATCAATAGTTCGGAAGTGATCGGCCAGCATCACGGAAGCAGCCGAGCTCCGATCGTAAAAAAAATGACATACCTGTTAAACAAAACCTTAAAAAGACCATTTTCTTCTTTCTTTATTTTTATATAAAATATATCACTTAAATGTAGAATGGTTGTTTTATTCAATCCCGTTTGTGATTCTAAAATAAGTGTTATAGTTTTTTAACAAATTGAAGATAAACTGCAAAATGTTCACTTAAAATTGTCACATTTTGGGCGATTTACTATATATTATATAGTAAAACGACGGGTAGAGTTTTTAACTTAAAAGAAGACCAAACAAATAAAGTCTCAGAAAAATTAAAAATTATTCATTAAAAAGGGGAAATGTTATATTTTATCATCCCGTTTGTGATTTTAAAAGAACTTTATTAGTTAAAACGTTAGTTAATGACAGCGCTCCTATATAAACCTATAGTAAATTTGTGGCGTGTATTGGCCTTGGCTGTGACACTTTTTCTGCCACATGAGCAAACCACTACCTCTAGAGTGCACGCTGCCGAATGCTCATTGGATATCTCACGAGGAAAGCTCGGTGATACTGACTGGAAATTGCAGTCAGGTAAATTTCTCCTTTTTCGGCTTCAAAATTCCTTTTTTCTAGGCATGACGGGAGACATGCCGGGGACTCATCTAAAGAATAAGCTACACATGTAGTTTTTGGACGGTCCTTGATAAAATCCCTTAAAAAAATAAATTAGAACTGCGGTGGATTCGAAGTGAAAGGTCGAAAGCTGCCTACTAAATAATTATAGTGATTGGGGTACAGCCTTCGGTTATTAAAGTGTACGGGTCGCTATATAAGTTAGGAGCTGAAACTATGCACGGAAAGTTGTATCCTATAGGGTTATAGAGCTAAACACATAGGGATTTCTTAAAGACAATTAAAATGTCCTTCATAAGTGACCCCCCCCAAACCGCAGGTGGTCAAATATCTTAATCGTTTTATTGCCCCTTATCAGTTTTAATCCTCTCTGATTAGGTCCAGCAGGGTGTCAGTAGACTTGATATGTAGTACAATAGTAGAACCATAAATTTTATTGATTTGTACAGATAATTGATTTATAACTTATTTCCTGTTGTTTATATAAACTGTTTTATATAATAATGACATTTTACTTTTATTGCAGGATATGAAAAATATTTTAGATAAATGCAGTAAACTGTGACTTTAAAGTTATACTGAGAAAGTTAATATGCTAAGTAATTAAGCACCTTCCTGTGGTGTGGCCTGAATGCATTTTTGATGTATAAAGAATCCTTCTGAGTATTTATTTCTTTGTAAATTACAAGTGCAACTGAACGCTTCTTTTAACTGTAAAATAAGCTAAAACTAAATTTCTCTTATGTATCAAGTGTAACATCTAATCTTAGTGATAATTGGTTTGTTGTAAGAGTAATTGATTGAGTATTTAAAACATTACTCAATCTAACTTTGAAATCACAGTTATTTTTCAGTAATCTAAAAGTAAAAAAATAGTTTATGTTTCTGTCATATAAGAAAATAATTTTGATATAATAACTGCAAGTGTTGATTTTTTAATAATCTAATTTGACTGGGAATTACATACCTAAAAGGTAACTGATAAAATAGAATAATAACATCTTATGAAGGTCTTAAAATTTATGTATAACTAACATCCCTTTCCTCCATTATCTGTACATTAAATGTAAGGAAGTTATACAGTAGCTGAATATGATAAACAGAAGCTAGTCTACCAGTGACCAGTCATGTTAATTGACATCTA